>OZ038494.1:47434369-47494369 GCA_964036315.1 Acanthosepion esculentum
GAGATAGATAAAGCAGTAAAATGTAAGGCAACGAAGCAGAGTTAGTATGCATAGAAGACGGCAAAAGAACGGTAGGTAGGCAGGTAGAAAAAAAAGATAGAATGTGGACTTAAAGAGTTTAAAATAAGGAAATAGAAGAAAATGAAGAAAAAGATCAGAAAGAAGAAAAAAAACGGCACGACAAAGTAAATTTAAGAACCAAAAAAGAGAAAAAGAGAAAAAGAAAGGAAACGTAAGACAACAAAGTTGTTATATTTAGAGAAATTTAGAAAGAAGAAAGGTATGTTGGTAGATAGGTAGAATTAGACAAAGAAAGAAAAAGAAAAATGAAAGAAAAGAAAGTAAGAAATGGAGTATGACAACAGAATGAGAAGGAGATAAAGAAATGGAAGGAAATGAAATAAGAAATTAGAAATAAGAAAGAAAGAAAGAAAGAAAGAGAGAAAGAAGGAACAACAAAGAAAAATGATGGAAATAGAGAAAGAATGAATGAAAAAAGAAAGAATGAATAAAAGAAGAAAAGAAATGGAGCATGATTAACAGGAAGGAGATATCGAAATGGAAGGAAATGAAAACGATATTAGAAAGAAAAAAAGTAAGAGCAACAAAGAAAAATGAAAGAAAGGAAGGAAGGGAAAATGAAAGAAAGAAAAAAATGGAGCATGACTTAGCAGAGTGAGAAGAACGAGATAAAGAAAACGAAAAAGATATTAGAAATAAGAAAGAAAGAAAGAAAGAAAGAAGGGAGTAAGGAAGGAAAAAAGAAAAAATGAAAGAAAGGAAGAAATAAGTAAATGGAACATGACTTAACAGAACGAGAAGAAAGCGATAATGTAATGGAAGGAAATGAAAACGAGATTAGATGAAAGAAAGAAAGAAAGAACTGGACGAGAAACACCAGACGCAGAGAGATAATGGCAAGAAGGAAAAGAGAGCAAGTGAAAAGCAGTAGGTAATAAAAAAAACAGATGAAGGGGAGTAGAAAATAGGAAAATGTAAGGCAAATAGAGTTAGCATACATACAACAAAAAAGAAAAAAAAAACTATAGGTGTATAAAGAACGCAAGAAAAAGAAAGAAAATGAAAAAGAGACTAGAAAAAATAAAAGATAGAAAAGTCTATTCCATAATATAAAACACTAAATTTATCAGTCATGCAGCCTCATGTCTCTTTCTATATAATGAGATGTTAAGTTGTTATGGTAACGAAAGACATTAATCCATGTCAATAAAAGAACATGCCGAATGTTATCATAACAATATGATTCGTAAGTAGGGGGAATCAGGTTGCTTATACATTGCTTTTTGTTTCTTTTGTTTTGTGTTATCTCTCTTTGGCTATTTCTACATTTAATAATTTAAACTGATTTCTTTCTTACATTACAGTTAACTGTATTCATCAAACCCT
Organism: Acanthosepion esculentum; assembly: GCA_964036315.1. NCBI lineage: Eukaryota > Metazoa > Mollusca > Cephalopoda > Sepiida > Sepiidae > Acanthosepion > Acanthosepion esculentum. The sequence goes on from OZ038494.1 coordinate 47,435,777, forward strand.
GTATTACTGATGCAAAACATTTAACCTATGCAATTGCAAAATTATTTAAATATGATGTCAGTTTTGGGCGGCACAGGAAAACTAATCTTACTATTTAGCAAGCGTAGCTTACATGTTGCACAAGGCCGAAAGAAAAGCGCATCCCGCAAGGATCAAAAGGCACTACTCAGTCGTAATTCAGCTAGTGAGTTTGCTAACCATTGCATCACGTGGAAGTGCTCAACTATATCGAGCGTATCTGGAAACTTTTTTTCGTAATGTCTGTAGTATTTTTTGCACCATTGGAGTTATCTTCCTTGCAATGATAAGAAGCAGGAGCAGCTTTGTAATGAGGATACCGAGCGTATCTGGAGTTATTTACGAGATGGACGAACGGTAATCAAAGTCTCTAGGAAAGAGAAGAATACTACAATAATTATTGGAAAAAAAATGTTTTAAGACTCGCATGTGAAAAGCTTCTAATAAATGTAATGGGCATAGTTATATTAGGTATTTTCCTCATTCAACAATCAATGAGCGAGCAGCCAGCGTTACTGAAGATTAAAATTAATAAAATCTTTCTCGTAAAACAGTTTTTCAGGAAAACAGATTTTTCACGTCTATTAGTTTTTATCGATCTTTCTAGTATCGAAGGCGAGGTCCTTTCTAACCTTTTGTTCGTAGTAGTGTGGAACGTGAACATTTTCATTATGTCATTATTTTCTCTTTGAGTTACACGTGCTATCCATTTCAGCTGTTGGAAGTTCTCAAATGATGTGATCCACAATGTCCGAAGAAGGGCTGTTACCGCCAGGACCGACAGGCTTAACTCGCTGAAAACCATTTTTAACCATTGATCTGTGAAAGCGATCGTATACAGCTGACAGTTTAGATATATCTGAACGGGTTTCGCGCCATGCATGGCATCCATATGAAAATCTCGATCTGATGAGACTATTTACGAACGAGACTTGAGATTTTTACTTAATGTCTTGGTTTTATATTCAATTTAGTGCCCCGTCTAGGTTTGTGATGAATTTGCAGCAATTTGCGTTGTTAGCCGAAACTATCTCTACGAACACATATTCTATGTTTAATTGCCTTACCTGTGTAGAATAGAAATGGAAGGTCTCATTAGATAATGGGGAACTTCCATAAGCAAACATTGGACAGCATAAGTAATTCAGAATTACTACTACCATTTTCGTTGTTGTTATTTTACAATCTCCCATACTAAATTTCCTATAACTGATCCATAATAGATTTATAATAACATATACTGTATTTTTCTACTCATAAGACGCATTTATTTCTTATAACATATCTCCAAAAACCACCCTGCGTCCTATAAATCGAAGGTCGGTTACGAGACTAATAAATTTAGGATAGAAGTGCGCGTCAGGGCGCCAATTACATCCGATTCTGAACCCTTGAAATTAAAACAACTCAAGTTTTCCAAAATTAAATTACAAACATTTCGAACAGCTGTTTACACCGTAAACTTAGTGCTTGCGATAAACTTGTCAATGTTAGCCATAATAAGGATTTCAAGCAATAAAACCGGCATAAGGATTCAGAAGTACGGTAAAAAACTGTCGTATCATTTAACCTACACATAAATTAATCTGTTCTAGAGTAGGACTCAGCATAATTGCCGCTTTTCCCTACTACTGTAAAAATAAACTTATAAATATGGCAAGTAGCCTTATTAGAGTAGAATTTGAGTAGTAGTTGATTCATTCAAGTCTTAGGCCGATTAAGTCTTGAGTGGACTACATTTCTGTTTGGAATTAATGTTCCTTATTTTTTCAGAGATTGTTAGAACTTTTAAATTAAGTTATTTCGATTACATTTATTTTACATTGAATGTATTCATTGTTATTTTCATTTTCAGTTTTATTTTTTTTTACACCCCGGCAATAAACGAATTCTATTTTCGTTTTTTTTTGTCTACCGTCTTTTATCTGTCTTTTTAATTATTTTTTTCTTTTCTTACTTTTAATTTTGTTGTGAGTTTTTGCGTTTTTTCTTTCCTTATTCTTGAAACACCCGGTCTTAAGTCCAATTTTTTAATTTTATTTTCCAGTTTAATTTTTAATTTTATACGCGAGACGTTTTGTCGAATTCCTTTTCGGTTTATTTCGGACGTTTTGTTTCTGTTATAGGGGATAATTCTTGCTACACGTGCGTTTGATTTAATTTTTTTTCTGTCTTCCTTGTTTCTAAATATTTTGGATTGATTTTATTTATTTTATTAATTTAATTTTAAAGACACCCTGTTTGTGTTGTTTTCGTGTTTGTGCCTGTAAAGTAAATTTCTTTTATTTTCATTCGTTAAGTTTCTTTGTAATTTCATACATCTGCTAGTAAACCCATTTTTTTGTCTTTCGTTTTATTTTCATTGTTACTGTATATCAAACTAGTTTTATTTTCCCCACCCTTCGTATTAATATTTTAATTTGTGCCTTATTTACTTTACACTGTTATTTTTTCGTTTTGTCCATTGTTTATTTCTTTTTCGTTTGTTTAAATCCCCAGTTTTGCCTAGAAGAAAAAAAAACTCAATTTGAAAAAAAATAGCCGACAAAAGTCGATCTGCCAAAAAGAAACTACATAAATCTAATTTAGATTTAGTGCTCCGTTCGGGGTTGTGATAAATTTGTTACGATTAGTGAGGATTTCAGGCTTCCATAAGGTTATGTTACATTATTATCATTATTATGCAGCCTAAATTATCTTCTAATTATTACTTTCTAAATAAGTTTGGTACTTCTTCTCGGTCTGTGATGACTGTTTCATGATTAGTCGGGTGTTCATGCTGAAAGACTATTCAGTGGTTAAAATTGGGGAGACCATGAAGTACAAGGAAAATTTTATTCCCGATTTCTTCTGTCAAAGTGTTTTTTTTTGGGGGGGGGAGCGTCTGATGCATCGTAGCTAAATACGGTGCCATCTTTTTTGATGGCATGGGTAAATTAAAATTAATATAAGATTCTAGTGGACAGAAATTGGGGGATTGGTTTTCTATTGTTATCAAGTAATAAACTGTTTTCGTCCCCCGAGAATTACAACATAGTAATATAAGAATTAAAATAACATATTTAAGAAGTCACATGTGAACAGCTAATAATAGTGAGCATTTATACAAAATATTCTGGGTAAGACGATAAACTACGTCCAGCAGCAAGGCCTCTCATCAGGAGATTTTGAAGAGCGTGGAACCACCTCTTAATCGCTGGTGTTCCCAGGTCCATCCTGTTATGGCCCCAGCTATGGGCAAATAGTTGACCCCACCAAACTGGGGTCAAAACACTATGAAAGTGTAAAAATAGGTTTTAATACCAGAAATACTTTGAAAAAAAAAATTATTACCAGCAATACATTTTTGAAAAAAAAAAAGATGTTACCAGTAATATATTTTTGAAAAAAAAATATTAACAGAAATAAATTTTTTGAAGAGAAAATATTACCAGAAATAGATGTTTTGAAGAAAAAAATATTACCATCAATACATTTTCGGAAAAAAGAAATAATTTTTTTTCGGCATTAAATAACTAATTGAAGTTGATATGCCGTAAAACAAACCGAACCAAACATATATTCTGTCATTTCTTACAGCATGACGAAACGAGTGTTAAGAAAACATTCTAATGAATTGTCGGAGATGGGATTTGTATTGCTATTAATTAACAACACTATCACTTCAAATTATTAGATATTAATTTGAAAATATATTTGGGGCTTAAAATATTTCCTACTTTTAGACGGCTCGGGTAAACTAGTTCGATTATGTTTTACTGAAACTGGGTGATTATTATTAACTGCAAGCAAACAGAATGCATGGTTGTAAGGAAAGAGGCCAATTCAAGGTGAGAGTTAGCTATTGAGGGATATAAAAAAATCCAGCGCGGAAATATAACTTTTTAATTAGTAAAGCAACAGACGATAGAAAGTGTGATAGATTTTCTTTTGTCGTTGTTCACCCACTACAAGGCCCGAGAACCACTCATATTTCATGAATGAGTTTGTTAAAATTAGATAACGGTAGATCTTAGACTCGAGGGGGTCTAGTACTGGGTATGACATCCGGCAGCAAGAATTGTAATCGTGGAGGAGGAGGAGGAACGTGGAACCACCTTTTAATTGCTGTTGTTCCCAGGTCCAAACTGATCCGGGATGGTTCTAACTGTTAGGGTCCCAGCCGTAGGCAAATAGTGAATCCCCAAGGAAAAACAAAACACTGAGATTAAAAAAATACATAATACATAGTAAAAATACCAGCAATACATTTATATATATAAAAAAATACCAACACTACATGTTTATAGTAGAATATATTTTATAACAAAATGACCAACAATACGATTTATAACAAAATGACCAACAATACATTTTATCTCTAGTTGAAGGCATACAATTGCGTTCAAAATAAATTTAGTTGAAACCATAAAATTGTGTTCAAAATATTTAGATTTCGGCATTAAATAACTCATAGAGGTTGACATGCCGCTAAACAAAATAAAGAGGTCGAGATTATAGCACTCGAAGGAGTATCTTCTGCGGATTCTGTTGCACGAAATAGCAGTTCTTGGGTAGAAGATGCCTGAATGGTATTTCCTTCTTACCAAAATGGAATGCGAAAGGAATTATTATTCAACATGTATATGTGGCATGGCGAGTCTTAGCTGTAAAGATCTGAACTGGCGGAACCAAAGAAGGTAGTTCGTCAGAACATTTGCCGTGGGGATAGCGATAGATTAGCTTGGGGTTTGCTTCGTTTCATTTGTTGGAAACGGGTTGTAGGGTGGAAAATAATTCATCATCCACAAGGCCGCGTAAACATTTTTGAACAAGTTTGGGAAGTGAGGATTGAGAGTATTACGAAAACGCTTAATAATATCGAAAGATACTTTATCAAAAACTGAAAAAAGTTATAAAGATGTGTATTGCTGTTGGGCTCAAATGAGGCGACGAACATATATATATATATATATATATATATATATATATATATATATATATATATATATAAGTTTTCGAGTTGTGGCGTATGGGGACAGTGAGGGTGAATCACAGAAATTGGGATTGCACATACACGAATTGACGTTGAAAAAAAATCTTCGGTAAATGTCTACTCAGTCTCACTGTCCAGATCAAGAATCGAACTGGTTAAATAACATTTGGACACCTACACAACTTCATGTGGCTACGCCTTCTTCCGGTATGTCACCTACGCAAGATCTTTTAGCCAGAGCATTCACCCACGGAAGCACGCATTTCCTATTGCTTAAAAACCTGTGCGTCCAGTTTATTCTAGCCTCAGGACCCCTGTGCACCTTGTTTATTTTAGCCACCGAATGCGTTTCCTGTTTATGCTATCACCAATTCCGATTTCCGTTCACATCCTGATGCAGCGGAAGTAAGGCCAAAGGTCTTTCCTCAACCGATATTCAACAAAGGGATAAAAATAAGAAAAATTATGTTGGCGAATGTAATGCTTAATGGCCTTTATAGTAGTGAATGCTGAACAATTTGGTCACACTTCAATATAAGGCATGAATTGAGAGAAATATGGACATTGTAAGAAACGAGGAAGCTTTAAAGAGAATGGGAATTACAAAGAAACAAATGCTAACAATAGGAAAGAGCTGAACATTTTCATAAACATACAGAAAGGTAGGCATCGAGAATGTAACACTCAAAGAGTATAATAAGGTAAAATTGGAGAAATCAGCGAGGAAAGTACATGACAGGTACTATAAAGACAAAGAGGGGTCATGAAAGAACACTTATTGATGGATGCAACAAATATCTTGAAGTTGTGGAGAGCCATGACCGCTAACATTCTTAAAATAGATAGCATATAAAAAGATGAAAGAGGCAGGTGGGGTGAGAGAAGGAGAGAAAACGAATGAAATGTCTTCAGTTAACGAAATATTGAATAATAAAAACCTCATCATCAGTCACATGACCATGTGTGGTCGTAGGATCACGTGACCATTTCATTCCGCATATTTAGATTGAAAGCCAGAGAGACATTACTTCAATGTCTCGCCGGTCTGCGACAAGTAGATCAGGCGCAACCTGTTCCTCACCAGGTCAAACTACAACCGCTGTCGTCCAGCTTGAAGCCTCGCCTTGGTCACGGACACACGGCCAGTGGTCATTGATTTTAGTTTAGGAATCCCTTTGCCCAGCCATATCGTCACCACATTGGATGTCTATATAGCTATGGAGTCCGGTCTACCCACATTGGGCTAAATGGCTGTTGATACTGCAAGAAGGCTCATCTACCTTTTGACTTGTATTGTTTGTAATCCTGCTGGATGTCTAATCACCCTGCTCACCAGAAGTGCCTGGTGGCCGAACTGATTTAGTCACCGATGACCGGACCACTGGTATCAGGTGGGTTATATGGTACCAGAAACAATCCGAACTGACTTCAAGGAACATTCTGAATAATGAATAATAAATAAATTGTAATATTTTCGCAGAAAATCCCGAAGAAGTAGAAAATAAATCGATAAAGAGGAAAATGATAAGAAAACTAAGCGAAAAATGTGCTGTTCCAAAGAAAGAATTCTCGTTTGAAAATCGTGGAAAACGAGATTTGGAAAGAAATGAACGTGAACACAGCGGTCATAAAGTTTCATTGAAGACAATAAAGGTGAGTAATTTACTGAATAAGGAAGCAGAGATGAAGGAGAAATCAAAGAAAAAGAAATGAAAGAAGAAAGAAAAAATGAAAAATTAAAAGAAGAAAATTAGGAATAAATAAATAAATAAATAGAGAAAACAATAAAAAACGAAATAAAAAGAAAAGACACATTAATCTATACGACAGATACCTAACCGTGTTACAATATATATCTACCTAACTGAAAATTAATTTATTTTAGAATTTTCACTTAAAGAAACCGTTTATAAGAAATTCAGTGAATTATGTACTTTCAAAATAAGATAAGCAATTTCAGAATGAAATGGAATTGAAATTCCAGTTTGCTTTCCTATGGATGAATGATTGTTATATTTAATAGATACAAAATGTGTTTTTAACTCGAAATGTATAAGAATTTTTATGTCGCTCGTATTACATTAATGTTCGTAGGAAATTTTTTTTTTTAAATTAACAATTTTGTCGCAAGCGCCCAGGTAGAATATAATATTAATTACAAAAAAGAAAACGAAAAAATAAAATAAAATCATTTATAATGCAGACAAAAATTTATGATAAACGAAAAAATAATTATCAGACAAAAAATATATATTAAAAATGGGAAAAGAGAAAAAAAAACGGAAGCGAAAAACAAGACAATACTATGAAAAGAAGTAAAAAAAAAACAAAAGCAAAAAGAACTAAAAGCGACAATGAAAAATACGGAATAAGAGAATAAAGAAATTATAGATTTAAAAATAGAATGGATTAAAAAACGAGAGATAAAGGAATTCAAATAAATATTTAAAAAACTGGAGACACACAAAAGAAAAGGGACGAAAATGACGGTATAAATTAAACTTAAAATTTTGACATTTAACACGAAAATATATGTGGGAAATAATTTTTTATTCATAAAATTCAGACATTGGCCAAATATCGAAAGCAGACGATAAAGAGAAAGAGATAATAACTCACACTCACACACAACAAAAATCTGTATAGACAAAACAGGATTAATTGTAAAGTAAGTCAAGTTATTTTTGGTGGGAAGAGGAAGTTTTTTTTTTTTCAAATTCTGGACAAAAATAAATTATATTAGATAAATTATCTTTGTTCTCTAGCGTGTGGAGAGTGCTTTCTCTCTCAAACACATTCAATCTCTCTCACTCACTCACTCTCTTTTACTCACTCACTCGGTCTCTTTCTCTCTCACTCACTCACTCTCTCTCTCTTTCACGTATACACTTATACATTACAGAGACGTACACGTATACCTGCACATATATTCGCACTCACATGTTCGCACAGAGATGCATACTCACACGGACAAAAACTCATACCTCCATACTATGACACACGCTCCACACATGCGTACACATTTTCAGAGACACTCACACTCCTAAATATACACTCCCAAATATACACACGGCCTCGCGCCCACACACACCTGAGCACACTGAAACCTATCCAGAGAGTAACGCTTACACAGATACTCATATACTCACACTCATATTTACATTATCACCCACTCTTACGTAAACTATAAATACCCACTGACACAAAAGCGCACACGCATATTTACACACGGATATCTATACACATATTCTTAGCCTCAGGAGTTCCGTAACCCATTAGGGTCGTAAGAACACAACATCTACTGTAGCCGCACAAGAACAGTTTGAATTCAGTTTTCCATCTCCTAGACTTAGTCACTAACTAAAGGTTATAAAAGCCTTACCTGTAGCAGGAAGGTGAAGAAATGGATTCATAGCTTTCCCAAGGGTATTAGCACGTAAGTAAATGGAATGAACTCGACTGGAATTCGAACTCAGCTCTCCGATTCCCCAAATCCTAGGCGTTATCCACCGTACCTCCAATTATATCTACAGCTAAATCTATAAACCTAAAAATTATTCCGTTAAAAAATGCAAATGGTCTGTATTGAATATTGTCGTTTCAACTTCAACTTTTGTACTATTGTTCACCCAACCCAAGGCCTAAGAGCTACTCAAGGTAGAGTTGTATCGAATTTTTAAAAATTAACTTAGGAGGAGAAACTAAGAAGTATATATTATGAGGATATGTTGGAAAGACAACGATTGGCACTAACGGTTGAAGAGGCTAAAATTGTAGCCATCGGGGAAGCGCTATCTCGGAAGATTGTTCCACAAATAAAATTACGAACATGTTGTATGGGTGGAATTTCCTCATTACCAATGGTAATCGTAATATTAGCAGTTTCCTTACAAGACATTCACTGGCCGAATGGCCAGTGTTTCTGACGGTTGAAATTTATAGTCTTTCTCTTTAAACAATTTTTCTGGAACAGGTTTCTCATGTCCAGTAGCTGTTTTCGCTCTTTCCAGTACTGAAGGAGAGGCGGCCTTTTATTTGAAGTAGTGTGGGACATCAACATCTTGATAATGTCATTATTTTCTCTTCGTATTACATTGCTGCTATTGTTGAAAGTCATCAAGTGATGTAGTTTCTGTTATCTGTTAGAGTTCTTTGTGATTCTGTAGCATCAGTCTACAAGGTTCGATGAAGTGTGGTCTTCGCCACACGCTTCACTCGTTCAAAGCCATTTTTCATGGAACATGAAAGGAATGCGCATATCGACCCAGTGTATGTGGCAAGGCGCGTCCTACCCGTGAAGCTTTGAATTGGTGAACTACGAAATGTAGCTTGTCTGAAGAACATTCGCTACGAAAATAGCGATAGAATAGCGAGAGACTAGCAAAGTTTCTTGGGAAAAGAGTTTGTAGGGTGGAAAATTAATTTATCAGCCACAAGGCTGCGTAAACTCTACCAAGGTTTGGAAAGTGATGACTGGGCAGGTCCAGCCCAGATAGAGCAGCAATACTCACTTTTTGATTTGATGTGACTCTTCCGCTCAAGATAAAGTTTTGGAAAACGAATCGATGTCCTACTATTTAACCCATAGCTAGGTTGAGAAGCGATGGATTCATGACTTTACCGAGTGTAATCCCCTCCGTGACCGATTAGGGTCGTAGGGGCGCCATATGTACTGCAGCCGCGGTGTGTCATGGGCAAGATAGCCTGACAGAGTCCAACCGTCTCCTGGTCGATTTGAATCCAAAGTTTTCCTTCTGTTAGACCGCTTCCCACTCAGAGCTATAGAATCTAGTCTGTCCTGCTATTTATCCATAGCTGGGGGGAGAAGAAGAAGATTCATACCTTTCCCAGTGAATGTGATGGATCGGATCGAAATTCGAAGTTGGCTCTCCGATTAATCAATCGGAGCCACTATCCATTACTCCATCGTGTATTTAGGCGTATGTAAATGTAACTAACGAGGGGTTTATGGAGAGCAATGATCACTCACGTCCTTAAGGGAAAGGGCACATAGATGAAAAAGAAGAAAGACTGTGGTGATTGACAGAATTTTATCTTGAAGATATCTTGAAGATTATAAGAGATTACGATATACAAATTATAAAGGATAGAGTACGTAAGCAACATGAAAACACCGCAGCAGCAGTAGCAGCAAAGGTTTTTGGTCCACCGCCAACTGAAATCCTTGATACGTATCTAGCGGCAGCAAGAACATCAATGAAAGACGGCTAAGAAAGGTAATTATAGCTTTTGTTAACCGGCCTCATATTGGCCTTAATATGAAGATTATAGAAGGAAATGGGTGGGGCATAAAAGAGGAGTTCAGCCTGAAGCTAACCCCCCTGGAGAGTAAACTCGTTGCGCTCGTTGTTAACATTCTCGGCTGACAGGAAGTACAAAGACTATATTGAATCAATTGCTAGGTCCACTGCTAAGAAAGTTTGTCCACTGTGTCGTGCTAGACATTTTTTCTCTCCAGAATCTATCTTACATATCCATAAGTCTACCATTCGTCCATGATTAGAATATTGCTGCCATATATGGTCCGGTGCTCCGGCTATATACTTACAGATTCTTGATAAAATTCAAAGAAAAATCAGCAATATTATTGGTCCTGGCCTGCCATCTCGGCTTCAGTCACTTTCCCACCGCCGTAAAGTTCCTTTCCTGTGCCTTTTCTATAAATACTTTCATAGAAGTATTTGGGATGAGCTCTTCGCTTTTTAAATTGTTATTCTATTCCCCTCTCCCGACAGACATGAATTGTACATATGGTGACAAGTTAGGATTTTCATAGAGACAATGAGGTATTATGGAGAATGTAGTAAGAAAGTTAAATAAGAGCGCGTTGTTTTGGTGTTAGGAATATTGTTTGTATGTTTGGGTCAGTGATCGTGGTTAGCTATGTTTTCCCCATTACCCATTTTGGCCTTGTGCCACATTTTGTAATGTTACAAATAAATAATGCTTTTTTTTAGGGGACCTAGACTTTATGAATTTAAGCGCGGTACTAGATTGGCGGCTAGGTCTCATCATTTTGCAGTTGAAATGGCTAGCTGTAACCGTAAGTTCTATGCTGTTTTTTTTCTTCCACTTCTTGCTTGTGGAACTATCTTCCGGTTCCATGCTTTCAAGTCAGTTTTAATCTTCAAAAAATGAAATTCAATGCCAATCGCCATCTACTGTCTGCCTGATTACTCTTCTATTGTTCTCGCAACTTAGTAATATTTCTGTTTTCTAGTTCTTCCTGGAGCCTCTTGTGCCTTAGTGTATTTTCTGCCTTCTTTAGAGTAAACTCGATTAAAAGAAAGATTTCTACCAAAATTATAATAAATAAAACCAGGAGATTATCAGAAGAACGAAATATTTAGAAGGCTGCAGGATCAGTAGAGATTTAAAAAAAAAGTAATTTCCCCCGAAGCAAAGCGATGACGTCACTCGGACGAAAAAGTTTTACTGGAAATGAAAGAAAAGAAGAAAAGTTTAGTTAGGAGAAGTGAGAAAAAAGGACTATAAAAGAACACCCTTCGGAAAGACAGAAGATCGCGATTGCCATTTTGTTTCAATTTTTGAAGAATGTGGGTGGCAAGGATGCAAGAATTTGGAAGGGAATTTCACAGGCGAGAAGTGATAAGTGACCAGTAAAATAGTACACACGGTTGTATCTAGTTCAACAGTAAAACGGCGAGACCGTGTGATTAATCTTGTAGCACGATTAAATTAAATGCAGAAGTGGCATCAGAACATATAGTATTCTGTTAAGGCAAAACCAAAATATTTCTTCTCTTAGTCTAAGAAACCCGATTATACAAAGGTGACCAGAATTTGGTATTTCTGAAACCTGGAGTATCCAATCGCACTCCCCGTCCCAGATTGAGCATTGTTCTAGCTAGGGAAGCAGAGATGGATTGGAGCAAAGCGACACGTACTATAATACATTTTCATTATTAGCAGGTCAAAATACGGAATGTTAAATACTGTAATCGTATTCATTCATACCAAGTCGACAAGATATATAACAATATTAACAATACGCCCATACGTACGCAATACTTGTAATAACTTTTAAAAAGTTAGGAAAGGCGTCACACTAATTTTTATGATGAATAAAATTATATGATCTATACTCCAGCTATTGATCTATCATTACTACTATTCCCAGGGATGTCGTTAAATCGAAAATTTATATATATATATTTTTTACAATTCTCCTGAAAGCCACTCGAGGTAGAGTTTATACTGATAAGTGAAAAAGACAACGGTTAACCTTATACTAGAACAGGTTAAGATTGTAGCGACCGGGAAACATCCTCTTGGGAGTCGGCTCCACAAGGCAGTGGTTCGTGGGAAAAAGTTGCTCCAGTGGAACTTGCATCTCTACCAAAGGAATACGGAAGGAATGAGGGTGGTTCGCTGCAATGTGCATGAAATTGTAGGGGCTTAGCCGGCAGGGTTCGGACTGGTAGAACTAAGGGGTGTAGTTCGTCTGAACACTCACCATGTGAATAGCGATAGAGCAGTGAGAGGCTTGCAACGTCTGGTCTGTGAGAAAGGGGTTTTAGGGTGGAAAATAATTCATCGTCCACAAGGACGCGGAGACGCTTTTAGATTCTATCTAGAGTGGAAAGAGAAGATTGGACAGCTCCTGTCCATACATGTCAGCAGTACTTCATTCCCGGTCTGATCTGGCGCTTCGTAAAGGTAGAGGATATAATTATGAGCTAGGTACTTGCTGGAGTGGTACAGGGGATCGACCATTTTCTCAGCATCTTTAGTGATGAATCGCATGTAGGAGTTGAGGTATGGGCTGAGTTTCCAGCAGCCGCTCAAGGCACGGGGTCACCCTGAGGGAACATCCGTTCATCGCGATTGGTGTATGTTATACATTACCGAAAAAGTCGTATAACATTACTTGAAACAGATAGCAATTTATATTGATTTGAAAATAGGTATACAGAAGTTCCTCAGGTTACGTCGGACCTGACGTACGGCGTTTCGTGGTTACGGCGTTATCTCCCATATGTCATCACGCGGTGCTATATGAGGAAGATGGCAATGTTTCTTCACCGGCTGTACGCCATATTGGATTGTGCTACATTCGCTATCTCTCGTTTGTGTTGTTTTTTTGTTGAAGGGGGGATGTTTGCACTTCATTATGGCTCACAAGCGTAAGGCTGATTCCTGGGTGCATATGTAGGTGAGTTCCGATCTACGTCGAAAATCACGTTACGTCGCGCTGTAGGAACGGATCTCCGTCGTAAGTAGGTTTATAGTCCCGAAATGAATTTTTATATTTTTTGCAGGTGCACACCTTCCCTATGGTACAGTTAGAAAGTCAAGCAAATTAGGCAAAACAGAAATTTTGAAAAGATAAAGCAAAGAATGAAAAAGTATGAACTTGATTCGATTCAGGGGTACCTCTTTGTATTCTTAAAAGAAAAACTAAAAAAAAAAAAAATTTCGGATTGGTTGCACATCAGGGTGTTATTAATTCCTGTTTGCAGACTACTACCTAATGATATATATATATATATATATATATATATATAAATATATATATATATATATATATATAAATATATATATATATATATATATATATATATATATATATATATATATATATATATATATATATATATATATATATATATATATATGATAAAATACGCCCCAAAGAGCTGTTAGAACTGCTAGGTTGCCCTTGACATATTTAGGAAGGATTATCAAATATTCTAGAACCTATAATGTCAACAAACTGCATGCGGATAGAAAATAAGTTTAGTAAATATACAAAAATTAAAAGTTTATTAAGACACGGATGCGTTTTCTCACTAGACCTTTTCAACTTATTCAGCGAAGTGGTTCTGTGAGAATTAGAATCCTACCAGGATTCATTATTTGCAGCCACAATCTTAACAACATAAGATATGCAGATGATCCAGTGTTGATAACAGACGCAGAAAGGAAACTAAAAGAATTCATTACAGAAGGTAGTGAAGGAAAGCGAGAAGAAAGGACTAAATATCAATTGCAAGAAGACGGAATGCACGGTTGTTAGCAAAAGGGAACAAACCAACATGATAATTACATATTGGAGATACGAAAGTCAAAGAAGTATAAAAATTTAAATACCTGAGAAGCGTTATAACAGAAGACGTAAAATTTGACACGGGAATTCGAAGGCGCATTGGGATATCCAAAAATGCCTTACGAAAGCTAAGCAAGGTATTAATAAAAATATACTTAGAAACAAAAAAGGGTGTTAAACTGTCATGTAAAACCAGTCTTTCCGATATGGCAGTGAATGTTGGACACAGATAAAGAAACTGAATCAACAGAAATGTGGTCCTACAGAAGGATGCTGAGAATACTATTAACAGAACTTGTGAGCAACGACGAGGCTCTAGAGGCAATGACAGCAAAAATGGCACTTACATTTAACATTAGGAAGATACAGTTGAAATTTCTAGGGCATATAATGAGAAAAGAGGCTAGGAAAATTTGATACTCACAAGACAGATTGAAGGTAAGAGAGACACAGGAAAGTAACACATAACCTCCCTGGCGAGCTCGAGTGAATGGATAGCGGAAGAGAGCTGAGGACTGATAGCAAAAAGATCAAATTAATTCAGAGCTACAAAAGATAGGAAATCGTGGAGAGCCATGATCGCCTACGTTCTGAAGGGTCACGGCACATAGAAGAAGAATAAGAATAGTAATAAGGAGAGGTCAAACCACCATCCACTTCTTTAGTTCCTAGTATTGTCAAATTGTCTGTCATTTAGGATTGACGACCTCGTTACAGCCAGAGAAATCAGAGCCGTTGAAAATCATGAATACTCTTCTAAATTTTGTTTTATCGCATCCGTAGATTTTTTGACAAAATATCTCAAACCACAATAACTGAGAAAGTACTGAGTGAACCTTTGTCAAACTACACTTCTTCGTACCCCAGCAATAACAGCAAAATCCATGACTCTTATCCTAATGGAAATGCTAATAATTGTCCTTTCCTTATAAGAAAACATTCGACATTCATTAACCAAACACTGAGTACCTCTGTCTGTTGAAATTTATAAAATCTGTCGCTTAAAACAATTTTACAGGACAATAAATTTCTCAAGTTCAGTAGCGGTTAATGTTCTTTCCAATAATGACGAGATTTTTCCTTCCTAATCTTTTGTTTGAATTAGTGTGAAATGTCAACATTTTGATTATATTATTTTCTCTTCAAGTTACATCTGCTATCCATTTTAGTTGTTGCTTCTGTTGAAAGTTCTCCATTTGTTATCAAAGATCCTATCCACAAAGTTTGAAGACGTTTAGTACGCAAAAAGACCTACAGGCTTCATTCACTCATAGTAATGTGCTTTCTCTTATCTGGTGCAATTCTTTATTTGTGATTCTGTAGCGCCTGTGCACAATATTCAAAGAAGTGTGGCCTTCGCTCGCTTAAAGCCATTTTAACCATTGATCTTAGAATAAAAGTAGTATAGAGCTGACAGCTGAGATATTTCTGAACCGAGTTAGCGGCCATGGATGCTAACCATATAAAAGTCTCTGTCTGAGGAGGCTATTTAAGAACATGACTCGAGTTTTCAGGTTCATGTTTTGGTTTTTGTATTGCGGTTTTAATGGCCACTAACTCGAGTGCAGCGTATTCTATTTAAAAATTCCTTATTTCTTATACTAAATTTCTTATCACTGATTCATACGCCGTGCTATTTGAAGTGTTGTTATTAAATAATTCCACATCGTGTATTTTTGTAATGGATTCAGGATAGGTACCATTACTGTTTTCATTCCTATTCCATTTCTTTGTTTCTGTTTCGGAAAAGTTCGTTTTGAGTCCTATTTCTTGGAATACGCGGTAAAGAATTATAGCTTTTTGTCACTTTAAAAGTTACTTATAATGGATACCCATATTTGATAAACGCTCTTTTTATTTCTTAAACAGTATATTTATATTCGTTTATCGGCCTGCATATGAAAGAAAAATATGTGCTCTCCGGGAGAACTTGCACCTGCGTCCTTCTGGGCAGATAGGAATTGTCGTTAGATCCGACGTGCATTAACCGACTCAATCACGAAGAAGGTTTGCCGATCAAGCAATGTCTGAATATCATATTTGCTCAGTTTCGTATCTCAACGTAAAGAAAATAATTTTCTAAAGAAGTAATGACTGCGTTATCATAGTTAATTGTAAGGTAATAATAACTCTTCGGTTAAAAGAAAAAAGAAATAATGATTCTATTGAAAAGAATCTCGTTTGTACGCTCTGTTAATCCTTTTATTGAAAAATCTGAAAGCCCATCTTATTGACAGAAAAAACTTGTCTTAGAAGTTCTCTTACCGCTAAAATGTCTGTATAAACAACATTTTTCGGTAAGACGTTTATTTTCGAGAGTTTTTTTTTTGTCATTCTGCTAGGATAACTTGAATTTCCTAATCGAGAGAAAAGTTGATAAGCCATAGAAAACGAAAAAAAAAAATCTCCTCTTAATTCCCTCTCCAAATTCTCCACCGCCTTAACCAGGTATTGAACTCGCACTCTTTGTGTCCTCTCACTGGATCTAACCAAGGACTTTATCCGCATTGCCATGTGTCCTTAAGTAGAACTTTGAGAGAGAGATAACTGATAACTGACATCCATTAGACATGGCACGTGAAACTAGAACAGTTTACCCCAGTGAGTGAAATAAAGAGTTCAGTTCGACATTTCACTCACCTGAAGAAGGCCGGAGCGTACAACGGCCGAAACGTTGTAATAAATATGGCGACAAAGATGAGGACAATAGTCCGAATAATGTAAATAGTGTACTAAGAATACTTAATTACTTTATAAAGCAAACTTCATTGCAAGGAAAATTGTACGTTCTATTACTGGTGTATATTCATGAAAAGAAAATATAAATGTTATTTTAACTGACGTTCTGTTTTTATTTTTCATCCAGAAAATAACATGTATACGTTTCTTTTAAAAGATGTTGTTAAATGTCTGGAAACCTGTCACTCATAGGAAGAAACACCTGAGTAGACGGATACCAACAGCAGTTGATTCCAACACGGAGCGTGTCCAATATTCATTGCCCTTGGTACCTGTTCTACAGGTTCTACAAGAGGATGCTGAGAATACTATGGATTGAAATGTGGTCCTACCGAAGGATGCTGAGAAAAAAACATGGATTAAATATAGATTAAAACGGCGAAGTTTTAGAGAAAATGGAAACAAGAAGAAAACTTATACTTTGGAAGAGAGAGTTGAAATTTTTAGGGTACGTAATGAGGAAAGAGACCTTGGAAAATTTGATACTCACATGACAGATTGAAGGCAAGAGGAAAACAATGCATAACTTACTTAGCGAACTTGAGTAAATGGATGGCGGAACAAGGTTTAGGGAAATAACAAAAAGACAAAATTTATTAAGAGCTACAAGGGACAGGCAGTTGTGGAGAGCCATCATCGCCTACATCCTGAGGGGACACGACACATAGAAGAAGATGTATGAGGGACTGCTGAAACGTTCATATTCTGGCACACTTGCATGTCTTTTAATCTACCAACCGGTGTGTCTACTTACAGTTATATCTTGGTCAGCTTAAGAACTTTCTCGCCGACCTTCGTAAGGTGTAGACACACAGACAAAATATAGTCTTACGCAAATTTATAAAAAGATGAAAATCCAATTGCAGGACGAGTTAATTCGTCTCCTATCATCAGAGTTTTTTTTTTCGACATGAAGGAAAATTACAAATGCTTGTGATTTCAAATCTGCAACATGCGCTGAAGTGTTGAAAGCGTCCTCGTGGGCGATGGATTACTTTCCATCTTAAAACCTTTTTCTCAACTAACCTCTCGCTACTCTACTGGAATTACAGCTATATCGCGTTGAAACACCGTAAGTTAAGCAACGCTGAGCGTGGTTAGTATCTAGATGGGTGAACGCTTGGGAATACCAGACGCAGCAAGCAGGATGTGCGTGTGGTGTAATGGATAATGGCTCGGAATTATTAATGGGTGAGCAGGGTTCCAATTCCAGTTGGGTACGTTATATTCACTTACGCGCAAATACCTTTTGGCAAGGTATGAATCCACCTCTTTTGCCCCCAGCTATGGGTTAATTAGTAAGACTTATATTATTAAATCGTTATTATCATTTTTATCGCAGAAAAATTACAATTTAAAAGTACTTTTTGGCTATAATAACCTGCAAAGGGTTGATAAACCGTAAAAAAGAATCAATCAGTGTTTACTCTATTGCTAATGGCAAATGTTCAGATGAGCTACATTCTGGGTTTCATCAGTTTAGACCTTCACAGCTAGCGTCCCGATGCCATGTAGACGGATTCGATTCTTCCTTATTCCCTGCAGATTCCACTCAGACAGCTTCAGAAGTGTCGCATTGCGGAATGGACTCCCGAGAGAAGTTGCATCCCCAATTACTACAATGTTAACCTCTTCAAGTCGAAAGTGAAAGGTTATATATCCTGCGTATGCTTATAATATGCACTCCTTGCTCCGGTCCTTTACGCCCTTACAATTTTTACATTTTAAATAGCACCTTCTTTGAGTGGCTCTTGAGCCTTGTTTTAGCTGAACAATAGTAAAAAAAAAAATTTATATGGTGAACATTTACCTTCTGTACTGAATCTGTAATAGTGATTGTTTACAATTTAAATTTGTTTTAATGCTTTCTTCCTTTTGTTCCTGTTCTTCTTTCTTTCCTTGCAGCAAAACGACTTTGACATTCAGAGCTTTTAGAACATGTTCAGGTGTTAATTATCTTTCTAATAATTTCAGCAACTCTCAGGCCGCAAGAATCTGATCAATCCTGAAGGAAAGATGGGTCCATAATGAAAAAAAGAAAATTTTCGGTTGTAGACATTATGGCACCACCTTGAAATGTTCTCACCTTCCGGGCACTATTTTAGTTCATAGAAAATACGATTTTTTTTTCTGTCTCTTTTCTCAAAGATAATAATTCAACCAGAATTTCAAGGGGCATGAGCGACTCTTTGTCCTAGAATTGAAGAGTTCGCTTCAGGGGGCATAATTCGTGCTCGGATCAATAGAAAGTTCGGTAATGAGATTAGCTTAAGTCTAAATGTCTGTCAAAAAAGAAAAAAATGAAAAACAATATCTAACCAAATGTTAGAAACATAATAACTTTTTGTCACCTTTCTCTTTAACGTTAAGTAATTTCATTCATTCTTTCATTCATTCATTGTTTCATTCCCTCATTCTTTAATTCATTCATTTTCTTTCCTTCTTTCATGTTTCCTTTTTTAGTTTTGCTGGATTTTTCCTTTCTTTCTTTCTTTGTTTGTTAAAGTAGTTAAATATTAAATTGAACATCTCTGGCACATGAACATTTTTTGGATAGAGGGAATGGGTAAAACCAGGAACTCAGACAAAATGGCACCACAACAATCGAAGTTGGATTGAACGTCTATGTGCATGGACGAATCGAAACCTTCGAAAACAACAGGATTACTGAAACGAGAAAGAATATTGAAGACACTTGCTGTCACTTGATACATATGAACAATCATCGGATAAAATTGTTATAAAATATTTAAAAAAATAAACACAAGATTATAAATAAAGTCGACGAGGAAAAGATAATTCCCTTAAACAAGAACAGAAATAAAATATTAGATATTAAAAAAAGATAAAGAGCATAACTTTTTTTTTAAGCATGAAAAAAAAATGATCTGATTCCTTGAATGTAGCATCTTCATAAGTTGGATTCAATTAAGAAGTAGAAAAATATAGAAAATTTGATAAAGAAATGCAAAAAGGACGAAGTGACGAACTCCCACATTCTCTTCTTTTTTTAATTTTCTTCCAAGGGTTTACCTAAAAACAGAAACGAACAAATGGAGAAAACAAAAATTGCAGATAAAAAAATGAAATGAAACGAAATACGGGCCTAATTTACTTTCCTGAAATGTTTTCGTTAGCCGAAAAGGAAAAAGGAGCCAGAAAAGGAAACAGAAAAGGAAACAGAAAATAGAAAAAAATCATTTACGTGCGTTAAATGAAAATAAAAGGTACATGGACCCCCACTCAAGAAAAAAAAGCCCAAACACTAAATAAATGTATTATTGATTTCAAAGCTACATTATTTGTTCCCCTTTTGCATTGCCTGGAAAAATATATTCGGTGAAAATATATTTCCGCTTTCTGGCTAACGAGTTCGATTTTTGACAGACAAAATGTGTCGTTTTGCATCGGATATGGAAATAGCAACTATGAACGCATCTCGCACGCATAAAAAATATATTCGGTTAAAATTGTGAAAATTGCATGCACAAGCAAATATATATCTATCGCAACACATACGTAAACGTATAAACAATATACAACGCCACAGGTACAGCTTATACATGATAGATAGATAGATAGATAGATAGATAGATAGATAGATAGATAGATAGATGTAAAAATACACATGATAGATACATAGATGCATTTATACGTATGTATGTATGTATGTATGTATGTATCTATCTATCTATCTATCTAAATCTTTTCATATCTATCTATCTCAATCTTTTCATATCTATCTATCTATCTCAATCTTTTCATATCTATCTATCTATCTATCTATCTATCTCAATCTTTTAATAACTTTATATCTATCTCAATCTTTTCAAATCTAACTCAATCTTTTAATATCTTTTTATCTATCGCAATCTTTTCATATCTATCTATCTATCTATCTATCTATCTATCTATCTATCTATCTATCTATCTATCTATCTATCTATCTATCTATGGATGTGTATATATATAACAAGTTTCGTCCCAATGTATTCGTATCATACACTAACATGTAATGTTAACGATTGAAACTTTAAAAATCAATCATTTCCAATTCTGCAGATTCTATTGCAATAAAAATTGCAATAAATATTCTCAAAATGTTTTGTTTATGCGGCAAAGTAGCATAATAACCACTAAGGATAAATTGTAATAAAACTACTTATCAGAAAAAAAATGTGTACCGTCCAAAATTAGAGTACAAAAATTGTCATTTATATATATTGGTGCACGTATGGTTTGTACCACAATGGGCGATTTTTAAATTCGCCACCAGTCCAAACAATATTTTAAAACTGGAGATTATAAAAAATAATAAATCTGGTAATTTTAAAAGTTACTTTTCTGGTTTTCCTCTTTATAGAATCTAGAATCGCATCAAAATCTTTTTGATGGAATGAGAGGAAATTGGTACAACTAATTGCACATGTTACTTCATTATATAAATTCATCTAAATACCGTCACTCAAAACTTGCTGCTCGTTGCAAACTGTCGAGACCACCCCTTCTTGTCATAGCAGTTCTTTTTTATATCTAGATGCGATTTACGAATGTAATACTCTCAGAAGGGAACAGAAAGCAAAATATATACTTCTCCTATTGGCTTTTGGCTTGGTTTGTTTTGTTTTACGGCATATCAACCAAAAATGTATATTTTCTTTTAGAAAATGTATAGTTTCGTTTGTTTTGTTTTGTGGCATATTAACCTCAATGGGTTATTTAATGCTGACAAGATTTTTATTTCTGGTAATATTTTCTTTTTTCAAATATTTATTGCTGATACTAATTTAAAAAAACAGTATTTCTGGCATTAAAATCTATTTTTACACTTTCATATTGTTTTGAGTCAGGTTGTGGGATCAGCTATTTGACCATAGCTGGGACCCTAACAGGTGCTACCACCCCGAGTCAGAGTGGACCTGGGAACACCAGCAATTAAGAGTTGGTTCCACGCTCCTTAAAACCTCCTGAGCAGAGGCCTTGCTGTTGGACGTAGTTTATCGTCTTACCCAGGACACGGATGCAGTTTATCGTCATACCCAGGACGCAGTTTTCTTTCGGTAAAATTTGTCAAACTGTATTTGGAAACAAGTTAGAATGAAAAAAGGTATAGGAAGTTTTCGCCATTTCGACTTTATTCAACTGTTACGATAAATAGATAGATAGATAAATAGATAGATAGATAGATAGATGAGACAAAGAATTTTGAGAAATTCCGTTAGCAAAAGATCCAGATCAATTATGAACATTATCTGGGAGGCTTATCTATCTATCTATCTATCTATCTATCTATCTATCTATCTATCTATCTATCTATCTATCTATCTTTTGCCATGCTGTTCCTATCTATCTATCTATCTATCTATCTATCTATCTATCTATCAATCTATCTATCTATCTATCTATCTATCTTTTGCCATGCTGTTCCTATCTATCTATCTATCTATCTATCTATCTATCTATCTATCTATCTATCTTTTGCCATGCTGTTCCTATCTATCTATCTATCTATCTATCTATCTATCTATCTATCTATCTTTTGCCATGCTGTTCCTATCTATCTTTCTATCTATCTTTTGCCATGCTGTTCCTATCTATCTTTCTATCTATCTATATTTTGCCATGCTGTTCCTATCTATCTATCTATCTATCTATCTATCTATCTATCTATCTATCTATCTATCTATCTATCTATCTATTGCCATGCTGTTCCTATCTATCTATCTATCTATCTATCTATCTATCTATCTATCTATCTATCTATCTATCTATCTATCTATCTATCTATCTATCTATCTATCTTTTGCCATGCTGTTCCTATCTATCTATCTATCTATCTATCTATCTATCTATCTATCTATC
The DNA here is from genome assembly GCA_964036315.1 of Acanthosepion esculentum. NCBI lineage: Eukaryota > Metazoa > Mollusca > Cephalopoda > Sepiida > Sepiidae > Acanthosepion > Acanthosepion esculentum. Next base: position 47,458,462 of record OZ038494.1, read on the forward strand.
TATCTTTTGCCATGCTGTTCCTATCTATCTATCTATCTATCTATCTATCTATCTATCTATCTATCTATCTATCTATCTAACTTTTGCCATGCTGTTCCTATCTATCTATCTATCTATCTATCTATCTATCTATCTATCTATCTATCTTCGCAGTACTATAGAAAGTTCAAATCGACATCGGAGACATAATCAAATCCCGCCTTCGATAGTCAGGCCATGTACCGAAGATGAAAAGGAACATACGCCCGCATCAAATCCTCTACAGTGAACCTAACCCTAACAAAAGGTACCGCGACTCCATCAGTCAATGGATGCCGAATGTTTCCTTATAAAACAGATAATATTACTATTACCATTGTCATTAGGACATTTAGACACTAAAGAGATCGGTGTAGCTTGGCTAGGATTTTCTACTACACTCACCGTACTCATCAAATAATGTATCTTCGGATTGCTACTCGTTTTGATCCCTAGAGAATTCTCCTAATGGGAAGAAATTCAAACCCCTGGAAGCCCGTAAAAACCACTTGATCCACCCAGAAGGATGTCAAGGTATGGGAAGATGGTATCATGGAGTTGCCACAAAGATAGAGAAAGGTCGTGAAAGAAAATTGCACATACTGGGGTTGGACAAAATAATGGAAAACACCTGGAAATTTCAAACAAATTTATTTTAATATGGTGTAGAACCTCCTCTGGCAGTAATTACAGCTTGAATTCTACAAGGTATGAACTCATACAAAGTTTGAATGGCTTCCAGAGGAATTTTTGTCCATTCTTCTGCCAAAACAGTCTCAAGTTCTTTCAGTGATGATGGTGGAAGATATCGATTTTTTACTTGGTTTTCTAAAATGCATCATAAATTTTCAATAATATTGAGATCTAGGGTATTTGGTGTCCAGATAAGATGGTCTACTTCACTAGAATGTTCTTCGTGCCACTCAGACACAATTTTAGCTGTGTGAATTGGTGTATTATCATCTTGAAAGATTGCGTTTCCCTCCGGAAACAGTTCCGCGACCATAGGATGAATTTGATCTGATAAAATTTTGAAATAGTCTTGAATTTTGATTCTGCCATGAAGAGAAACTATTGGGCCGGCAGATTTTCAAGATATAGCCCCCACTCCACCAGATCATCACAGAGCCTCCCCCATGCTTAACAGTTGGAAGAAGACAGTCTGGATCAAATGTTTCTTTAGGCTGTCTCGACACGTATACTCGACCAGATGTCGGAAATAAGGTAAAGGATGACTCGTATGAGAAAATAACACTCTTCGGGAAGAATTCTGTAGGTTTCGACTTCACTCTAAACGTTCTGCAATATTGCTTTGTGAAAGGAGTGGTTTTCTGATTGCAACCCTTCTGTGAAATCCGGCTTTGTCCAGCTCCTTTCTTACAGTTTTTGAGGAAACTGGGTTCTCGAGATGGTCATTATGCTCTGTTGTAATTTTCGGAGCTGTATTCTTGTGATCCTTCCTAAGAATCCGCGTAAGAGTCCGACGGTCCCTATCAGACAGCTTGCGCTTTCTTCCGGAGTTTTGCTTCAGTGAGCAGGTGTTTCCTTCTTTCTCAAATGCTGTCATTACTTTCGAGACAGTACTCCTTGCTACACCAAATAATTCAGCGGTTTTGATTAATTTCCTCTGGTGATATCTGTAAAAAACAACAATTTTAGTAAAATAAGACAAGAAAAAGTAATAATAAATCAAAAAACATAAAAGTAAAAAATGTTTGATGATTTTATAAGAGTTTTAAAATTATGATACTAAGATTCTAGGTGTTTCCATTATTTTGTCCAACCCTTGTATGTGGTTGAATAAATCTATGTACAAACTTCTAAATATTGTCTGTGAAATATGCTTAAAAACGCCACGAATTTCTGTTTCTTCTTCCGAATCATAGCTTCCAACGAGATATGGGAACACGGAAAATATAAACAAGTATTCATTATTCTTTTGAATTACAGCTTCCAACACGCTTACAGCTTTATCACGATGGCAAATTGATGAATCACCCAGGTATCGAGTTATCACGCTAAAAGCACAAAAGATGACGGTTTCAGCTGTTGCAAACAAGTCCTGATAAAGCTGACGGTTTAATTTTTAGAATATCAAAAATTTTGAATGGCGTCATTTTAAAGTTTAAAATGAACGAATGTTCACCTGCTACAGAGGTTCCCAAACTTTTTTTTCTCTGGGTCGCATTTTCTAAATGAAAATTTGCCCGCGTTTCATCAAATTTTATTTGATAAAATATATTTAAAAATTACAAAAAACAACAAAAGACTACGACTAATAGTGAGTTGAAAATAATATATAACACAAATAACAGATACGATGATTAAAGAACACAAATTTAATGAAAGGTATGAGCTTGTTTTTGACGAGTAATCTTTTATTTAGGCCTTATTTGAGATGAAACAAATTCTTATCTCATCAATGTAAAGAAGCCTTTCCTTTTTGTGGTTTTGATATTTGTCAGAACTGAAAATCCTTGTTCACGGTAATATGTCGAAGAGAACTGTAGAAGAATGCATAACGCTTTTAAAGAGACACATAGATATTGTTTCTGGTTGTATATCCAAAATGAGCCCAGTGGTACACTCTTGTACTTCATTTTTAAGGTGTGATCACTCGAAATGTTTACCAATTCTAAAATTCTTGACAAACCTAAACACAAAAATAAATTAAAAAAACAAAAACCAAAAAAAATCGTAGCAACGATTCCATGGCCAGACAGGATAGAAGTGTGGATTCTAACGAAGCACATGTAACCGCGTGTTTAGCCTTTTTCTCCAACGGCCGTAATGCCGGAGACGAAGACACCGGCCCAGGGGAAGGGAAGTACCGCTGAAAAGGCGCAAAGGTCCAGAGAGGGAGAGAGAGAGAGAGAGAAAGAGAGAGAGAAAGAGATAGATAGATAGAGAGATAGAGAGGATGGAGGGAGGGGGAGGGGGGAGGGAGGAGTTAGGGAAGGAGATTCGAAGTTTGAACATTATCATTAATAACTCCCCCCCCAAATTTACGAACTCTAGTTACAATATTCTTAATAGATGATATAATGCAAAAATAGCATAATGACAAAATCGGTTAATAATTATTCATAATTAGGCAGGGATTCATGCATGCAACTGCAAGTCATCCATAATAATATTTTATATTTTGTAATCATATTTATTTTTAGTATATGAATTTTTGAAACTGTTTCTAAATCTTTGATTATCTTTCAGTTATTCCGCCTCACCTGCTATCCTCTTCCGCCTCACCTGCTATCCTCTTCTGCCTCACCTGCTATCCTCCTCTGTCTCACCTGCTATCCTCTTCTGTCTCACCTGCTATCCTCTTCTGCCTCACCTGCTATCCTCGTCTGCTTCACCTGCTATCTTTTTCTGCCTCACCTGCTATCCTCTTCCGCCTCACCTGCTATCCTCTTCTGCCTCACCTGCTATCCTCCTCTGTCTCACCTGCTATCCTCTTCTGTTTCACCTGCTATCCTCTTCTGCCTCACCTGCTATCCTCGTCTGCTTCACCTGCTATCTTTTTCTGCCTCACCTGCTATCCTCTTCCGCCTCACCTGCTATCCTCTTCTGCCTCACCTGCTATCCTCGTCTGCTTCACCTGCTATCTTTTTCTGCCTCACCTGCTATCCTCTTCCGCCTCACCTGCTATCCTCTTCTGCCTCACCTGCTATCCTCCTCTGTCTCACCTGCTATCCTCTTCTGTCTCACCTGCTATCCTCTTCTGCCTCACCTGCTATCCTCGTCTGCTTCACCTGCTATCTTTTTCTGCCTCACCTGCTATCCTCTTCCGCCTCACCTGCTATCCTCTTCTGCCTCACCTGCTATCCTCCTCTGTCTCACCTGCTATCCTCTTCTGCCGCGCCTGCTATCCTCTTCCGCCGCGCCTGCTATCCTCTTCCGCTTCACCTGCTATCCTCTTCTGCCTCACCTGCTATCCTCTTCAGCCTCACCTATGAGGTTTGGTAATCAGTGACCGGCTATAACTAAGTCACGTGGCACTAATTTCCGCTTCAGCATGACAGAACGTTAAGCTGCCTTCAGTTCAGACTTGAAATGAATAAATAGACCATCGCTACAATAGTTATTTTGGCGGAAACGGTAATGGCTTCGAATGTCAAGCGTTAAAAATTGGCAACTTATTTAAAACTTTTGGTAATTCTTCCAATTGCGTATAAAGATTTTGTCATCGAGACATTTAATTTTGGATGAAGAAAAGGAAAAAAAAGAAAGAATTATTGGCTCGAGACGTTGATATTTAATGTCTATGTTGTCACCAAGAAACCCAAAATCAAAGGAATTGACGTTAATGTCGGAGTTAGCACTAATTAATAGCTTTGGTGTTTTGGAAAATAAATAAAAGTAAATAGTTTTGTCATCAATACCAAATAGAAGAATAATATCCATCTATATTGGATGAACAACCATTATATACACCTTCAGCAGCAGCATTAAAGAAAATATTAATAAAATTCTATCATGCCTCGTAGAAAGTATTGAAGAGGTTGAAACGCTGCATCATGTTTGTTAGCTAGCGAAAGGATTGATAAGAAATATTTAGAAAGTTGCTAAAGGTGAGAAATAAACTTGTCAATCAGAGCTAGAGAGTCTGGTTTGCTCTGCTATTTAATCCATAGGTGAAGGGAGAAGAGATGGATTCTTACGTTTTCAAGGTTGTTTGTGAAAAGTAAAAGTAACGAGATCGATCAGAATTTGAACACGGGCACGCAGATTTCTCCTTTCCGCGCTGACAACTGCCAAACGGTATTTTATTATCATCGGATTGTTCGTTCTCTTTGTTACAGCTGTTGAAGGAGAAGGCCAGTGATAAAAAACCCCGAACTGTAAAAGCAGGCTGAGGGTGCTTAATAATGGACAATGAAAAGACGTCTATCCAATTCCTTGAATTGTATTTCCCTCGAAAGAATATGCGAATCTTGAAGGCATATATATATATATATATATATATATATATAGCTTTCACTGTTAAATTTCTATTTCCGACATGAATTCAGTCTATACCGAGCTCATTTTGTGGATCAGTTTTAATATTTATATTATTCGGATCCACTTAGGTTATATACTAACGGATTTATTAACTTTACTATATATATATATATATATATATATATATTATAATATATAGCATAATTAGAGGCCACGTATACTTTCTTGTTATGTATATAATATCTGAATAAAATAAATGAAACAAAATTGGGTGTTTTTTTTATGAAAGTATTTATTTCTGTGTTTTTGTATATATTTATTTATTTAATATTTCAGACCACCTAGGTCTTTTCTCAGAAATCAAATGAGATACTGTGTTTGTGTGTTTGTTTACAGCGTTTGTTTACAGCGTTTGTCGTGAAGCATGCATGTCACGTGATGTGCAATGCGACTTTGTTTGAATTTTTGGCGGAAGACTGATGATAGTGTCTTAAATGTTGTTTAAAAGGTTTTTTGACCATAACTCAAGAAATATTTCTTAAAATATTTTTAACTGTTGAAATATTTATGTAGATTTAAAATATCCACGTGTTTGTTTACCCCTAGTTTATATGTGTCTAATTTTAGAATTCAGTATTTTTCTTTTTTTTCTTCTTCGTATGTGTGTTGTACTTAAATTACTGTGTTTCTGTGTTTGTTTTTAGACTCGGACGACACGTGGTGTGGAACTTATTTATAATATATATATATATATATATTATAATATATATATATATATATATATATATATATATATATATATATATAGGGAGAGAGAAAGAGAGAGAGAGTGGAGGGAGAGAGATAATAAGAAATGGAAAAATAGTTGATTGCAGCCTTATAGTAACGTCGCTACAACGTCACATCGTTCCCAACCAAAGTACAACGTATCTCAACCTTTGCAAGAAAGTTTCCCGTTAGCTCAGTAGCTACTGACATGTATATCTCCAATGACTACATTATATATATATATATATATATATATATATATATATATATATATATATATACAAATCTAAAAGAACGAAAAGAATATGAATTCAAACATTCATAACATTAATTTAAAAAAGGGCTCAATAAATGATTAGAGCAATAGTTACTTATTATAAACTGTTACTATGGAATATAGAAATTAGCACAACAAAAATGCATATTTGTTTCGATGTCTAAATTAAACATCTCATCAGGTGGTTAACCAAAATTAGATATCGAAACAAATAGGCATTTTTGTTGTGCTAATTTCTATATTCCAATGTAGCAGTAGATAATATATATATATATATATATATATATATATATATATATATGTGTGTGTGTGTGTGTGTGTGTGTGTGTGTGTGTGTGTGTGTGTATATATATATATATATACATATATATATATGTATATATATATTATTGATTAATAATTAGGAGATTTGTATAATTTTATAATAATTCATATCTAGAATAGGAATCTTCAACGCACGCACATGCAGAAAAGCACTGTGCCGCCGTTTCGTCCTATTTTGGGACTCATCAGCAGTGATAATCCTCTACCGTCATTTTATATATAAAGTTATGCTCGTTATTTGTCATGGTAGAGGGATTACTTCTCTCAGTGATCCCAAGATCCAATTTCTGTAGGGCCATCTCTGGCGATAAGGTCGAAGAGGAAGGGAGCAGAACAACACCCGAAGACCCCGGCGGCGGAAAGAGCAAAGATTTACACGATCTCAACGGCCAAATCGGCGTAAGAGGGCATCGCCAGTCGAGCTGGCGTAACCAAGGCGGACCTTGACAAAACCAAGCATCCGACAGCCCAATCCAACCAGTGTTCTCAGATCTCGTCTCCTTCAATCCCCTTTGAGCCGCGAGGGAGGCGCTTCTGGCAAATCGTGTGGGCTTCTCCGTCCACCAAAATCAAATTCACGCGAATGGCCGCGTCAAACTCTCTTTGATTCACAGCCATCTCCGCTCCACAGCCAACAGTGATAGAATGGGAATAGGGAGACAGGATGACGATTCCGATACTCGGATGTGAGCCCGTTCCGACAACAAGATAAAGTATATAATATACCACATCCGAAAAGACCTGTCACCTCAGTCAAGCCGCTACGCAGTAAATTAGTGTTCGATGACTAGGCTATCTGGATAGAGCATGAAACGCTTCGCAACATCAACATTCAACGAAGGACATCTCAAGTCACATCATCATTCAACGAAGGACATCTCAAGTCACATCAACACTCAACGAAGGACATCTCAAGTCACATCAACACTTAACGAAGGACATCTCAAGTCACATCAATATTCAACGAAGGATATCTCGAGTCACTTCACAAGTATCACGCTCTCGCGGTCTTCAGTCGACTAAAACTTTTATGTATATAAAAATGGACACAGAGGTCAGAAGCGAGAAGTGGCAGTCTGTTTCACCCCTGAAGATTGCGCTCAAGCATGAAAAAGACCATCGACTCTCGGTACTGATATCACCCGCTCTATCCCTGATATTGTTCACTTTTACCCATAAACATTGCATACAATATATAATTTTATATATATAGTTTTAACTATATAAAATCTCCGACTGATGCCAAATCAGTCGGGTTTCGATCCCGGCTTGAAGCAATTCTATGTCTAGCTACACCGATGAGCTGTGATACAGCGAAACAGTCTGTCTGTGGATAACAGTATATACGCCCCCGGAAAATTTAATTCCGGTCGAGCACTCTTGGGAGAAAGCGCGAATTTATAAACAATTACTACTATTGATCATACTGCAAAGCTCTTCCATGGATTGAGCCCTATCACTCATTGGCGTGCTTATTCGAAGAATAAGTACGTAAAAATTAGACTTCCTCTCAACCGGGCGCTGATAGCTCAGGGGTAAAATCTCCGTCTTGAGGCAATCGGATGCCTAGCCACACTGACAACTATAGAGTGCCCCCCCCCCAACACTGACAATTTAAAATGTGACTATCTGAGTAATTATATGCCCCAGGCAGACGAAATTAAACAGGCTTCATGTTAGACAATAAAATATTTATCAAAATTCGAACAAGATATTCAACGCGATGTAGATTTTATCAGCAATTTCATAAAGCTTCACAAATGTTCAATATGTGCGCCATCAGTGATACGACACAGGTAAAATCGGTAGTCCATCTCCTGCCAAACACGCTGTAGCATGTCTTGCATGACCTTATTCAGGGCCCCAGTGATTCTCTGCTTAAGTTCCGCGAGGCTTGTAGGACGAGGGGGATATAAATGTGTCCTTTCACATACTCCAATAGAAAAAAAAATCACAAGGTGTCAAGTTAGGTGAACGTGGTAGCCCTTTCAACAGCACATTGTAATTATCACTGATACACCCGATCCATCTTCCTGGTAGGTTCTCGTTGAGATAATTCCGCACAGTCAATTTAATTTTTACACATCTTGTTAAAATTTGAGATCATTTGAACGAGAATTGACTATGTTATTAGATCACAAAATGATACCAATATATACCGGGTGTAATATCAAAATTGTCCAAATCACAAAATGTTTAAGATCTGAAAAAAACAACAACACTAAACTGAGGTTTTTTTTCCAGGTTTTCAGATAAAACGTTTAGCCATCTTGATACCATATGTCGTAAGAATCACTGAAAAACCCCTTGAGTTATTCAGTTAAACAGAGAGCAGGTCAAAACTGATTTTGTGTCAGAACCACTGTCTCCCCAAATGAAAAATGGTGGGAGGAAAAAGATCATTCAGGTCTTCAGTAATGGTACCAACATTCATACTATGGCTTCCATTTTCGACGTCCACTCAAGAATGATCAAGAGAATGGCGACTAAGTTTAAAAAAGAGGGAACAGAATGCCATAACAGGAAAAAGGATCATCATTTCAACTTACAGCTAGAAACTCAAATAGAAATGGTCCAACTCAATTCATAAGACGTTTGGCACTTGAGAGAAGAGTTTCAGCTATGACAGTTCAAAGAGCAGTGAATAAGAGACATGAAAATGATGAAATCAGGCGTGAAGTGAAACCTATGAGACAACTTGTTACTCCAAGATAGAAAGTTAGAAGATTAGATAGGGCGAGGGTCATCTTGAAGAAGTTGGAAAATAATCCTGGAATAATATATATATATATATATATGAACTTTATTTCGATCATTCATGAGCTTCCGATCCTTAGCTATGATTAATTAATGAACATGTCGTTTTCGTTTATGTTCGATTTCATCACGATTCTTCTGTTAAGCTTGGAGAGTAATTATACATTCTTATTGCTCAGAGTAGAGTCCAATAGTGTTATAAAAAAAACTAGGAGAATTCTGTAAAATATCTTTAATCATTTCTAAGATACAACTGTTCAAAGCTTAATCTAATAGTTGGACAATTTTGCTGTTCCATCCGGTGTGTGTGTGTGTGTGTGTGTGTGTGTGTGTACATACATACAGTGCTATATTCAATTTGCCTAATTTGGTGTTATGGCATGGCTTTTACTTTACATGAAACAAGCGGTAGGACATGTTCCCCAAACTAAAATTCGTACACAACTAATAAAATATAAATTGAACATCTTTATTGGAAATGTTTACACTATTTACATCGTTCGGACTATTGGCCTCATCTTTATTGTTATAGTCACGACGTCTCGGCCGTTGTACGCTCCATTGATTTAGTTTTCTGGATATCTCATTTTCAGTTATTTCCCTTTAGTAAGTCAACTCTCAGGGTTCGTGTTCACTTCTGCTGTGACCAGGTATTGAACTCAAAATTCTTTGGGTCAAGTCACTGGATTACTTCAACGCTTTCATCCACTGGACCATGTGTCTACGATTTATTACTGACTGAATAGAGTAATTGTGGCACAAGTCCGAAAAGGGAGACATGGATTAAGGCTGGTAGACACTAACTATTCTATACCTAGCTAATCAGATTCACAACCCATTTATTCATTACAATTTACTCGTTTATCACAAAATATCATCCCTCATCATTCAAACCTACATATACCAAAATACCATATGCTCACAGGGAACCTACAATGACAAAACAATTAATTATGTACAATTCTGTATACAAAAATATATAAAAAACTATATCAATGCTATGAAATGAGGGGGCTGGGTATGAAACGAAAACAAACTGAAAAAATCAACGATGGTGGTAGGGCCCGTAACCCCTAAAAATAAGAGTGGCCGCTGTATTTTTTATCCATTGTATTTCTAGGTTTGTTTGAAGGACTCAATTGATCGAGAACATAGACTCGCATATGTATGCTGACAGGAATGGCAAAAAGGCCTTCAAAGCAATTTCGGCGATCTCACGGTGCTCTGCCTTTGCTTTTATTAAAAAAGAAATAGAAACGTTTAGTTTCGAGAATATTCTTTTATCTATCGGTAGCAGCTGCCTATCGACAGCCAATAGGTTCGCGTAAGTAGCAATATATATATATATATATATATATATATATATATATATATATATATATATATATATATATATATATATACGAGGTATGATAAAAAGCATTGGGAGTTGTGATATAAAAAGAAAATTACAACATATGAATTTGACAGAGATACTCCAGTCTAGGTGTAATGGTTAACAAGCATGTCTCGCTAGATTCAATTACTACTTAATATGGAGTACGATCCTCAATGGGTGCCTCACACATTCGACATTTACAGCAAGGACCTGTCATTCTACCTCATTTTCTTTGAATTCCAATTGTAAGGTAGAAGTTGCACTATCCAAGAACAGCTACTTTGTGGAACAGGGTCTCAAAGGGATGCTTCCCTGAAAGCTACACTCTTAACCACTTCAAATCCAGAATCAATCATTATCGAGTTTCCTTGTCATCAAAATCTTAACCTCCTGCTATCTTCATTAACCCTCTACCATGAGTCGCTATTGAGCCTTGTAATCGAAGATCAAAGTATATAAAAATATATAAACTTCACATATACAAACTCGCACACAACACATTATATATATATATATATATATATATATATATATATATATAAAGAGAGAGAGAGAGAGAGAGAGAAAGAGAGAGTGAGAGAGAAAAACTGATATAAGTAAAAGGTTTGCCACTTGACTGACCGATGATTGAAGATTGCGTTTTTCATGAATCTCCGTGTCGTGGTAGCGGCGATATATATATATATATATATATATATATATATATATATATATATATATATATATATATATATATATATATATATATTTATATATATATATATATATATATATATATATATATATATATATATGTATATGTATATATATATATATATATAGTATTATATGAAAAGATTGCTTAACTTTTATATATCAATTATATTCTGACTTCGAAGTTTCTTGGTAAAATTTTCTGTCTTCCGGGGGTTCAGATATCTATCTATCTATCTATAACTGAATAATTTAGACAATTTCTGCCTACTTATTCTCGATTGGATCATTTCATATACACGGGCAAGCTTCTTAGTGTCGTTATCAAAGGATGAGAGAAAATTTGCGTGTTGATACATATTCATTTATATTCATATTCATTTATTCCAAGTACTTTCGACATTAGCACAATATCATCATCAGACTGTTGCTTTTTTCAAAGACAAATATTGTCTTGTTCATCATTTTTCTAAGACAAAATTGTTGTGTTCATCTAAAAGTTAAATTTTTTGCAAGTGAAGTGAGAAACGCTGAGGTTATGTGCTGTACAATTTAACTTAACTAAGTTATGACAGTCTGAGTGCCTTTAAAAAATATTAAAAATTATTCGTACAGATCTAAATATTTTAAACTATCTACTGTAAACATTTTAAAACATTTGTGCAGTATTCATAATTAATTTTATTAAGAGATGGTTTCAACTTTTAATAAAGATAGTTTGAAGGATTTTTAGTTTAGTTTATGTTTATTAATTTCACGAAAAAGTATAGACACATTTTCGACGAATTGTTCTAAATTGTGAATGTGGACAGGCATGCTGTTGTAAATGTTTACAAATGGTAGGCGCATCATTCAAGTGAAGACTCAGCCTCTCCCAAGGTACATTGAAATTTATATACAATGTTGCTTTTCTGCAACACGTTAGTTGGTGGGGAAGAGTCATTACGAATGAATAAGTGGGATATACTGGATTGAGCGTAGTATATAATTACTTTTATTTGGTTTACTAGCATCTGTGGTAGATGTATTAGTATTTATTAGGTGTTTTTAGGATATTATCGTCTTGTTTATAATTAGGATGTATTTGATAGCGATATAGAAGATTTATATGTTTTGGTTTAGTTGAATTCTATTTGCTTTGTATTAATATTTCTAATAGAAATATTTCTTATTTGTATTTGTTCATCAACAATATAATTAGGTAAGCTATTAGTAATAGGAGTTTCTTTTATATTTTTAGCTCACTGTATAAAATCTGTTTTTCGGCTGAATTCTATGAAACATGTCTCAATGAAGCATGCTGCTAAAATGTACGCAATATATATATATATATATATATATATATATATATATATATATATATATATATGTATACGAGGGTCATTCAATAAATAAGGTGAATTTTTCTGTATAAGGGCTTCTAATACAGATAGAAGCTACTCTTTTTTTAAAAATTTTTTTGGAGTTTTACTTCTTTTTCACATGGATTTAATTTCTTTTGCAGATTAAAAAAACTTTGAGAATTTTGGCGATTAACAAAGATGGCCGACCAAGAAGCATGCTCCAGGATTGAACAGCGGTCAGTTATCAAGTATTTGGTTGCTGAAGGGTGCAAACCAGTTGAAATTCATAGGAGAATGTCAACTGTGTATGGTGCCACATATTCCAGACAAAATATGTCTACAAGTGGGCTAAATTGTTTAAAGAAGGACGGAGCAGTGTTGAGGATGAAGACAGGCCCGGGAGGCCCACAGAAGTGAGATCTCCTGAGGTGATCGAATCAGTCAATGACCTCATTCAGTCTGACAGAAGGGTGACAGTGGATGACATTGCAAGGACTTTGAAAGACATAAAGAACAAATGCAGGGGTCATCAGTCAGAAGGAGTCATCTTGCATCATGACAACGCAAGGCTTCGTACAGCAGACCAAACGGTGCAGACCATCAACGAGCTGGGCTGGGAACTGCTCCCTCATCCCCCTTACAGCCCAGACCTTGCCCCTTCAGACTTTTGCCTGTTTGGTCCCTTGAAAGCGTTCACGAGAGGCACGAAGTTTAAAAGTGACGATGAAGTAAAAAGTGTTGTGAGCGACTGGCTGAGACATCAGTCCAAAGATTTTTACGCTGAGGGAATACGGAAGCTTGTGCACAGATGGGAAAAGTGTGTGACAGTGCTGGGAGACTACATTGAAAAATTAAAAAAAAGTAAGCTTCTATCTGTATTAGAAGTCCTTATACCGAAAAATTCACCTTATTTATTGAATGACCCTCGGATATATATATATATAATTATTATTAATAATAATAATTATTATTAATATATAATAATAATAGTGGGCTCTCCCGTCGCTTTCGATGTATGAGGATTTGACAGGTTAATTGATTCAGTTATGAAAATTTGTGCGATAATCTTAAGTGGCACTTAAGACCCGTGGCAAAGAGGCCACATATGGAGCAAGAGTGAGGATTGTGAGATGATATCACTGTTAGATTGGTCGACCTTTTAGATCTTGCTCTCGTTTCTTGAAAATGATTCAGACAAGCAGATTGAAAACTGCTGAGTCCACTAAAATACGTTGATCTCCATTCTACCCGCTCCAAGGCTAAGCGCTCAAGGGTATATTGACAGCTGACAAGTATATATATATATATATATATATATATATATGTATATAACGCGTTGTCTTTATATGTATATATATATATATATATATATATATATATATATATATATATATATATATATATATATAATGTTTTTGTACCAAGTTATATATTTGTACATATAAGAAATATATACATATACATATCTATATATACATATACATATAAGTATACATGAGATTTGTTCTAAGTTTTGAACGCTATATTATGTATAAACGCACGTAGCAAAACAGCTTAAACTTAACCTAAGAATCGATAAGAGAATTTAAAAAGTCGTTTATCTGAGTAAGTCGTTCATAAAAAGTATGTATTTATATTTTTGATATTATTGATCAATGTTTGGATCGATGTTTATCTCATTTAGGCAGCGTGAAGATGAAGGGTAATTTAAAAGCCGATAATTCGCGCCGAGTAAAAGAAATCTTGGAAAGAAGAGACATTTTTTGTAAAGATATGTCATTTGATAAATCTAAATAGAAATCAAATCAATAATGTCTTCTTTAGCCTAAGACGTCATGCCAGGAAGATGCATTTAACGATTCTTTTCTTTCTTTTTATGTGCCATGTCCTTTTAGGACGTATGCGATCATGACTCTCCACCTCACTCTTTCACTTGCAGATATCAACCAGTTCCTTCCCTCTGATATTCCCCCAGACCACATTCTGTCATCTACTTGCTTAAGCCCGCCAGGTATATCATGTTGTTTTTTCTTCTCTTTCTTTCCTTCTATTCGACCCGTGAGTATCAGATTCTCCAGGCTCTCCTTCCTCACTATGTGTCCCAGAAACTTTAGCTGACTCTTCCTGATCAGTAGTTTATTTTATAAAACTCTCTTCAGAATATGGTCGATCATGGCACTCCACAAGTTCCTGTCTTTTGTCTTAGAGGTTCTTGTTAAATGGGTTCCTTATCGTTTCTCTCTGCTTCTTTTGCTTTGAATTTACCATGTAAGTCAGAATCTCGAAGACTTCTTTACTCATCATTTCCGTTGTCTCTTCCTGATTGTTGGCAACATATTCTTCATGGATCCGAAGTTGCTTGAAATTTCTTCGTTTTTCACCAGTATTCGTTGGTAGAACCAGATTTCTGTCATCTCAAGTCTTTTCTTCATCTTTAACGAAATTGTCCAACATCCACATAAAAATAATTAGATTTCGCATAGAATTTCGACACTCTCTTTTTGTTTCTAAGGATCTTTTTCTATACTATAATAATTTCCTGAAACGTTATGCTTTCAACTCACACCTGAACTCAAGTGGAATTCGTACATACGCACCATCGCTAAAGATGTAGGTAAAATGGTTGCCCCCCCTGTACAGCTCCAGTAAGTACCTGACTCCACGTGCTATCCTCTACCTTTACAGGAGCTAGATTAGGTCAAGAATAGAGTACCGGAGGGAGCGGCAAAGACCGCTCGTTACAGCCTCGATAGAGTCCAAAAGCGTCACCGAGTTCTTGTGGGTGACGAATTATTTTCCACTCTCCAAACTCTCTCCCAGAGGCGGAATGTGGCGAGCCTCTCACTGCTCTATCGCTACATTCACGGAAAGTTCTTGGACGAACTACAATTTTTCGTTCCGTCAGGTCTAACCTTCACGGCAACGAACGGCCATGCCAGGTACATTTTAGCAAACCGCCCACATCCCCCTCCGTATTTTATCGGTGAGTAGTAAGTTCCACTGGCATAGCTTCTTCTCGCGAACTACTGCTCTGTGGAACAGACTCCCAAGAGTATTTTCTCTTGATCACTACAATCTTAACCTGCTCAAATCTAGGGTTAAACGTTACCTTCCGCTCCTCTCCGACCAAACCTCCTCTTAACGTAATCCTCTACCTCAAGTGGCCCACTGGCCTTGTACACGGTGAACCTTACTGTATCTTTCGCTATTTTTGTGTACCTTGGAATTCATATTACTACTCTCTTGATGTAGTTAAAATTCCGCAATTTATGGATTTTTACGTTCCCGATACCCACTTCACATATTATGTTGCCTCTTTTGCTGACAACCATGCATTCTGCCTTCTTACTGTTTATAGTCGTTTCTTCTTGCTTTTCTCAAATACTTCCTCTAACTCCCCTCAGTTTTCTTTTAGAATCAACACAGTATAGTTTGCGAAGCGTGTTTTAAGGTTATTTCCGCCAATTATAAATTATAGTAGTTTTCAAGAGGGGGGCATGGATAGCGGCTCGGATTGAGGAATCGGAGAGCCGAGTTCGAATTCCAGTCGAATCCATTACGCCCACTTAAATGCTAATACTCTTGGAAAGGTATGAATCCTCGTCTTCTTATCCCCCCCAGCTATGGGTAAATAGCAGGACAGACCAGGTTTCTATAGGCTTGGATGGTAAGTGGCCCACCGCAGAAAGAAATGGCCACCTATTGCGGGGAGAAAAAACTGCCTCATCAGTCATGTATCGAAAGATACATGATCGTTTAAGCGTGTATCACGCATGGCACACAACTGACTGAGTTTTCAAATTATCTTCGAGTAATCTCAATTTGCAGGTTAAATAAATCCATTAAGAAAACTTCCTCCTAACCTTGTAGTTTCCCTTAACTCATTATCCGTACGCATTGCAAACCGTTGCAGGATTAATTAAATATTCGTGTCTATCAAGTTTCCTTAACAATTCAAATTCTACGTTTTATACTACAGTGTAACCCGGATATAAGAGACCCTGATATAAGATAAACCCGGATATAAGAGAGATTGTATCTGGTCCCAAATTAGAGCCTGTGTTAATGAATATATAATAGACCAAACCCGGATATAAGAGAAACCCTGATATAAGAGAAACCGGATATAAGAGACTTCTTCGCCGGTCCCGACAACTCTCTTATATCCGGGTTACACTGTATATTGAATGGTTTTGTGTAGTCTCTGAAACATAGGTATAGATTATTCTGAATGTGTTCTGGCAGTGAAAATAGCATTACTTGTTCCAGTGTCTTGAAAACGAAAAGCTATATTCTGATACAAACTTTATTCATACAAATAGTAATTATTTCTTTAGTGCCATAGCACGTTGAAACACCGGTTCCTGTACGACCAACAATCGGAGAACCGAGTTCTAATTCCCGCAAAACCTTAGGGAAAGGTATGAATCCACCGTTTATACCCCAGCTATGTAATTAGTAAGACTTGCATCACTAAATCGCTATTATCTAAATAAAGATTACTACAATCAAAACGAATTTAAATAACCTGAAGAGGGTTTATAAACCGTAGATAATGAATGAATTTCTTTAGCGGCTGTGAGATATGGTTCGAAGTCATTTGCATCTAGTCATTTGCATCTAGTCCACTTGTCAGCGCCTTGGTTTTTAATCTAATGAGGATTTCCAGTATTTCGTCATTGTCTTATACTTCGTATATACTTTGGGAAAATTTCCAATCCACAAATCACCTGATCTTGCTGATTTGTTTTTCTTCTTTCTGATTAGTGGTGAGCTCGCCTTGCATTTTAATATTAGGATGCATCCACGCTTTTATGTAGTTTAGGTTTTTCCTTCTTTATTTTCATAATGGCTCTTATGTATTGAACCTATCTCTGTAGAAGCTTTTCTTTTTCGATTATAGTTTTCTCGCTTTACATTTTATATATCTTTACGATGAGCCCGCTTCCTCGCCCGCTAAGTTATTTATCATTTTGGATTCTCCTGCTACGTCTGTGTTCAGTAGCGTTTCGACCCTTTTACGTTGAGCTATTCAACTTTTGCTTACTTTCACTTCTTTCTGTGTTTTTTCTTGCGGGGTGACTTCTTTTGTTGTTTTCACTAGTGCTTTTTTAAGGTGAGTCACGGACCTTTCCCAGAGTTCCATAGAGGTTCATAAATGTAATCTCTGTAGAGTTTGCCTAATTGCAGTTTAGGCATAACTTTGGAATTCGTTAAGTTTTGGAGTTTTACAATTAGTTTGTACACCCCCCACCGCTTTTCTTTTTCCTTTCTATGTACGAGTCTGGCTCCACCAATAAAATCGTTATTTGTCAGAAGTAATTTTTCTGAACAAAACGTGTCACTAACAAGTTTTTTTTTCATTTTGTCATTTATATAGTTAATGTCATTTGGTTACAAGCACACACACACACACAGACACAGACACAGACACAGACACACACACACACACACACACACACACACACATATATATGTCTTGAACAAGTTTTTCATCATTGCCTGTATATATGAAGAATATATCAATATATCTTGATATTTTCAAAGAAAATATTCGTCCTTCGAATATTCTCGTACATTCAGGCCGGTAAATGTTATTTAATACTGTTTATTATAAACAGAGCATTTACTTAAATACTTGTATCTATAAAAAGAATGTTAAACATAAAAATGTCTTTAAATAATTGTCGGACTTTGTCCATTTCATAATGTATGACGTCATTTGTTTACATTTGATACGCCATGAGCAGTTATGAATGTACGTGAGAGATTCATGGAAGATTGAAGTTTATAAGCAGTAAATTCGACCTTACCAACCGAGCGATCCTTTGTGACTGAGCGGTAAGGCATGTCAGGCTATATGACGGTTCCGTATAGGATACAGGTTCGAATCCTGTCGAAGGACGAATATTTTCTATGAAAATTTCTCGGACATTCAGGCCGGTAAATGCTATTTAATACTGTTTATTATAAACAGAACATTTACTGAAATACTTGTATCTATAAAAAGAATGTTAAACATAAAAATGTCTTTAAATAATTGTCCGACTTTGTCCATTTTATAATGTGTGAATATATATATATATAACTTTCATATTAACCAGTGTTAACCTCTGGCAATATTAATTACTTCCTTACAAAATGTTGACCTTTATGCAGTTTATTTTGTAAGAAATATAATGGAAAATGATGTTATTTTGTTGTCTAAAAATATTTCTCCATCTGGACAGTTATGAATGATATGAAGTTTGCTTGTAATTCACCAGTCAACGAAGCGCAAATGAAAGAATGTTTACTTCTTGAGAGATTCCAGATCTTTCTATATATGTGTGTGTGTGTGTGTGGAAAATAGTATCCGATATTATTTTTCTGATAATATCAATGTCTATTCATTTTTATTTTAAATGCATTTTCCTGAATTATCCGATATAATAAAAAACATCAAATATAGTAGACATTTTGCAGGGTGGAGAGGCTGCCTTTGATTCTGATTAGATTTCAGTTTTGTTTTAGACTTGTTGATTGTTTTTTAACTCCAAACAGGATCAATTACTTCATTTACTTTTTGAAGTGTTTTTACTCGCTTTTTTTGTAGAAAGAAAAAAAATGTTGTTTGTTTCACGTGATGCAAAATAAGAAAAAGGTATTTTTTTTTTTTAGTTTTATTTTTGGTAGTATTTCTTTTATTTTATTTCTGTTGCGTTTAATGGTAGTTTTCAGACTGTTGTTATTGACCAAAGTTAGCATAGTTTGACGGGAGGTCACAAGTATAGGGCATCCAGTGGTTATTAAACCCACTTCTTAGTAACGGTCAACTAGTTTCGCTTGGAGCGTCCCTATCAGACCACTTTTAAGCAGTAAACTGAAGATTGAAAATCTTACAAAATAAGCTGGCACAAAAAGAGCACAGACGACACCAGGACATAGCCCTCCGAATACATTGGTGACTATGAAGGAACTATGGCGTTGGGTGCGCAGAGACGGACATTCATCACTCTCTGTAACTGAGAATGTGTATCATCGCTGGGTGTTATTTCTTATTTAAAATTTGATGAATGTGACAGCCAAAGCGACTTGGGAGTCACAATCTAGCTACTTGGGAACACACGTAATCGAAGACCGGGGCACTTCGACGTCGTTCTTTGGTTACCAGCCTTGTCTCTCTAGATCAGTTACGACTGAGTAGTGAAGTTCATCCTCACTGGCTACCCCATACTTTCAGCCTTTTGCCACATCTAAATTACACTTAGAAAATCACCAGACGTAATCGAAGACCGTCTGTGCGGATATAATAAAATGAATTAAGTCCGACAATTATTAATATATTTTCTGTTTGTACGTTATTTTTCTTTTTTTTTAGATAAACACAGTATAGTATAAACAGAAAATATATTAATAATTGTCGGGCGTAATCTATTTCATTATGTTCTCATTGTTTATGTTAAGGTACGTTTCGTGAGCAGAAATGATCGATCGAGAAAAATCGTCGAAGATTGTGTGTTTATAAACAGTAATTCGAACTTTTCTATCCGGACGCTTCTCTATAGCTGAACGGTATAGCATGTCAGATAAAAAATACAGGAATACAGGTTCGATTCTTGTCGGAGGACGCATATATTCTATGAAATAACTTGTACATTCAGGCCGGTAAATGTAGTTATTACTGTTAATTAAAAACAGCGTTTATTTAAATAAATTGTATCTATAAAAATAACGTATAATCGGAAAATATATTAAATAGTTGTACTTATGTATGATGCGTGTCATACTTGGTATCCCAGACACATAGAGAGTAAAACAGAGAGAGAAAGAGGGACATAGAAAGACAAAGGAGAGTGCGACACAGAGAGTAATTGGAGGGGGTAATCTTAGATAAAATGCAGTTTGCAGTGAGGGTTAAATCATTCGTTACCTAACGATCGGTTGAGGACAAATTCGTCCCTGAACTGCAATTGACGTTTTGAAATTATTTTCTTACTTTTTTTTGTAATCTTATCTTCGCGAATTCGTTACAACCCTCCCCCCAAATACCCAAACTGTCTTGAGCATCCAAGATGGAAACAGATAAGGGAGAGGGACATAGAGAGTAAGACAGAAAGAGAGAGAAGGACCTAGAGAGACAAAAAGGGATTGCAACACAGAGAGGGATTCATAGGAGGCCATCATAGACAAAAAAGCCGTAGTGAGTGTTTAAATCATGTTTTCGTGATCTAACGATCTGTTGAGGACATTTTAGTATTTCTTTCTTTTCTTATAACTATCTGGGAATAGTCATGGGTTGAAAAGTACAGAGTGCAGTATTTAAAAAAAATTTAGTAAATCCGTAGAAATTACACGGATCCTACTACTACTTGTAGTAGTAGTAATAATAATAATAATAATAATAATAATAATAATAATAATAATAATAATAATAATAATATCTATATATCTATAATTTATACATGTTTACACATACAGTAAGATTTTATTACGCAAGCCTATCCTTTCTTACTAAAATTGGTATTAACCAATCGATATTGGAAAGGTGTTCCGGATAAACTGATATGAATATTATATTGTGAGAATTTCAATTTATAATATCAATCCTTATAAAAATGTTGATATGGTTTTTCTGGACGAACTGATTCAGTCTTTCTTATTAAACCGTGAAACGAAAGGCTTCTTGAACGGCCACTCTTCTAGATCTTTTTATATTGATGCAGGCGTTCCCAAGGCCCTATCTTTGAACCTACATTACTCCTAATTTTCATCAACAACCTTCCTGGCATCAGTTCTCAACTCGAAATCTTCTATTCTGATGACAGTACTATTTACTCCTGTCTTAATAGTAAGCCTGATCGGTTCGAGATGGTCAAATTGACAGCTGATTTAAAAAAATGACCTACATTCTATTGTTAAATGGGGCAAGGAATGGCTTGTTATTTTTAACGCTTCCAAAACGAAACTGCTGTCTAGTAATCGTCTACGAGAATTCTTAATGCCTTCCATCAGCATGACGAGAGGGATTCGTTGCACCTTTTCTGGCTAACGTTTTACGCTGATATGAATTATACTGAATTTGATACCTGCATTAATTCGCCGAAAAAAATACCCTGAAGAAAAAAATGATCCAAACTTGACGAAAACTAACCTTTATCGTCAAAATCTTAAAGTTATTAGTAAGAAAGACTAAAGTATATTTATAATATTTAACTACATTTTTAATCCTTTTTTAGAACATTTTAAATTTTTATTAAAAAACTTGTTTTTCTTGTGTCAGTGGATAAACTATAAATTAGCACAACAAATTTTAGCGTCTTTTTACAGTGTAAAATACAGTGATTTGGAAATTCTTGCAAAAATTAAATTATTGTAGGATTTTAATGAAAGTTTCAGGACTTATTCAGAAATGAGTTTTAGAAATGTTTTTTTTTAATTTTTTTTTTAGAAATTTTTGTGTTTCACCCTACTTATTTAATTTTATGTAAACTCGGGAAATTCAATGAGATAATAGCAAAGACTTGTATCATAAAATCATTATTATGTAAAAAATGACAAAGTTGATAAGCAGTAAAAACGAATTAACCAATCAAACTTCTTTTAAATTTATATTATAAACCAACTATAAACTGTGAGCACAATGGAATAAATGTGCTGTTATCTTTTCTTCAAATATATATATATATATATATATATATATATATATATATATATATATATATATATATATATATATATAATATATAATTGATTTTCTGTATCATAATTCGATGAAGTTTTTTTACAAAAATAACGAAGAAGTGTTTAATTAAATTTATTTTTTAAAAACGTCCCACCCCTCACATCACAAGATTTCTAAAATCGTATATAAGTATAGTAGTATTATGACTTTCTGGAGCCTTCTAAACTCTCTGAAACCTTCTAGAATATCTTGGAGACATCTTGACTTTTATGAAACATACAAGAACTTGTTTTTATTTATTTGTAACTTTGTATGTTATGTTATATGTTAAATTCGTTAAGAATCCATAAGTACTGAACAATTACATCCTTAACAAACTGAAAAATAAACCTTCTGAACTATTTTGACTTTGTACCCTTATTGTGTATATGGTAAGATCGAATTTTCAGAATGGGGGTGACCTTTTTTAAGAATTAAAACAGATTAATGCCTTTTCCTTATTTTTGAACAAAAGTTCATCGATTTATGACCCAGGAACGTAGGGTTACAAAACAGGCATTACCCTAATATATATATATATATATATATATATATATATATATATATATATATATGTATATATATATATATATATATATATATATATATATATATATATATATATATATATATATATATATATATATATATTAGGGTTATATATATATATATATATATTAGGGTTATATATATATAAAAACAAAAGTTCATCGATTTATTACCCAGGAACGTAGGGTTACAAAACAGGCATTACCCTAATATATATATATATATATATATATATATATATATATATATATATATATTAGGGTTATATATATATATTAGGGTT
This sequence comes from Acanthosepion esculentum, assembly GCA_964036315.1. Lineage (NCBI taxonomy): Eukaryota > Metazoa > Mollusca > Cephalopoda > Sepiida > Sepiidae > Acanthosepion > Acanthosepion esculentum. The sequence goes on from OZ038494.1 coordinate 47,481,502, forward strand.
ATATATATATATATATATATATATATATATATATGTATACCCAAGTTTAGGATTGGTATATACGGAGTGAGATCCAATAACCAACAATTAATATTCTTTAATATATATATACGGCTGTGTCAGAATCTTCAGGCGGTTCAACGCACAAGATATTTTTGTGCTGATTATGTGTATATACCGCAAACCACATAATGATCACAAAAATATCTTGTGTCTTGAAACGCCTGAGGATTGTGAGACAGCCATATGACATAAGACACTTTAAACCGTGAGATGTCACTAATATTTGAGAAAAAGTTTTCTGTTATATTTTTTATTGACTCTGCTTACATATTTTATATTTTTTTTATATTTTACATTAAATATAGTTTTAATGTATGCTATATGTAGGGGTTAAAATGATCAATAACAGGGATAGGACATATGTAAATATAAAAGCGGGCATTGAAGTCAACACCCAGGGCTAACAATTGCGCTTAAAAAAAATTCTCAGAGTTAACCTGTACAAACAGACAATATTTATAAATGTAAAAGACAATAGGAAAACTTTATTATTAGCCGATGCGTTTCGTCCAATGTGGACTTTTCAAGGCAAAAACGAAACGAATTCATTAAGACAAAGTAACTATTAACAACAAAACAAAATGTCCTTAGTAACTAGAAGAATTTAGAATTTTCCCTATATCACCTTTCCTAACAGAATTAGTACTCTACCAAACAAACATACACAATTGTATCAAGAAATCAAAAGAAAATGGTTGAATCAGTTAATACAACAATAAAAACAATATTTCCACACGTAACAGTACTTGACGTAATTTTCAGTTGACAATATGAATATAATAGCGTTTTCTAAATTATTCCAGTTGCTAAGGACATTTTGTTTTGTTATTAATAGTTACTTTGTTTTAATAAATTCATTTCGTTTTTGCCTTGAAAATATATATGGAAAAGGTTATAGTTGTTCCAACGAGAGAAAAATCTATATTTTAAAAAAGAGAGAAACCGCAAACGTTTTTGATTTATAATGTGGATTTGTTTTAGTATATATATTATGTTTTATTCTTCATATTTCTGTTAAACGTGTTTCCGTATGGCGGTATGTATATGTGTATATACATATACATATACATATATCTGTATGCTGATTACTTATTATAAGACAGTATATATATAAATGGGGAGGGAATATACATATGCAGGCTAACAGGAACACGCACGCACGCAGGCATAGGAAGACATCTCTTATCAACACATTTATCATCACCACCTCTCATACCAAACCTAATGGTTTTATTAAGACTTAGGTAACAGTTCAGAAAGGAGTTTATGGTTCACTAGCAAATACAGAAAAATAACAATGAGACATTAAAAGAACACAAGGAAAATTTATTCCATGTAAAAATGTATTTATTTTATATGCCTGAAGAATGTCACTAGACCGGAAACGCGTGTAGCAGAAATATGAAGAATAAAATATAATATATATATACTGAAACAAATCCACATTATAACCAGATAGGTTTGCGGTTTCTCTCTTTATATATATATATATATATATATATATATATATATGAAGAAATATAGTCTTAAAGTGTGCTATATTTATGGGATAAAGTGCTCAATATCAGAGATAGAGCGTGTGTAAATATAAAAGTGAACATAGAAGTCAACACTTAGAGGCGACAGTCTGTTTCGGGCTAGTTCAATCGTCAGGCATATATATATATGTATATATATATATATATATATTTATGTGTGTGTGTGTATGTGTATATAGGATTTATAAAATATAAGAATTGTCACTTAACTGATTGATGTTATTTTCAGTTTATCGACTACAGAGTTTTGTAGACGGACTTTCCAGCAATCGCTCCGTCTATTCATCAAGAGATATCATCAATTGTCTGACACAAACGATACTCAAATATTGCTGCCTTTCCGCGATTTAAAATTCCAAGTGGTGAAGGCGACTTCACGAAGATCATGAAACTTTTCTATTTGACTTCTATTTCTATAGATTAACCTTGCCACCTATACCCAAACATTTTCTATGGGGTTCAGATCGGACGAACACACTTTATGGTCCAATAGAATCACATTATTCGTCATAAAACTCCTTTGTCCTGCAATCTCTATGGATTGCTTCGGTGTCCTACTCAGAGATGCAGTTATTTTCATACAAGCGAGACATGACAACGTAACCAGCCGCGGCTTGACACCCCTTTATAACCTGAAGTTCCATTCTTCCTTGGAAGGTGATATCACCTCAGATCATGATGCAACCATCTCCAATGTGTCGTGTAGGAAATGTCTCCGGTGAGATAACCTTATCGTATCAGTAACGTTGGAAGCGTTGGACCATCCACATTTTGTGGTATAGAAGGATCCGTAGACTTCGGTTTTTAAGGTTTTTCTCTCGCAGATGTCTTATTGATCATCAGCTGCATTTTGTTTTAGCCCGGTTCGATGATCGGTTGGTGTCTTGCCGGATAAGCCGTCGAATCCTCCTGCTCAACGCCGACTAAATTTTCTTGAGCCGACCACTTGAAATTCTCTTTCTGTATCCCGCAGAGTTTTTTAAGAATTTTGAAACAGCAGTTTTACTACGCCAATCTTAGCAGCGATGTCACGCTGAGAGAGACTTTACTTTTGCAGCTCGACAATTCTATCATATTCAAACTTTTCCCTATTTAATTTTTTTTTAGCGAATTCAACGTAGAAGATACCAGTCGGAGATGTTGACTGCATTAACGCTTGAACACAAGTGACTAAATTTCGTTACGTGTTTACCAGTTAAAGATTCGTTTAAATATTGTCTCAAACTTTTGACCAGCTAGTATTTAACCTAATTTCCCAGTGTTAAAATTATCCCTGTTAAATTCTAAAAAGTCTAATTATTATTTTCATGTTTAGAAGCTCTACTCAATAAGTGGTTGAATCTAATAACGCAAAGGTATAATTTTTGTTTATTTTAATTGAATTTTCCCATGACTCAAGGTACAAACTTAAAACTCTACATATTCAGTTAGGACTAAAAATGAGAAAAATAACGTCATTGATAATGGCTACAAGAATAGTCGAAAGCGCTCGGACATACAAAACATTCAGACAATTTATGCACACCTTATGCTCAGAAAAGAAAACAGAAAGGTATACGAACACAAGAAAAATTGAATAAAAAGGTTAAACCCAGTACCTTGTCAGTTGCTTTTAATGAAACTAGTATAAAAGCGGAATTGCTGCCCAAGTACTCAATTATAATAGTGGATATATTGGTGAATCTGGAAATAATTTTAGATTTCGCTTCAACTAACCATAAACTAACCATACGTCAAAACAATCCTTATTCACACATAGCTGAACATTTTAATCAAGCAGGACACTCATTAGAAAACTGTAAATGTGTATTGATATATTCTGATTTCAGTTCCACATACACACGCAGAAAAAAAGAAAAAATGCTGGATTTTAAAATTAATTACATATAAATTAGGGTTAAATAAAGACTTGGGTATTTTAAATCTTTATAAATATTTCAATAGTTAAACAAAAATAGTTTACAAAATATAGTTACAAAAATCTTTTTTAAACAACATCTAAAATATTATTACAGTTAGATTTACGTTAGAAATATTCGAACACAGTTGAGTACCATATCACGTGACGTTCGCGTCTCGCGACAGACGCTACTTGTAAACAAACTTCTGAAAACAGTTATTTCTGATGAAAGATCGGGGTCGATCTGAAATATCAAATATATATATATAAAAAAATATAAATAAATACTTTCACAAAAAAAAACATACAATTTTTTTAAATTTGCAACTTTTCAGTATATATATATATATATATATATATATATATATATATATATATATATATATATATATATATATATATATATATATGTTAATGGTCAGAGTTGAATCAAAACAGAGAGCATTAGTATTAAAAAGTGCTCAATACACGTGAGAAAAATAAGTAAAAATAAAAATAATTGACCTTCTGATTTTTAAACTATATATATATATATATATATATATATATATATATATATATGTTAATGGTCAGAGTTGAATCAAAACAGAGAGCAGTAGTATTAAAAAGTGCTCAATACACGTGAGAAAAATAAGTAAAAATAAAAATAATTGACCTTCTGATTTTTAAACTATATATATATATATATATATATATATATATATATATATATATGTTAATGGTCAGAGTTGAATCAAAACAGAGAGCAGTAGTATTAAAAAGTGCTCAATACACGTGAGAAAAAATAAGTAAAAATAAAAATAATTGACCTTCTGATTTTTAAACTATATATATTTATATATATATATATATATATGTTAATGGTCAGAGTTGAATCAAAACAGAGAGCAGTAGTATTAAAAAGTGCTCAATACACGTGAGAAAAAATAAGTAAAAATAATTGACCTTCTGATTTTTAAACTATATATATATATATATATATATATATATATATATATATATATATGTTGTTTTAAAGCATGATATATTTAAGTGTAAAAGTGCACTATATCAGGGATAGAACGTGCGTCACTGAGTGAACATATCACGTTGAAACACAGAAGCGCTCAAATAATCTTGTGAAAGGTATCAATCAATCTTCCCCTCTACCCCACTAAATTGGGTTCGATAGCCTTGGCCAGCAACCAGTCTAGGAGAATGAAAACTCTGAATCCCAGCTACGCACAGCTCCTACATAGATCGTGGCAGATGTACCGATATGGAATTAAACTCCACAATTTTGACGGGTAATATCCTCGTTATGATGAGGATATTACCACTACACAGTTTATTCTTTGGTAGGATTGGTTATCCTATTGAGTACGTTATAAAATCGATGAATAAGTCCGTTTAACAGAGTTTCTTCGACCATATCTGTCCCTGCGGATTAGAATCAGTGAAAGTCGTCTTCTTTCTGATATTTGATGCGCTCGGATAGAAATGAGAATAGAAGTTCTGCGCAAGTTCCGTTGCTTGCGTGATATTTCCGGTATTATGGTAGTGAATTTCTGTACGCGATACGCTTTTGTTTTGAACGGGTTTCTTGGTGCTTTCGGGCTCTGTTCATCATTGACAAAGTAGAGTTTTTGGATTTATTCCATTACAATAGAAGCTGATGCGCAATTTAATAAAGGAAGAATAGGCACAGGCCACGATAAATGCAAACAGATTGAAATAATGTTGAATAGACCGAAGTAGATAGATGAGAAAGCTGATGGAGATAGCTGTATAATAGGCGTGAACATGACTGCCAAGAGATTTTGAGCGAAGGTAAGGAAAACGGTCAAACGAAAAGTATTAAAAAGGTCAGTAAAAATGTAACAATATATAAAAGTATTTAAGAATTACAAAAAAACAAAGTTCATTCTATTTATTTTCATATCTTCTTTTCGACGCCATTTCAATTCCTTCGTTTTATTCGCCGTCTCTTGAAATGGTTTGCATTCAGTAAAAATTGTCTTTGAAATCAGTCCTTTGGTGCATAAAAGTGCATTAACAGTAGCGGCTTTCAATATAGAATGTTTTCTTTTCATTTTGATATTAGTCAATATAGATATATTCTTTCAGCACCAAAGTGAAGAGTGAGCCATGTAAAGGAGATTTGTCATATAAAACAAAAATGCCTCTCTTCAGGATGCCTTTATGTGCCTCCACAGCTTCCTTTTATTTATTATCTATGAATTAGCCTGATTTCTTGGGAAATATATTTGATCTACTTTCCGCTGACTTCTCCACGGTTTTGAATTGAAAACTTTCCTTCTCCTAAATTAGCTAAAAAGCCCAGTCTAAAAACCGAATGCTACAAAGCCCAGAATAAGAAACCGAATGCATATAAGCCCAGTCTAAAACCGAATGCATAAAAGCCCAGTCTAAAAACCGAATTCTACAAAGCCCACTCTAAAAACCGAATGCTACAAAGCCCAGTCTAAAAACCGAATGCTACAAAGCCCAGAATAATAAACCGAATGCATAAAAACCCAGTCTAAAACCGAATGCTACAAAGCCCAGTCTAAAAAGCGAATTCTACAAAGCCCACTCTAAAAATCGAATGCTACAAAGCCCAGTCTAAAAACCGAATGCTACAAAGCCCAGAATAAGAAACCGAATGCATATAAGCCCAGTCTAAAACCGAATGCATAAAAGCCCAGTCTAAAATTCCAATGCTACAAAGCCCATCCTACCCTGATATATAGCCCTTTGCTGAGAGAAGAAATGCTTCAATTCTTTTTTTTCAATCTCCTTAATACGAAGTAAACGGCTTATTAAACAATAAATAGTAAACACAACCCGCGCTTTCAATAATTTTTAACAAAACAAAGAAACATTATTTCCTCAAAGTTTTTTTGTAAAATAGTTTTCAAAAATCCTTCTGGTTTATGTTCTGAAACTGTTGACGCTTTACAATTATGTGTCTCGTTGAGGGTTGACGCTGTGAAGCGTTTTGTGTTCTGTCTGGATAGCCTAGGTATTGAGCACTGTAATTTTTTGCTTAGATAGTCTTTTCATCTTTTCTTCTTTCTTAGTTAAAATTTTTTTTCTTATCTAAGATTTTTCTTGATTTTTTTAGGCCTTTCGGCAGATTTTCTGTTGGTCAAACCAACATTATATATATATATATATATATATATATATATATATAATTTGTGTATTTAGGTAGCATTCCTTCTTTCATGCACATTTCATTGAATACGACTGACAAGGTGCTTTTATTTAGTTTTTTTACACAATTTCTCATGCGATCTAATAATTTTCGTTCGGATGATAAATTATATAAAAACTGTCCGAATGTTCTTTTTATCCATGCGCTTTCGGCTATACATTTAGCCATTTTCAAAGATTTAATATTTTAACTGTTAAATAAGAAATAGTTTGCTATATGCATGTTTTATAAAATGTTTCCATTTTTCAAAACACAGTTAAGATGTTGCGTCCCTGTTCAAAGTTAATATTATTGTGTCGGTTTTTTGATTTTATTAATAAGGCTTCCATTATTTTTAGCCTTTTTTTGCATGTAGATGATGCTATTATATTAGTGTTGTCGACAAGTATGTTCCGAATAGTGTCCGGTAGGTCTCCATGAATATTTAAATGAGACCTAATTGAGCTATTGTCAGAAAGGTGTAGTGTGAGTCTTCGTGTCAAACATGTTGTAGTGTGGCCTATATAATTATTTACGAATTTTCATTGATCAGGAATACAATTCCTTAATGGACATTTAATTTCGTAAATAATATTTGCCCTATTTAATTTTGTTCTCGTAGGTGAATTATTATTTTTAACTAGAAGGTGTGTGTATGTGTGTGTGTGTGTGTATTTAGGCAGCAAATTCTCTTATAGCCATATCTGATTGAATAAATTACAGACATTATAATAGGCACTCTTCCAACCCGTCTCAGGTGATCTACTACATGGTTTTTTTCTCCGACGCGTGCACATCTCAAGCGCGGATGGGTTAACCTATGTTTATAAGTTGGCGTTGCAATAGGCGTTTAGGGAATACGCAGATCAGCACGGCGCAGCTTGGAGCGAATTACTCAGGTCAACTTACCAATGCACATGCAATGCTTCTGTGATGCGCAGGCGAACCAATGAGTGCAAAGTCCATTTTTGCAGCATTTTGGGTGTGTCACCTTTTACCTTATTCCCTCTTTGCATTTACCTGGCGTTAGAATAGAAACACTATAATAACTTGTTAATAAAAATTGTATATATAAAAACCTAAAGATAGGCAAAAATAATATTGTACTTTTATTAAATAAGTATTTGTTATTTTAATCATCAAATTGTTTTGAAAATAGTGATGTATTTTGTATGTTAAATAATAAAACTTAATTTTCGAAAAAAAATGTATTGTTCTAAGCTATGCACCCTAGTAAAACCAACTGTACTTTGTACCCCCTTAACTGTTCGCACTTCTCCCCAAAATTTGGTTTCGATCGGTCAGTGTATGGTTATTTTAGAGGGTGTGTCGGACGGACTAACAAAATTCACGGAATTTTATATATAGATTTAAAAGTTTATTAGGGAGCTGTTATACCTTCGCACACTTCAGCTACAGATCGGGTGGAAGTTGTACGGCAATGGAGCAAAATCAAAATCAAAACAGTATATGTATCAACAAATTGTGATACGATGGATGATTACTTTGCAGAGTTTATGTGGGATCAATGATTCCAAGGCTCAAACATTTTATCATTTTCCAGCATCAAATCGCAACGGATTTATATCCTGTTTAATAGTATTAGTTTTTGAATTTGTATTTTTTAAAATCATTTCACCCCATGTAAAGCAATAAAGCCACTAGGACTCAAGGGGTTTTACTGAATGTGAGAAAATATAGAATAAACGACTATTAAGGACAATAAAAGAACAAGATTTTAGGAAAACAGAAGATAACGATTTGCATTGCATTTACATTTTTGAACACCAAAGTTGACTGGAAAGCAATAAGCCAGTAGAGAGTGCCACAGACAAGAAGAAAACGTTAGCATAAAACTTGCGGTTAACTCCAGCCAGTTCAACGGTAAAAAGAAGAAACCTTGTTGCTAATCTAATACTGCGTTTAAAATTCATAAACTCTAGGTACCATAGTCGAAAGCTAATCAGAACAATTAGCATGAAAGTATTCATGGAGAAGTCACGGGGAAGCTACGTTACGGAGGCGGGAAAGTGACCGAAGCCGATATACCAGGTCAGGACCAATAACATTGCAGATCCTTCTTTGTATTTTATCCTAAATATATAGTATGGGGCACCAGATCAGATGGGGCAGTAATATTAAATTGAAAACAACGTTCTTCTTACTGGTTTTCTTGATTGAATCATAATACTTTCACAACGTTCATAATTTGTATTAGGTTTATTTAATTTATGTGGATACATTAATTTCTGGCACAAAGCTGAAGGGGGAATGGAGAACGGCTAGTCAACATTGTCCTACAGCTCTTAATCCGACTAACGACACTAACAATTTTCTCAGTCATCACAAGAGCCCACACTTCTATAACTAGTCCAACATGTGCCACAATACCACCTCTTCGCAGGGATCCTAATAAAACCACCATGGTGTTAAACATTTCTCCATATATAATTCATAAAATGAAATTACCAAAAAGGAAAGCTCATCAGAAGAAGAGTTACCATGAAAATATAGAAACTACATTGCATTCGTGGGAAAGAGACTGAAGGTGAAATGCTAAGTCTGGACCGATAATATTGCAGATTCAATGCATGGACAAACGGTACTATATAAATAAATGCATGTCAAAGACAATGTTTAGAGAAAATAGAGTTGTTCTTGCTGCTGCTTCTATTCAGCCGTGGCCAACTGTATGCGCATTTGAATACTTCACAGAGCAGATAGAAAATTATGAAGGTCAGGATAAACTCATAGAAATCAGGATTCTTTATAACGAATGACGTTCTCAAATATTACGCTAAATACATTATTCTAAAGTATATATTTGTCTAATTGATCTATACAGAAATATACCGCCATTTCTAAGGATGCAACGCTAATGTACCTAATACTTGGCGATTCTATTATAATTTAAAGTAAACTGTTGTGGTAGGATCCACCTAATTTGCATAGTGGAGTACCGACCATATAAATATGGTTGATACCGGGAAGAGAGGGAACGATTCCAGAGATTTCGATCGCTTCTCGGCCTTTTGATTGGCTCGGAATCGGCTGCCTCTCAACGACAAGGTTTTCATATGGGGCTTGGCGGATATGCCAGACTGCGAACGGTGTGGCCTTGGTCTAGAGGAAACGGCTTCGCACGCCTTCTACCATTGCCCCCGGGTCCGCCCCTTATGGGACCGTGTCGGCGAGCTGACGGCTCGTATCGCTCCCAGACAACTCGTGTCCATCGATCGCGCATACGCGTGTGACAATGTGTCGCCCCCGTATTCCGGAGTGAAGCGAATGGTGTTTCTCACGCTGCTAGCCACGGCTAGAATGGTGATATGGACGACGCACAAGGAGGAAGTCTTGCGAGGCAATCGTCTTTCGCATCAGGATCTGATCCGATTCTTTGAGCATCAGCTCAGGATGAAGATTAGAACTGATAGGAAACGATTGCATGCGACAGTCTTCAGCGAAAGGTGGGTGAAAGAGGCGAGCTTGGTTCGTTTGAACGGGGCTAGCCTTGATTTCCTTTTCTAAGTCAAACCTAAGTCACACCGGGGTGGTTTCCCGCGGAACCCTCCCCCTGGTTAAGTCAGTCAAGCCTAAGTGTACCTAGTTAATGTGAGTGAGTGTGTTCCTAACCTGTTTCCCGGTTATCTCCTTTTGTTATAATCCAAGTCGAGATTCCCAACCTCCCCAGTTTGTTTTTGACCCCCCCTTTTTTATCTCGACTAGGTCAGCCTTTTTATCCCCCCTATGTCCATGTTATTTTATCTCGTTTCCCCACTCCCTTAGCGAGAGCGCTTCTTGATTTTCTCCTCTGGACAGAATACAGCGGCCTCTCTATTTTGAGGGTTGGACGGGACTTACTAACATATATTATGTTTAGTTTAAATATTTGTTGTTTAAGTTTGTTTACGGGTTCATCTTCCCCTCCCTTCTCATCTCTTCATTATTAGAATTTTAATGTATTTTATTGTCACCAAATTTTTACGGCGTGGGGCGCGTTTTTGTAGGTTCCTCCCTTGTGAGGTTGCGGTATTATGGTGCATGAGGGATCGAACGGCGACGGACGAGTTCTTTTGGTGAATGTGGCTGTTGTAACGTATGAACGGGTCGCGAATCTGATTAGCTAGGTATAGGATAGTAAGTGATGGCCAGCCTCTCCCCACTTCCCCCTTTTCGGCCTTGTGCCACAATTGTATTCTTGAAAACAATAAATATATTGACTAAGACCAAAGTGTACTATCTGTTCGCAGATTACTCGCTGAATGATCGCCTTTAGGACGGGATCGATCACTGATACAGGCCGGTCGCAGGGATTCGTCCCTGCGCTGGTAGTATCGCGGCTACGTCTGACTAGCTAAGACCAGCTTGGACAAGATAAGACCAGCTAAAGCCAAAGCACTGCGGCCCGGGTGAAAACTCAGGTCCACCCCCCTCCCGTCCCACGTTAAACCCCGACCTTGTGTCACAACCTGACCGTGTGGGAGGTCAAGTAAATCCACGGCTACGTCTAACTAGCTATGACCAGCTTGGACAAGCTATGATCAGCCATGACTAGCCATGACCAGCTCTGACCAGCTTGGACAAGCTAAGACCAGCTAAAGCCAAAGCACTGCGGCCCGGGTGAAAACCCGGGTCCACTCCCCCTCGCGTCCCACGTTAAACCCCGACCTTGTGTCACAACCTGACCGTGTGGGAGGTCAATTAAATCCACGGCCTCAAGGCTAAAATCACGGTGTAGTATCTGTTCTCAGATTACTCGCTGGACGATCGCCTTTTGGCTGGGATTCGTTCTCCGATACAGGCCGGTCGCAGAGATTCCACTATGGGTTCTACATGCGCTGGTAGTATCGCGGCTACGTCTGACTAGCTCTGACCAGCTTGGACCAGCTATGACCAGCTAAGACCAGCTATGACCAGCTATGACCAGCTTGGACAAGCTAATACCAGCTAAAGCCAAAGCACTGCGGCCCGGGTGAAAACTCGGGTCCATTCCCCCTCCCTTCCCACATTAAACTCCGACCTTGTGTCACAACCTGGCCCTGTGGGAGGTCAAGTAAATCCTACGAATCAAGAGATTCAACCAGAGACTCTGCCCGACTGCGACTCAGTGAACACATTCTCCAGGAACGGTCTTCCCAGGAATATATAAAAGACTATGTAAATATTGTGTACACTTTCTTGTTTCAATACATTTTGTTCTAAGTACATTTTGTGTTGCATTATTATTCCATGCATTAGTCAAGTTTCAACATAAACCAATTGAGACAAAAAAGTTTTTTTTAGATAGTAAATAGAACAATGTCTAATCAAGTTCAGATGATTTCAGACTAAATCTCATTCTGGAGTAATTTAATAAGATAAATATAGTTGGTATGTAAGAGGGACATATCTTGGCAGTGATTCCATTTCGCACGTAGGATACGATTTCTTTTGGACATCTCTGTAGGAGAAAAGTCCACATGGGGTTAGAATTGCAATACCTAATCATCAGATAAAGTAACAGGCAACAGCTTACGCCTGTCAGAAAGACTGATGGCTGCAGATATAAGTAAGATTGATTGATTTGTTTTTTACGGCTTATCAACCTTTTTCAAGTTATTCAAAGCCGAAACATATTTTTGAATTTTTTGGAAATAATAATGATTTTCTTATGCAAGTTTTACTACTTAACCCATAGCTGGGAGGAGGAAAGGTTGATTCATACCTTTACAAAGGGTATTTGCGCGTAAGTGAATATAACGAACCTGGCTGTAATTCAAACTCGGCTGTCCCATTTCTCACCCCGAGGCTTTATCAATTACGTCACATTTACATTCAAGCACCTGGCATTTCCCAACGGTCACCCATCTAAATACTGATCAGGTTCAACATTTCTTAATTTCTGTGATCATATGAGAACCGATGTTTCAATGTGATATGGCCGTAAGCCTCGAAGTAAATTCTAATCTGTTTAATCTTTCCTTGCTGTATTTTTATGCCCAGATATTAAGTAATATTAAGTAATGGGTGAAGAACATGTTAATATACTGTACAATATCGCAAACGATATCCAATGATAGGAAATTACACGAAATTTAAATAAGGATTAATAAGTCCTTTTACATTGGTGCTTCATAATCCCAATTGAAGAGCTATACAAAAAGGGAAGGAAAAAACGTATCACCTGAACAGTTCCAATAGGAGCAACAA
>OZ038494.1:47499369-47639369 GCA_964036315.1 Acanthosepion esculentum
CCGGCTGGAATTGAAATTCTTACAATAAAATATTTTCTGGCTTTAAATAACCGGCAAAAAGTGTTGATAAGCCGTAGAAAACGAATTGATCAATCAATAAAAAACATTAGTACCAGATTAACGTATACTTTAATTATCCGTCTATAATACGCATTTTCTAAAGATTTTTCTGTCTAAAAGTTAGCGGTGCGTATTATGAACGAAAACTAAATATGAACTTGTTTTCGAACAGATGTGTCGCCATCTTCGGGTCAGTATGACGAAAAGTATATTTTATGTGTAAAATTGAGTGTTTAAATCGCTAAGCAAACATTGCATTTGTTTAAAAATATTCGTATAGATATTAAATATATTTTAGTCTGCTTCACTGCTGTCCGTGTCAAAGATAGACGCCATGACACTTTCATCACTGCTGTCAACATCGCAGATATTTTCATCATTTATGTGATCGTCGTCGCCCATAAAGTTATCTTTCTTCCTCAAAAAACGAAGGAGTAATGTCTACTCTTGTTTTATGTCGATAAATAGCTACTAACCACTTGTGTTTTTATTTATAATTTAGTTTCCCTTGTGTGAACTAATTTTTCTTTGGGCATGTCTGTATACTTTTGCTAAATCCCGTTTAAATTTGATATTTCAAAACATAATGTAAACTAAAGAATTAATGGATGATATTTTTTAATCCGACATATTTTTATTTCTTCAAACGTTATTTTTAGTGGTTACACGTATTTGAGTAGACGTTGTGTTTTTTAAAAGGAGTTTTATTTTGAAAATATGCCCTCCGGTGGCCAAGTGATTTTGTTTTTGCTATCTGGTAAAGGTATTTATTTGCGATTCTCTCGCTAAAATTAATGGATCAGCCGAAGGATTGTTTTTAAAACTTAAACGATACATTCGCCGAGTTTAAAATGATAATCCCCTGCGTACATGGACAAAAATGTAAAAAAATAGTCCGGACTTCCTGGTAAGTCAACTTTGCGGGTGGCTCAGGTACTAGAGATTAACCACACTCCCCCACAGGAGAAGTATTCCTGGTGGAGGGGACGTCGTTATTGAGACTGAACTTCATATGAAGAAAATAGGGACCAAATCTGTCATACGTCACATTATTGTTTATTTCACGCCGGGATTCGTCAATTACTGCCGGCAAATGGGTGTGCATCATTGGGATTTTCTCCGAACTAAGATTTTCCATTCTCGCGAGGATCTAAGAATGTAATCGTACAACACCCTAGGTGGTCGTCCAAGACTTCCAACACCGCGCCTGGTCGCTGAAGTGACCGCTTAAATCCCGAGCTAACCTTATCCCACGTTGTGATTTAAGTTTGATCATAAGGCAGCCAAGATCGAATCGTCGCAGGTATCTTCATGTTGGGCTGGTCCTAACAGGACAATGACATACAGGAAATAAAAAAACACCACACGAATGAATTGAACAAAAGTAAATACTGTTTTTTATATCAGTCCTCCGTACAATAATTGGTTTATATCAGAGTTCGCATGCAATTAATTATCAGCTTGGCCCGCATCTAAATCGGAAATGTTACTGTTGTCGACCTGGCAAAAATCTGGTTTGCTGTTGTTGGTCAAGTTTGGCATAAGGCAGAAGTCGGAGGCTTCTCTTCGGCAGATAATCACGTGGGCCTCTCTTCACTCTTCTGCTTCTCTCACTGTCTCTTCTGCTCCGACTCGTCTCTTACTGGCGAATTCACTTCTCGCATTCGTATTTATTGGCATCATCCTGGTGAATTATCTTCTCCCAATCCTCATATCATTACCTCTCACTAAATCTCCCCAGTGAGCGTTAGTGGCCTATCCACCTCCCTCCTGTCTCGAATCACTTTCGACCAGGTGAATCAACTCCAAATTCGTTGTTTACAAAAATGAAGTTTTCACTTTACAGCTTGGATTTTCAGCTGTAACATTGACCCTTAATACCTTAAGATACCTTAAGGTATCTTTGTGTTGGGCTAGTCCAAGCAGGGTGAAGACGTACAGGGAAAAATAACACTCGAATAAACTGAACAAAAAGTAAATACTGTTTTATATCAGTCCTCCGGACAATAATTGGTTTATATCAGAGACCGCATTCAATTAATTATCAGCACAACCTGCGTCTAAATCGGAAGTGATACTATCGTTGTTGACTTAGCAAAATCTGGTTTGCTGTTGTTAGTAAAGTTTGGCACAAGGCAGAAGTCGGAGGCTTCTCTTCGGCAGATAATCACGTGGGCCTCTGGTCTCGTCTCCGTCCCTTCTGCCTCTCTTCTCTCTTCTCATTAATTCGCTTCGCGCATTCATATTTATGGACATTCGCCCAAACTGGTATTGTGGGGAGGTATGGCGAGGCAGGAACATTTCCGTGAATCCTCTCCGGCTTACGTCATAACTTTGGGGAACTCCCTCTCTCCACCCTCTCATATTATTACCTTTCACTAAATCTCCTCAGTGAGTGTGGGTGGCGTATCCACCCACTTCTGTTATTTCAACTCAACTTTCTACCAGGAGAATCAACTCCAAATTCGTTTATGTGTGAATTAAATCCTCAGTTCTTCCCACGGGATTCCCCCTTCTCGTTTCAATGTCAAAGTACATGACACTTTCTTATGTTTCAACAAACGTTTCTTCTGTTTTAGCGGGACAACGACAAATAGTATCATAGTATCTCTCTCTTCCCTCTTGGGTGTGTGCTTATATATTTACCTGTCATCCGTTTTGTTCTACGTCCAAGGGCAGCTGGATCGACGATCCGTTTATTTGTCGGCGGCTGCCACTGACCTCTAGTGAAGGCGAGCATCTGCAACTGGCGGCTAGGAGCCATCATTCAAGAGAATCCACTGACGCGCCTGTCTTCCCTGATGGACACTGAATGCAAAGTTTGTTTTGGTATCATCTGAGGTGAGTCACATACTACAATAAGGACCACATGCTATTTTATACTCGTAAGTATTCAGTAACCATGGCAGTGACATAGCGATGATCGACCTAGTTTCGTTTAGGATTTTGATAACTGATTTAGTTTTTACGGATTATCAACCCATTGCAGGTTATTTAAAGCTGAAACATATTTTGGAGTATTTCTTTTTTTGCGAGTGCATATTGCATTAACACTGTTTTTAGAATAGCGCCCGGTTCATATTCCTTCCCGTTTATTGGTTTGGTTTGCCTTATTTTGTTTTATGGCATATCAACCTCAATGGGTTATTTAATGCCGACGAGATTTTTAGGATAGCTTTGTAAGAAATCAGTTTGTAGATCAGGTTTCATTGACGTATTATCGTAAAGAGTGTTTTTATCGAAATTCAAATGTATTGCTGGCATCTTCACTATAAAATCCATGTTTATACTTTCATAGTGTTTTGATCCCAGTTTGGCGGTTAACTATTTGCCCATAGCTGGGATCTTAACAGGTGTTACCACTCCGGGTCAAGGTGGACCTGGGAACAACAGCAGTTAAGAGTTTGTTCCACGCTCATCAAAACCTCCCGATCAGAGGCCTTGCTAACTGGAGGTAGTTTATCGTCATACCTAGGATGCTCCCGTTCATTGTACAAGAGTGGAGGTTTCCTGTTCCCATTTTTTCTTGTTTCGAATTGGGTTTCCGGTTTCTTCGAAACAAGAAAAAATGGAAACAGGAAACCTTCTCATTAATTTTCGTTCTCAGTATCCATTTGCTTCTTAGTGACATTATCATCTTGCTTGCAGTGAAATGATTAAAAAAAAAAGGTTTTTAAAGATACAGCTCCTACTATTTAGCCCATAGCTGGTGTGAGCAGATGGATTCATATCTTGTCAAATTGTATTTCTGTGAATGTGAATGTAACAAATCCGACTAGAATTCGAACTCGGCCCTCCAGATTCGCATTCCTAGCATCTGTCCGATATACCGCCTGCTATTTAGGAATAATTAAGCTAGTCTAGTTTGATATCCAGCCTCTTGTAGCAGGAGCCCAACTGATCGTTGCTTTTTTACAATGAGAGTCACCCTTTACAAGGCCTGGGGGCCACTCAAGTTAGAGGGTTACGTTAGGATGCCATTTGTGTGTATCGGTGAAGGTGATAACGATTAACCCTAGACTTGAATAGGTTAAGATTCTAGTAATCGGGGAAACATCCGATTCTACAGGGCAGTGGTTCGTGGGGTGAAGCTGCTCGAGTGGCACTTATTTCTCGCTGATGGAATGTGGGTGGTTTGCTACAATGTAAGTGGCATGGTGTGTTTTTTTGCCATGAAGGCTTGCCTTTGCCGGACCAGGGAATATAGTCCATCTATCCATGAAATTCGCGATAGAGAAAGCGAGAGGCTTGCCACATCCCGCCCGTGGGAGAGGGGTTTGAAGGGTGGAGAATAATTCGCTTGTTCCACTTTTGATGGAAAAAGATCAAGTTTTAAAATCGGATATTTAAAGGGTGCAACCTTCAATCAAGACAAATTAGTGATCGGTAATCTCATGTTCTTGTCAGTAATTTTTCCTGTCTTTAAATCTGTGATATCCAACTTGTCTAAATCATTTCCTGTCCTTTTGCTGTAAGTATTCCGTCTATATGCCCATTACTTATACGTTTATCTATTTAAACCAGAATGTTCGTTTTTCTATCTTTCTCTCTCTTTACCTTTCGGTTATATTTCAATTCTCTTGTCTTTCTTTTTTTTTCTCTATCTCTATACATATGACAAATGTATATTTTTGAATAAGTTTTATGGGCAGAGAGACGAACAAAAATATATAAAAGAACTTTACGGTCCAGGGAGAATGGAAAGTGATTACATTTTTAGTTGTGGAATGGATTTGTGTCTGTCTGCCTGAATTCATCTCTTGCCATACATTGGAATCAGCACTGAAGCGTAAAACTTTCTCAAAGTAAAAGGGGAAAAAGTATGAAACAAACAAACAAACAAAAAAATGCTGCAGCTAAGAATATATAATTATATACATATATAAATATGTAGATATATTATGCGTATGTATGGGATCATACACATACAGAAACACAAGTAATTTGTTTTTCGCACACTCATGGATAATGGTGCATAAATGTACATATGAATACATACAAACATACATACATACATACATTTATTCACAGACTCTCTCTCTCTCTCTCTCTCTCTCTCTCTCTCACACACACATATATGGGAGTATATGATATACTTTTTTTTGCTAAGCAATTGAATTACAAAGTGGTAAAAATCTGTGTGTGTGTGTGTATATATATATATGTATGTATTGAATGAAAGTGAATATATATATATATATATATATATATATATATATATATATATATATATATATATATATATATATATATATATATATATATATATATCCTATTATAATTGTGTTTGTCCGGCCTTTGGTTAGTTTGCACAACCGTTATGCCCTGCCAATACCTCATAAATAATCGACTATTCCGTTTTGATCTCATGGAAAGAGGAGAAAAAGGTCCTTACTTGGTTTCAGCGAGAAAAAGAAAGAAAGAAAGAAAAAAAGAAAAAAAGGAAGAAAGATAGATAGGAATGTTTAACATCCCCATCCAATAGCTCATAAATAATGGACTATTCTGTTTTGACCGTGTAAAAAGAAGAGAAAAGACACTACTTGGTTTCAGTAAGAAAATGAAAGAAAGAAAGAAACACAGAAAGAAAGAAAGAAGTGTTTAACGTCTCCTCCCAATACTTCATAAATATTAGACCATCCCATAAGTTCTGTCCGAATTTTAACTTTTTGTTAAAATGAACAAAATGTATGGAGCTGAACATTATTTTTATGTTTAGATGCATTTAAAAGTGATCAAATTTTATTTCAGATAACAAAATTAAATTTTGTTTCATTAAAACCTTGCTAACATGGAAGTACCCAAGAATCATTTGAGGCACATAATGCTTTATGAGCTCAAGAAAGGAAACCCAGCAGCCGAAGCGCCTAGAAACATTCACTCAATTTATGGAGAGGAATGTGTGAATGAAAGAACTTGTAGAAGATGGTTTGCAAAATTCAGAGGTTGAGATTCCACCCTTGAAGATGAAGATCGAACCGGACGTCCAGTTGAGTTTGATGAAAAGCTTCTTGAAGCAGCCCTTGAAGAAAATCCTGCTTTATCAGTTGAGGAATTGGCAGTGTTTCTCATTTCAAACCATACGACTGTTCATCGTCATCTTCAACAACTTTGAAAAGTTCCTAAACTTGGAAAATGGGTGCCTCATGAATTGTCTGAAAACAACCTCAAA
Organism: Acanthosepion esculentum; assembly: GCA_964036315.1. Lineage (NCBI taxonomy): Eukaryota > Metazoa > Mollusca > Cephalopoda > Sepiida > Sepiidae > Acanthosepion > Acanthosepion esculentum. Next base: position 47,505,602 of record OZ038494.1, read on the forward strand.
TCCCGAGTTGACATCTGCTCTTCTCTCCATTTTCGCCAACTTGTTTCACCTTTTTTGGATAGACTTGTGACTGGCGATGAAAAATGGATTATTTATCGAAATGTTAAGCGTTGTAGACAGTAGCCACAGCCGAGAAGGGAACTTCATGTGCAAAAGAGTCTTCTTTCAATCTGGTGGCATTGCCAAGGAATAATCCACTTTGAATTCTTACCACCTAATGAAACAATTAATGCTCAAATATCCTGTCAGAAATTAGAGCGTTTGAACCAAGCTTTGAGGAAAAAAGACCTGCTCTAGTGAATCGAAAACGGGTGATGTTTCATCAGGACAATGCGCGACCACACACAGCAAGAATCACGTCAAAAAAGATCGAAGAACTTGGTTGGGAGAAAATTCCTCATCCACCTTATTCTCCCGACCTTTCTCCTTCAGACTACCATTTGTTTCGTAGCTTACAAAATCATTTGGAAGAAACAGCTTTTGTAACACAGGAAGAGGTTAAAACTGACATTTGTGAGTTCTTCGAATCAAAGCCAAAATAATTTTACAGTAATGGAATTAGTAAGCTTGTTAATAGATGGAAGGAAGTCATAGATAATCAGGGAAAATACATTGTTGATTGAATCTGTAATTAAATGTAATATTTGGTCACTTGTTTCAAAATTCGGACAGAACTTATGGGATGACCTGATAATAGATGATTCAGTTTTGATCGCGTAGAAAGTAGGGAAAAGACACTACTTGATTTCAGTAAGAAAATGAAAGAAAGAAAGAAAGAAAGAAGGAAAGAAAGAAAGAAAGAAAAAGAAAGAACGAAAGAAAGAAGGGAAGTTAGAAGTATTTATCGGCTGTTTCAATGAAAAAAAGTTGTCAATTTCAAATCTTTTCATTTATGCCCACTTACTTATTTAAATGAGGACCAGCATTCATATTTTTGATTGTTATTGAAATATTTTATTAAAGTTCTTAAGCTCACACCTTTAACGATGTGATAGGGGAATTTCTACGGATATTTTATTGTTGTAGAACTCGTCATCAGTTTATTCAATCTTTAACTGGAAAATTAAGTTTCCTTAGAAATTTTAAATAGGGAAACTGAAATTTTCACGGTTATTTCTAGTACACTTATGAATGTACTAGAGTAATATGTATGCACACGCACACGCATCCACATTCACACACACACACACACACACACACACACACACACACACACACACACATATATATATATATATATATATTGATGAAGTACTTCTAGAGGACGAAACGTATTGCACAGAATTTTTCTAATGTGCCATTTATAAATATATTAATGCAATATGTAATATGTATACATCATTTTTGCTTTCCATCAGCATGACAGATGCTAACCTCATGGGGAGCATCTGATTGCACTTTCTTGATTTCACAGTTTCTACTGAGGTGAATTGGAGCTATCATATTGCTACGCCCGCTGCTAAGAACCTTGGTTCACTGTGTCGTGCCAGACATATTTTCTCGCCAGAATTCTTCGTGCATATTTATAAATCTACAATTCTTCCATACATTGAGTATTACTGACAATTCTAGTCTGGTACTTCGGCATATATTTCTAGATTCCCGAGAAAATCCAAAGAAGGATCTGTAATATTATCAACTTCAGTCATTTTCCCCGTCCTGGGTATGACGATATACTACATCCGCATCCTGGGTAGGACGATAAACTACGTCTTCTGAGCAGACGGTTTTTGAGGAGCGTGGAACCACCTCTTAATTGCTTGTGTTCCTAGGTCCACCCTGACCCGGGGTAGTAGCACCTGTTAGAGTTCCAGCTATGGGCAAAGAGTTAACCCCCAAACTGGGGTCAAAACACTATGAAAGTGTAAAAATAGGTTTTAATACCAGAAATACTTTGTAATACATTTTTGTATATTCCCAGCTATACATTTTTGAAAAAATATTACCAGAGAAGGAAAAATGTTACCAGAAATAGATGTTTTGAAGGGAAAATATTACCAGAAATAGATTTAAAAAAAAAAAATATTACCAACAATGAAATTTTTGTCGGCATGAAATAATCCATTGAGGTGGATATGCCGTAAAAGAAAAGAAACCAAATCAAATCAGTCATTTTCCGCAAGACGTGACGTGGCTTTCCGCAGTATTTTCTATAAATATTTTCATGGCAGTTATTCTGTTGTACTCTTCTCTTTTAGTACCTTGACCGCACGAAGTTGGATTGAACACTAGGTCTCATCGTTGTACTATTGATATAGCTAGATATAACCGTAAGTTATGAACTAATAGTTTCTGTTCTGGCAATTCTGACCTGTGGAACACCCTTTCGATTTCTTGCTTTCCTGCCACATCCAATGTTCAGGTATTTAAATGTAATTTCTGTTTTCCTGAAGTCTGTCCTTTTATTGTCCTTTCTACATATTAAAGTCTTCTCATTCTCTTACACTACCACTAACCCCTCGCACGGCATTATAGCCTTGCTTAGAGCGATATATATATATATATATATATATATATATATATATATATATATATATATATATATATATATATATATATATACCAGAAGTGTTGAAACAAAATGACTACTTTTGTAGTGATTTTATAACATATTTATGTTGTAATTTTCGAAGAAATTATATATATATATATATATATATTATATATATATATATATAATTTATTATACATATATAATATATTTATAATATATATATATATAATTTATTCAAAAATTATAACATAAATATGTTATAAAATCAATACAAAAATAGCAATTTTGTTTCAACACTTCTGGTGTATTATCAAGTGAATGGCGTTGAATGTAGAAAGATTCTACATTCAACACCATCACTGATATCAAATAATATAATAAAGATATAGTTTTAAGGTAATAAGGTGGAATTACGGATAGCGGGTCGGATTGAGTTCGAATTCCAGTCAAATCCATTTCATTCACTTACTTGTTAATACCCTTGTGAATGGTATACATCCTCTTCATCTCCCCCCAAGCTATGGATAAATAGCAGGACAGAGCGGGTTCTGTAGCCTTGGATGACAACTAGTCTACCGTAGAAAGAAATGGCGACCTACTGCGAAAAATTCTACCTCGTCAGTCATGTATCGAAAGATACATGATCGCCTTAGCGTGTATCGCGCATGACACGTAACTGACTGATATTTATGGTGTTCAGTATAAAATAGACACTACTGTCAACGCCAAACGGCGCCATTCTATTTCATACATGCATAAACGCAAATATATATATATATATATATATATATATATATAATAAAAATACATTTTTCCTGACTGGTAGCACAACTCTGAGGTTCATGCAAGAAGGCTGTTTTTAAGTCTGACTGTTATTTATTTTACATTTCGGGATATACCGGACTATTTTAATTGTGGAGCACACCATATTATTTACGGGGATTGTTTTTCAGCAAAATCGTTAGTGTTTGAAATTAAATATAAGTAAATTTAAAAAAAATGAATGCAAAATTACAATAGTCCGGTATTTTTTATTAATATGATATATAACTTATATATTTGTTATTTTGTATCGAACACTATTTTATTAACATCACCACTCAATGTATGACATTATATATATATATATATATATATATATATATATATATATATATATATATATATATACCAGCCGAATTACTCTCTCCCTGCAGCGTGTCACACATATTTTCTAAGAAAATGATGATTGATTTTAAATCATTGTTTTAATTTGTGGAGAAAAAATGCTTTTCAATATTACTCAATGATCTTGTCGACGTGACCTCCATCTTCTGGCTTTCGCCTTCTTATGTTTTGGATAGGAGACATTCCTTGTTCAAATTTAAATTTAATTTAAATCAAAGGGAAAATATGCCAGCGGGGGTTTTATGCAAAAACAGCTTGATTTGACCCCTTTGATATGTATTTGACACAATACTTGATTGAATAAATTGATGAGCAGATTTCATCATTGATATGACAGTTGAATTTTCGCAACAAATATCTATTGTAAAGCACTAACCACTGATTGGTGATTTCTTGCTCAACTTGAAATCCATATTGTCCCATTTTGATCTTGATGATGTGACCTCCATATTTTGTCTTTCTCCTTCTATATTTTGAATAGGAGTCATTCCCTTGTTCAAATTTAAATTTAATTTTTTTTTTTTTTTTTTTAAGCGTATCATCCCAAGCAAGGCTGGAGGCCACTATCACGCATGGGGTTACAGAAGTGTTGGAGGAAGAGCAGATAGGAGTGGTAAAGGAGAGGATGTGGAGAAAGAGAAAGACGGAGGGTCGATCAAGGCAAGGGGGTTACAGAAGATTTGGAGCGAGAGCAGATAGGAATGAAAGATGAAAGGATGTGGAGAAGGAAAGTGGATAGATCAAGGCAACTGGAGATGTCGATTGACGCTACACTTAAACCGTTGGAGATTGTATTTGTTTAGGGAAACAGGAATAGGGAAGGGAGTTCCACAGGCGAGATGTGCGAGACATGAAGCTATTGGAGTAGAAGAGACGTCTACATCTAACAGTTTCAACGGTGAAAGGGTGGGAACGGGATAAATCAAAGGGAAAAAAAATTCAGTGTTGGGTTTGTGCACCCCACGGGGACCCCCTTTGATCAAAAGGAAATATACTGATCTAAGTACCTTAAGAGTCATTCCCTTGTTCAAATTTAAATTTAATTTAAATCAAATGAAAAAAAAAAAAAACAGTGGTTGCCCGTTCCTCCCCGGCGACCTCCTTTGATCAAAATGAAATATACTTATCTATTATCTTCGTAATGTAGTTTCCGAATATGTATGGTTATGGGGGTCTATCTCCAAAATCCTAGGAGGTGTTAGATAACAAACAGACAGAGGCTACAATTATATATATATATATATATATATATATATATATATATATATATATATATATATATATATGTGTGTGTGTGTGTGCATGTGTCTGTGTATATATATATATGTGTGTGTGTGTGTGTGTGTGTGTGTGTATACAGGGTGCGATGGATAAATTCTCGCCAATTTATATTTTTAATTTCGTGGATTGTTTGTTTTTGATTTTGTAAACCGCACAGTATAGTAGGGTCAGTTGGACATCGTCTGTTAGAAAAAGAGCCCCATGACGCAATTCCCTCTGCCTGAATTTTGGAAACGGCATGCTGTACAGCTTGGTATTAGCATCGAAAGCTCCATTACGAACATTTCAGAGTGTTTGGGTGTCAATCCGAGGACCGTGCAGAGAATTCGGAAGAGTTGGATGAGTTTAATGGTGATTACGAAGGTATGGCAGTTTCTAAAACTCACTCTGATCGTTCTGATCAGAAAAGAACTCCAGAATATGTTGGTGAGGGACTGAGACTTAAGACGGAGGCTTACATTAAGTTCCTTGAGGCGGTAGTGCTGTCTTGGGTCAAGAGTGGGGCTGCTGGAAGACACTACGTCTGGCAACAGGACTCTGCATCATGCCATACAAACAGTAGAACCAAGTCATAATTGTCATACAATTTCTTCGACCACATCAGCCCTTACATCTGGCCACGTAACCCGCAAGACAGTAACCCCCTGTGGGGCGCACTTAAATGAGAGACTCACAAAACTCTTTGCAACACAAAAGATAAACTGAAGGCAAGGATTATGGCAGCATTCACCAACGTAAACAAGGAGACCGTCCAGTAGAGATGCAGGAGATTCCGAAGTCGTCTGCATACCGCTGTAGGGGCCAATTGTAATATTATTGAATAAATTTACTATATAGTTTTGCAAGATATTTTTGTGTAATTTTGGTAAATATATCTGTTAAAATGAGATGTCCGTGTTATTTTTATTTTTGCATAATTTAGACGACATTTTATCAATCGCACCTTGTATATATACACATGAGGTAGTTTACTCGCCCAAATGATGAAATAAGGGCTTCTTAATCGAGCCACGAAAGAGAGAGAGAGAGAGAGAGAGAGAGAGAGAGAGAGAGAGAGAGAGAGAGAGAGCGAGGGGAAAGAATCTGTAAGCTAATTTAGAAAGAAAAAAAAATTAAGGACAGACGAAAGGAAAATATGTAAGTAGGTATTTATTTGCACGATGTATACTTATAGTGCATGGGGCTCAATCTAAAAATGCACAAGAGCGAACATGCATTTAATTATACTTAAAAATTGGTATGTAAATGCTCATCGATGTGAGAAGTTTTTTAGCTCGTCTGCAAAGTTACAGTGCGAGGCCAAAATGGCGGTAAGGAAACAGTTTCATTTTGACCTGCCTTATTCATAGATCTTGTCTTTCTCTTGGAAGTTTAATATTCAAACTATATTTATATATCATTTTGGCGCATGACCATACCATATTGTCAAAGCGTGTTTCATTCTGGTGCAAGGCCACGAATATGGAGAATTCAAATGAGACCTAACCGATTACAGTAATAATATGTAACACTCAACACTGCTGCCCGATGACGTGATATGGATATTGCGACACAAGCAGGACACAACCCAGTCATGGGTGTCAGACAATTTCTCCGACCACATCGCCCCTTACATCTGTCCATCTAACTCTCAAGACTGTAACCCCCTTGATTAAGCGTAGTTGAGTGAAAGACCAACAAAATTCGTTGTATATATATATATATATATATATATATATATATATATATATATATATATATATATATCACCATGTTGTGACCAAGTAAATGGTTAAAGAAATAACAAAACATGTGTTGCAGATATATCATATATTAAACGGTAAGTACAACAGAAGAGTATTACACGACTAGTGAGTGTGTGTCGGTTGACTCAGCATTCAATCTATTCGACTGTTTCCCCAAGGCCTTCTCTCTTACTAATCTTATAGTAGGCGGAAGAGTCCAACATAGACTCTTTAGAGGGAGGACACCACAACAAGCCAGAAGATTGCATTGAAGCATGAAACCGATTTTCGTCACTCGGTGTCTACCTTAGTATCCACTTTTAGAATTTAAAAATTTTACACCCGCCCCACCTCTTTACATTGAGAAAATTTACCCATAAATATAGCATACCTTCATTCAATATTTTTATCATACACTGGTTGTAGCAGAAAAATTGTCCAAATCATGTAACATCATGAGATAACTGTCCATCCCACAAAATGTTTAATATCGAAAAATCACTAAACAAATTGAGTTTCTTTTTCCGGGCTTTCAGAAAAGACGTTTAGCCATCTTGACACCATTTGTCGTAAGAATTATTGAAAACCCCTTCGAGTTATTCAGATATAAAGAGATCAGGTTAAAATCATCTTGTGTCAGGCCCACTATGTCTTCACAACTGAGCAATGGTGAGAGGAAAACGATCATTCAAGTTTTCAGTAATGGTACCAACATTCATACACTGGCTTCCGTCTTCAAAGTCCATTAAGAACCATCACGAGAATGGTGAAAAAGTTTAACAAAAGAGGGAATGGTAGAGAGGAAGACTGGATCAGGAGGTCATAACAGGAAAACGGATCATCATTTCAACTTAGATCTAAAGAGATCAATTAGAAAAGATCCAACTCAATCCATTAGGCGTTTGGCAAGTGAGAAAAGAGTTTCACCCATGACAATCCAAAGAGCAGTGAAAACGATTTGAAAATGAAATACGTGAAACCTCTGAGGCACCTTGTTATTCCAGGACAGAAAGCTAAAAGGTTAGAGAGGGCGAAGATCATCTTGAATAAGTTGGAAAATGATCTTGGAATAATATATATTTGAACTTAATATTTCAATCCCTCATGAGCGTTCGATGCTTAGCTTTGAATAATTAATGATGAATATGTCATTTTCGTTTATCATTGATTTCATCAGGATTCTTATGTTAAGATTGGAGAGTAATTATACATTCTTGCTGAAAGTACAGTCCAGCAGTGTTGTGAAAAACCTTGGAGAGTTCCAGTAAGATATCTTTAATCATTTCTAAGATACAACGGTTCTGATCTTAATCTAACAATTGGACAATTTTGCTGTTATACCTGGTATTATATATATTTTACAGCAAAAAAGAAAAGAAATTTACAGCAAAAAAACAAAAACTTTTGTTTTTTGCTGTAAAAAATACATATGCTCTGTTAAAATAAAAGCATCGAACTCTCTGTGGATCAGTTTTAATAATATTCCTAGGATCCACCCGGATTATCAACGGATCGATTTCCTGTACTATATATATATATATATATATATATATATATATATATATATATATATATATATATATATATGTATATATATAAATGTGTGTGTGTGTGCGCGTGCGCGTGCGTGTGTGTGCGTGTTCGTGTTTGTAAGATGTATAAAAATATCCGAAAGTGTAAAATTTTATTAAAGTCGCGATTCTCCGGAGAACCGTATGCTCTCTTTGACTTCTTTAGTTTAAATATATGTCTATATCTGTATAAGAGCTGTTTGGCATTGTAGGAGTTTAATATTTTAGTGATATATATATATATATATATATATATATATATATATATATATATATATATATATATATTACCATATATATATATATATATTACTATATATATATATATATATATATATATATATATATATATATACTGCTAACATTACCATATATATATATATAAATATATATATATATATATTACATTACCATATATATATATATATATATATATATTACCATATATATATATATTACTATATATATATATATATGTATATATATATACTGCTAACATTACCATATATATATATATATATATATATATATATATATATATATATATATATTACATTACCATATATATATATATATATATATTATATATAATATATATATATATATATATATATATATATATATATATATATATATATATATATATATATATATATATATATATTAGTAATAGTAGAAGTCTTATAAGACGCTATACTTGATCGGAAAACCTTCGGTGTCTTGATTTGCAAATAATCAAAACAATACCAAAGGGAAAAAAACGGTATAAAAACGTAAAACCGTGGTAGGCTTGTCTGGCTCTCTAGGTCTAACTATATATATATATATATATATATATATATATATATACTTTTTTCTGTCACAGTCCCATTCTTTCCCTATATATATATATATGTGTGTGTGTGTGTGTGTGTGTGAGTGTGTGCGTGCGTGTGTGTGTGTGTCTGTGTGTGTATATGTGTATCAAGGGTGGACAATACGTAGCTCACGAGCCACATTTGAACATTAATATTCGGCATTTGGAAATGTATTGCCTGGGCTCGTTTAATATGTATTAATATCAAAATTTAATGTTAATGTGTATGTAACAAAAACGTATGTGTAAATTTTGTTCATATATTGAGGTTCTCAAATACCTGAACTTTATATCAATTGATTTCCTAACGCTTTAAATCCAAGATAACTGAATTGGCTAATTTTTCTAATTATATATATATAATATATATTGGCTAATTTTCCTAATTTTCCTAATTATATATATATATATATATATATATATATATATATATATATATATATATATATATATATATATATATATATATATATATGATGAAATATAGTTTTAAGCTATATCAGAGATAGAGCGGATATAAATATAAAAGTGGACATTGAAGTCAACGCTCAGAGGTGATTAACCTTTTCATGCTAAACGCAATCGTCAGGCCTGACGAGTGTATTTAGTATGAAACAGTCTGTCGCCTCTGAGTGTTGACTTTAATGTTCACTTTGATATCTATCTATCTATCTATCTACATATATAAATTACATATATAAATTATATATATATATATATATATATATATATATATATATATAGCATAATGAGAAGCCACGAATACTTTCTTAATATGTATATAATATAGAAAAAACAACTGAAAAGTTGCAAATCAAAACATCAGCGAAATAATTTTTATGTTGTTTTTAATTTGCCACTTTTCAGTTGTTTTCTCTCTCTCTCTCTCTCTCTCTCTCTCTCTCTCTCTCTCTATATATATATATATATATTTACGTAGACACATAGATAGATAGATAGATAGATAGATAGATAGATAGATAGATAGATAGATATCAAAGTGAACATTAAAGTCAACACTCAGATGCGACAGACTTTGACGTATGTCTACATGCATACATATCCACCCAGGCATATACTTTTTTGCCAACGTGTACATATATGTGAAAATATCTGTTATGTATGTATGTGGAATATCTCTGATGTATTCATATAATCTTTTTTGAGGATTTTGGATATTTCGCTGATGTTTAGACTATTATGTATATTCTTCCACTTTTCTGTTGTTGTTGTTATCACCACAGAGATAGTCTGCATAACAACCTGAACGCACTGGTGGTTCACCGTAAAAGCATCTGACCACAGTTTTGATTAAAGAAAGTGCCATTCTGATTAGAACAGAATTCGTTGAGAAGGAAATACCGTGCGCTAATCTCGCAGCTCTCAACAGTAAACTAAAGACCAGGCCAATGCGTTGTTTCACCGATCATCGCTAAGACAATAATAGCACAATACGGTATACGAGTTGGTGGAGAAAATGGCATGGACCTACGTGGTGTCGGCTGATTTAAAAATGTACCGACCCAAGCGGCTCTAATATGTGTATATGTGTGCGCATGGGTGTAATATGTAAATATGCATATATATGTATATATATGCGTATGGATATGTTCATGAGTGTATATCTGTGTATATATGTCTATGTAAACAAACAAACCAGACATCCAAATGCAACCCATATTATCAGGAAAACGGTGTACTCCACAAATTAAAAATAAACTCTTATATATATATATATATATATATATATATATATATATATATATATATATATATATATATATATATATATATATATAAATATAATTATAATATTCTTGTGTGAGCGTGTGTGCGTATGGGTGTGCACAGGTGTACATGAGAGGGTACATGAACATACATAAGTGTGTACAGGACTATATAAATAGTGGTATGTATGACTAAGTTTGTACACGTATACATATAAAAAGTCTATGTTGTGTATATGAGTGTATGTATGTATTATTGCTGGGTGTATGTGTATGCATGTACACACACACACAAATATATATATATATATATATATATATATATATAGATAGATAGATAACAAAAATCCCTGATTTAAAATCCTAAAATGCCAAACGTCTCTGACAGATACAGATATAGATATAAATAAAACAATCACACATGCGGTCAGACATTCTACATCTCTGGAAATTAGAAGATGATAATCTAGGGTAATTAACTTGATTTATAATACCCACTTATCCTCAGAGATCCCAAGACATTTTTCTCACACAGAATTTTGTCTTTCTTCGATTTAAACGGAAGAAGCCAATTGAATATTGATTGATATCTCTTCCGCTGCCTATTCTACATTCATTTTCTTTATCTCCTATATTAAGTTGTTATAACCAATCCATACACTGATATATTTGAAAGGATTAGTATTTTGATTTGGAAAAGTTAATTCTAACTCTGGTTTCTTGGGATACTTTGTAGAGGATTTTAATTTTATAGGCTTCGGCTTTGCTAGAGTTGTTGTTTCTGCCCCTCTTGTCAATACTTGACAAAAGCGGCACAGACTACAACTTACTTCAGTCGTTTTTCACTTTCTTAATGGTGCCAATTCACTTAAAGTGTTTCACTGTTTACTGGCAACAGTGAAGGATTTTACCAATGAATCCATCAGGTAGTAAATATTGGAAGAAATGGCGATAATAATAAATAATGACTTTGATACAAAAATGTCAAGGAAGTAAAAGAAATGGAAAAGAGGTGAGAATGGCAGGTGGTAAGAGAAAATAACGGAAATAGAACAACAAATATTTCCACTATGAGAAAATTCTTAAAAATACGTATTTTTTTCATAATTAAGTGAAATATTTCTCCAAAGAGCCAGGCATGCAGCGGTCATATTTATTAGGCTGTCCGGAAAATAATGTCCGGTTTTAGAATCAGCTTTTGTTTCTTAATTAATATATTTAAAACGTGTTTACATCTCTCAAAATAAGAACCCTGAATACCTACAGATTTCTGTAATTGAATTACAAGGTTTTTTATGCCTTTGCAACAAAACTCTAAAGGTGTGGACGGCAAGAAATCTTTGAATGCAGTTTCGGCATCTTATTTGCAAGGGAATGACTTTTGGTTTAAAATATTAACCAGATACTTGAAAAGTGGTAGTCAGTGGGCGAGACATCATGCGAATATGGTGGATGTGGCAAAGGCTCGGATCTCAAGTCGGTGAGTTTCTGCAGGCTGTCCGGAAAATAATGCCCGATTTTAGAATCAATTTTTATTCCTGGATTAATGTATTTAAACAGTGTTTAAATCAGTCAAAATAGGAACCCTGAACATATATACATTTCTGCCATCGAGTTACAAGTTTTGAAGCCTTTACGATAAAACACTCAAAGGTTTGGACATCAATAAATCTTTAAATGCAGTTTGTTTGAAAGAATGGTAATCAGTGTGCAAGAGATCAGGGGAATATGGTGGGTGTGGTAAAGTCTCCTGTCTCAAGTCAGTGAGCTTCAACAGTGTCATCCTGGCAATATCTGTCCGGGCATTGTCATGAAGAAGAAATGCACCTCGTTGTTTAACAACTACCGGTCGTGTTTTGCTTAACTGAATGTTCGTTTCATCCAGTTGCTGGTAGTAAACTTCAGCAGTGATGCTTTGGTTAGATTCCAGAAAGCTGTAACGGATAACGCCAATGCCAGACAACCAGACAGTCCCCATAATCTTCTCTTAATGCGATTCGGTTTTGGAAAATGTTTGGGTCCTTCGTCACGATTAAGCCATCGAGCCAATCGTTTACGATTGGCACAAAAGGTTTATTTCTATTCAGAAGTCACTATTCGATCAAGAAATGTATCACTTGAATTTCACAGATGCAGCATCGAACAACCTTCAAAACGTCAAGCTTTTTGACTTTCACTGAGTTCACGTGGAGGCCATTTATTGAGTTTGTTCAAATGTTGATTGTCAATTGTACATGGACCACCTCTACAACCTTGATCTTGGTACCTATTCTGAGCCGTATATATATATATATATATATATATATATATATATATATATATATATATATATATATATATATATATATATACTGCCAACATTACCATATATATATATATGTATATATATATATATATATATATATATATATATTACCATATATATATATATATATATATATATATATATACTGCTAACATTACCATATATATATATATAAATATATATATATATATATTACCATATATATATATATATATTACTATATATATATATATACTGCTAACATTACCATATATATATATATATAAATATATATATATATATATATATTACATTACCATATATATATATATATATATATATTACCATATATATATATATTACTATATATATATATACTGCTAACATTACCATATATATATATATATATATATATATATATATACATTACCATATATATATATATGTATATATATTATATAATATATATATATATATATATATATATATATATATATATATATATATATATATGTATTAGTAATAGTAGAAGTCTTATAAGACGCTATACTTGATCGGAAAACCTTCGGTGTCTTGATTTGCAAATAATCAAAACAATACCAAAGGGAAAAAAAACGGTATAAAAACGTAAAACCGTGGTAGGTTTGTCTGGCTCTCTAGGTCTAACTATATATATATATATATATATATATATATATATATATACTTTTTTCTGTCACAGTCCCATTCTTTCCCTATCTCTGTGAACTACGAACCGTCTCCTCACGAGTTGCCGAGGGAGGAAGAAGGGGAGGCGAACTCCGATGCTGTCACTCGTCAAAATAGGAGCAGTGTACAAAGTAACGATGACACACCCGGTGCCGGGCTAACTTGGTCCCGTTGGCGCGTACCTATATCGCTGTCGAAGAGGGTTCCTATATATAATAAACAACATATATTCGAGAATACTTTTTTCCATTTTTAGAAATTCATTTTAAAATTTTAAAATTCTAAGTAAAAAAATGAGTAGGGGTAAACTATCTGAGATATATATATATATATATATATATATATAATGACCCACACACACATACACGCACACACACACATACATGCACACACACACACACACACACACACACACACACACACATACATATATATATATATATATATATATATATATATATATATATATATATATATATATATATATATATATATATAATGCACCACACACACACATTTTATTTATGATAGCAATTAAAAGCCTATGCAATTACATAATTAGATAATTTTAATGCAGTTTTTATATTACAATTCGAAGTACATCTTGTGGAATTTGGTAGTACCTTGAGAAAAAAGAATTAAGAAATATCTGACGATACGTTGTTCTTAGGAGGACGAGAAATAAGTACACTCTGAAATTACAGCTTGAATCTACAGACTGTCAATGATTGCTCAGAATTTCCAAAGTTTACACAAAAAACATTGTGCATTGGAAACTTTTGCAGTAAACATAATTTTGGTTGTAAATATGTAACATTTATGAAGATAAGGTACAGATATCTTTCCTAAGGTGTTTATAAACCTTAGACGTTGCCACTATTAACGCTAACAACAAACTATTTTAAATTACAAAATTAAACTTGAAATAAACGAAAATTACAATATAATATATATTACTAATAATACATTGTTTCTTGCCGTGTGACGGTACGGTTACCCTAGTTATATTCGAAAAAGATTATAAGATTATAAAGATTATAAAGTTTATTCCAAAATCGGACCCGTGCTGGATATGACGATAAACTATATCCGTGTCCTGGGTAAGACAATAAACTACGTCGAAACAGCAGGGCCTCTGATCAGGAGGTTTTCAGGAGCATGGAACCACCTCTTAATTGCTGGTGTTCCCAGGTTCACCTTGACCCGTGGTGGTAGCACCTGTTAGGATCCCAGCTATGGGCAAATAGTTAACTCCCAAACTGGGGGTGAAAACACTATGAAAATGTGAAAATAGATTTTAATACCAGAAATACCTTTTGCTAAAAAATTATTGCCAGCAATACATTTTTGAAGAAAAAAATATTACCAAAAATAGATTTATGAAGGAAAAAAATATTACCAGCAACGAAAAGTTTGTCGGTATTAAATAACCCATTGAGCTTGATATGCCGTAAACCAAACCAAACCAAACCAAAATCGGACATTATTTTCCGAAAAAAACTAATATTTTTTCTCTGTTATCTATGTAACTCTCGAGTACTAGGTTGATTAAGTTACCCCTGATCGCCGATGTCACATCAGTCTGAGGCTACTGATCCAAACACTTGATCGTATGACGAGCGTCTAAACGTGCACCCTTCTGAACCTAAAATTTGAGAGCGGACACTCCATTCTATTTCCACTAGGCGACTCCACCATGTTGGCTTATGGCAACTTGCAATAGGTTGTCATATTCCGATACCAGGGTTGGAAATGTTTATACACAAGCAGGTTTAACCAGGGGTTTCCTCCTCTATATGGTTGATTTAAAAGTGCCAGATACAAACCTAGATTTTATACTCTCAAGATATGTTTTTTTATTTTGTATTAGAGACTTTCCTTCTTCTATAGAGACAGCCTTCTCTATAGTTAAAAAATCTATCTACATGTTAGAAATGTAACAAGATAATGAAAACGAATTTGAAATAATTGTAAAAGAGAAACTTTAAAACAGGAATCAAGCACATGGATGAAAATGAACAAAATCAAAATCATGAATCTATAAATGAAAATTAGAAAAAAAGAAAGGTTGAGGAAAAGGAAAATACGAGAAATGGTGAAAGAGGCAGAAAGAGAGAGAGAGAGAGAGAGAGAGAGAAAGAGAGAGAAATGGAGAAAGAGAGAGAAAGAGAGAGAAATGGAGAAAGAGAGAGAAATGGAGAAAGAGAGAGAGAAAGAGAGAGAAAGAGAGAAGAGACAGAAATGGCGAAAGAGGAAGAAAGAGAGAGAGAGAAAGAGAGATAGAGAGAAAGAGGGAGAAAGAGAGAGATAGAAATGCCGAAAGAATCAGAGAGAAAGAGCGTGAGAGAGAGAGAGAGAAAGAGAGAGAGATTCATGAGAAGATAACTAAAAGCGAACTACACTCACTTTTAAATTATAAGGAAGCAAAAATTAAAATCATTGAAGAAGCGAGAGAAAAATTTAAAGAGAAGTTAAGAAACGTTGGGTGTCGTAAAAACATAAATAAATAACAATGAAATTGTAAGTTATTTCATAATCATAGATATACCGGTTGTTACAGAAGTTTGGAAATTTGCTATAAAAATCAATGCATTTTATGAAGCACGCCATCGTGTGAGAAGGGGAGGAAAAGACTGTGGGCGTGCCATAAGGGAGAAAATCGAATCAAATAAATATTTGTGTATGTGAAACAAAGCTTCCAAATACACACCCTCCGAAAAAAAAAAAAGATGAAAGCAAAAAGAAGACAATAATGTAATAGGCATACAAGCAACGAGGCCGAGAAGCGTTGCGTTAATTTTCTTTCCATTTGCGCATGACAGGAAATTGAGTTATCTCCCTTTGGAATTGCAAAGGTGTTACAATCAGATTAGAGTCACTAAATATATCAGAAAACAATCTGCACTCGTCCGCACGGAAAGTAAGACTGAATTCGGTTTAAAGTTTGGACAGGATTTGGAACAAACGTAAGATGAAAGATGAGACGGGGTGGGGTCGGGGATGGTTGATCATAGAAATGAAACGATGATAGAATTGTTGTCAGAAAAAATATCTTTATGGAGAAAAAAGAATGACTAGCTTTTTGGAAATGACTCCACACATTTCAGACGCCAAATGTGAAAAAAATAGCGATTAATAAACCGTTGGCTCGGTGCAGTGAAGTTTTAGGACAAGTAAAAATATAACGACATGGGTATTTTTACGAGGCCTTGGAGATACAGCACTTTCGATCAAATGAAATATCCATGTATCAAGTCTCCACATTCGTATCTATCTATCTATCTATCTATCTATCTATCTATCTATCTATCTATCTATCTATCTATCTATTTATCTATCTATCTATCTATCTATCTATCTGTGAGCGAGTGAAAGCTTGAGGGTCATACTAAAGACCACTCTTCTTTGAACATTGTAGACTGGCGCTACAGAATCACAAGAAAAAGAATTATACCAAATAATTGAAAATAAATCACTTGAGCACTTTCAACAACAGCAACAACTAAAGCGGATAACACGTGCAACTCGAAGAGAAAATAATAACGTAATAACGATGCTAACGGTTCACATCACTTCGAATAAAATGTTAGGTTTTCGGCCGTATCACATTGAAACTCCAGTTCACATACGATTACCGGAGTTAACCACCGTCGAGCCTGGTATATATCTAGATGGGTGGCCGCTTGGGAATACATTGTGTTGTAAGCTTGGATTGTTGGATATCGGTTGGGGAAAGACGCTTGGCCTTATTTCCGCTGCATCAGTGTGTGAGCGGAAATCGGAACTGGTGATAGCATAAACAAGAAATATATTCAGTTGCTAAAATAAACAGGACGCGCAGGTGTCCTGAACCTTGAATAAACACGGCGCACAAGTGTTCTGAGCGGAAGGAAATGCGTGCAACCGGAAGAGGTGTGGACGCATGCCGGAAGAGGCGTGGCCACATGAAGTTGCGTAGGCAACATACGGGAAGAAGGCGTAGCCACATGAAGTTGCGTAGGCAACATGCGGGAAGAAGGCGTAGCCACGTGAAGTTGCGTAGATGTCCAAATGTTATAAAACCGGTCTGGTTCTTGATGTGGACAGAGAGGCTAGCTACAGGTTCACCGAAGATTTGTCTCTGTCAATTCCTGTGTGCGCATTCCTAAGCTCTTTGATTCTCCCTCACTCTACCCATTCGCCGCAACTCGAACAATATAGTGTTGTGGTAGGATCCACCTAATCTACATAGGTGACTACCGACTATATAAATAATGGTTGGTACCGGAAGACAGGGAGCGAATACAGAGATCCAGCTAGAGACTCTGCCCGACTGCGACTTAGTGAACATATTCTCCAGGAACGTCTTCCCAGAAATATACAGAAATACTATATGTAAATATTGTGTACACTTTCTTGTTATAATACATTCTTGTTCTAAGTACATTTTGTGTTGCATTATTATTCCATGCATTAGTCGAGATTCAACAATGAGTCAAGACTCAACAATGGCGACGAAGTAGAACGAACCATACGCCAAGACTCAACAATGGCGACGAAGTAGAACGAACCATACGCCAAGACTCAACAATGGCGACGAAGTAGAACGAACCATACGGAAAAAGAAAGAATTAATAGTGAGAGTTTTCAACAATTGGGACAAGTCATTGAAGAACCCAGGCTGAAAAAAAAACTATTAATTCAAAGTCCAACGTTAACGTAACGACGAAGGATTCTGAACTTCTGGATATGTAGAACTCGTTAAAAGACGACTAAGCATAAAGGAACGTTCACTCAGAAAAATTGGCCGACTACAAAATCATGCATGGATTTAAAAGGAGCACAAATACACCGTGTCGACTTTGAAAGGTAACGAACTTTAAAAAATTATTTTTTTAATTTTTTGTTCAACAATATAGTGACGAATTACCTCTGATAAGAAAATCAGACGTTGTCATTGAAATACGCGAACAGAATTCGAAAACGAAAAAAAAAGTCCGACGGTCTCTGTTCACAAAAAAAAAAAAATAAAAAAAAAATACCAAAGTTGATTGGGCACAGGCGTGAATGTAATAGCAAGACATAAAATTTAAAAGTCGTGCGTTGTTTCGATTTTTTGGTCAGCTTATATGATATTTGTGGATACACAAATTAAAAGTATATTCCTTGTGCATGAACAATATCAGCTAAAAATGGAGGAACTATCCAAAGTCATAGCTGAATTATTCAAATCCCAGCAGGAACAGTTTGCCTTATTAATATGGGAACAACAGATAGCACAGCAAAAATTTCAAGATAAACAACAAAAATATCAAGATAAACAAGAGGAAAGACAACAAGAACAACAGATAGCGCTGCAAAAATATCAAGATAAACAAGATGAAAGACTTTTAGAAATTCAAAAGTTAACACTGGAGAAATTAAACAACTATCAGGCAAATAAAGGAAATTCTTCATATTCTAATAACACCATATTTAATTCGCTGGAAACTTTCAACTATGTGCCAGACGAAGAAAAAACGTTTGAAGCGTACTTTAAACGATATGAAGATATTTTCTACACAGACTGTGAAAACTGGTCGAATTCAAGAAAAGTCAGTCTATTACTAAGAAAGCTAGGTACAGCAGAACATAGCAAATTTGTAGATTTTATTCTACCGAGAAAAACAACTGAATTGGAATTCTCGGAAACAGTTAAATTGCTAAAAGAGCTGTTTGGAGCAAATATGTCGCTTTGGCATAAGCGATGGTTATGCATGAATGTCTCTAAATCCGACGATCAGGATTACTTAACATATGCATCTATAGTGAATAGACATTGTTACAATTTCAGATTGGCAGAGATTACGGTTGAAGAATTCAAGTGTTTAATTTTTGCTCAAGGACTGGTATCCAGTAAGAGTGCCGAAATAAGACGTAGAGTTTTGTCTAAACTCGAATCTGAACAAGGCCTTACCCTGCAAAAGTTAGCAGAGGAGTGTCAACGGGCCGTAAAGTTAAAGAAAGAGTCGCAAAAAATCGAAGAAGCTGGCATTGCTTATATTAAAAAAATAAAAAAGCAGTCAAGTTACCCGTCAGAGAAAAATTGGAGAAAAAATTCGGCGTATTTTAATAATAGACAAAAAAATAAAAAGACCGAAGAAAATAAAAAGGTCCCACCATATAATTGCAGACGTTGTAACGAAAGACACTGGGAGATAAATTGCCCATATAGAAATAAGAAATGTTTCGTGTGCCAAAACAATGGTCACAAAGGATCGTGTTGTAAAACGAAAAAATTCAATAGCCGAATTAGACAAACAAATTCGAATATCAAATCAGATAGAGATTTGAGGAAATATGTGACGACTGAAATATTCAAAAAGAATATCAAATTTCAACTCGATTCGGAGTCAGATTTAACAATAATGAACGATAAAACATGGAAAATTTTAAAAAGACCTACAATAATGAAGTCAACGAAACTCGCTCGAACGGTAACTGGAAAGGAAATTAACTTCGAAGGCGAGGTTGTACTTCCCATGAAATTGAATGGGATCGTTAAAAAAATGAAAGTTTTAATTCTGAGAAATGGAGAAAACTTGTTGGGTACAGATTTTATTGAAACATTCGAATTGTGGGATAAACCGTTAAACTCTTTCTGCAGAAAAGTAGAAAGTAATACGCAAACAAGACAGGACATTAAAGAGGAATTAAAGAAAAGGTTTCCGGAAACCTTTACACCTGGTCTGGGAAGATGTAACAAGTTTGAAGCTAAATTTGAAATAAAGGAAAATACTATGCCTATATTTAAAAAGAAACGTAACGTGTCTTTCGCAAGTGTAGAGAAAGTTAACGAAGAACTTGATAGGCATGGAAAAAAAATGATATTAAAATTAAGCAGATTGACATATACATAGGAAGTATGCAAAGGGGATCTACAAAGCAATAACCAGAATCATCATCCCATATAGGAAGCCAGTTGAAATCCAAAAAGCATTCCAAGGCTTGGGAGGGGGGGGTTGTGGTAGGATCCACCTAATCTGCATAGGTGACTACCGACTATATAAATAATGGTTGGTACCGGATTACAGGGAGCGAATACAGAGATCCAGCTAGAGACTCTGCCCGACTGCGACTTAGTCAACACATTCTCCAGGAACGTCTTCCCAGAAATATACAGAAATACTATATGTAAATATTGTGTACACTTTCTTGTTATAATACATTCTTGTTCTAAGTACATTTTGTGTTGCATTATTATTCCATGCATTAGTCGAGATTCAACAATGAGTCAAGACTCAACAATGGCGACGAAGTAGAACGAACCATACGCCAAGACTCAACATATAGTTATATATTTTTTATATATATTTTTGTATGGTGATCCTATAGTATACGACCGGCCTAACCTAAATGATAGTAAATGCTATGTATTCTTCTTACATGTACAGAAGATACTTAGTGACAAAGATGTGGCTAGACAAATGAATGCTGAGAATACCATAGACATAACATGTGAGAAACGAGGGACTCTCAAAGGGAATATTTCAGCCCAGCAGCAATATACTACAGGATGTGTGGGTGGGGTATGTGTGCTGGATAATGACTCGGAATTGTTAATTGGAGAGCCATGTTCCAATTCTAGTTGGGTTCGTTATATGCACTTACGCGCAAATACCATTGTGAAAGTTTTGAATCCACCTCTTCTCCACCAGCTATGGGTTAATTAGTAAGTCTTTTACCTCTATGCCATTATTCTCTCGAAAAGAATTCTTACAATCTTAAATATTTAGAGATACTTGTTAAAATTTAACGAAGAATCTCCACCGTCACCGTTGACCTGGCATCTTAGTTTTAGCCACTTTCCCACTGCCATAATGTTGCTACCCTGTGCCTATTTTATACATATTTTCATGATATTTGAACTGATGAGCTTTCCTATTTGATACGTAGACTTTACGAATTTAAGCGCAGTACTAGATTGGCTGCAAGGTCTCATTATTCTTGCGTTGAAATGGTTAGATTTAACCATACGTTTTATGCTAATAGTTTCTTCTTTCGCACTTCTCGCTTCTAGGACTGTCTTCAGACTTCTTGCTTTCTAGTCAAGTTTGATCCATAACATATTATATGCAATAGCAATCCTTATTTATTTGGAATTTTAATTCGGTTCTCCGCTGGGATTCCAAAGGGCTCACCCATCTAGGTACTGACCTAACTCAACGTTGTTTAACTTCGGTTATCGTACAGGAACTGGTGTTTCAAGGTAACACAAGCCTTGGATATTCTTTCACTATCCCATAATAGTAAAATGATAGAGATAGGAAGAATGTACAACCCTTTTTTATTATAGCTACAGTCAAATTAACCGGCTGATAATCGGTAAATCGTTATATTAGCATCTTCCAATCAATTGGCCTATATCCTTCACTGACCACGATTAATCAGCTTTCGGTTATTAGCGGAATTTTGATCTAGAATTTTCAGTGCATAATGTTGAATATTTGTACAGTATTTACATTAGTCGGACTATTGTCCTCATCTTAAAGTCACCATTTCTGTCACAACATTTCAGCCGTTGTACGCTCCGGCCTTCTTCAGGTGGTTGGAATTTCGAACCGAACCCTTTATTTCGATCACTGGGGTAGACTGTTCTAGTTCCACGAGCCATGTTTGATGGATGTTAGTTATCAGTTATCTCCTGCTAATTTCCCCTCTGAAAGTTCTCCACTGCCTGAACCGGTTATTGAACTCACACTCTTTGGGTCTGTCACTGGATCTAACCAACGCCTTTATCCACTGTGCCATTAGTCCGACTAATGTAAATACTGTACATAATCATCTCAGAAATATAGACAGACTTTGAATATTTGTGTTTAACAGAGAAAAGATGGAAGTTGTGGAATTGACAATGAAGAAGATTATGTTAAAAAATAAATACTTGTTCGGTAACATTTTATTTTTGTAATCGATAGATTTGTTGATTAACAGACCGCAATGAAAAAGCTTTATTAAAAGGGTGGCATCAGCCTTGACGAACAAAACCAGAAATGGAATGGATATTTATTTGAAGAATTCGGATATCGATTCATTTCTTGTAAGGCTAATGAGAAACTCTGATTGACAACTTAAAATCAATTCTGCAGTTTGTTCATTAATTGAATATCGATTACACAATCTTTTAGAAATTTTAATTCAAACTCGCTTGCAGATTTAGGCGGTCATATTTTTTTTTTATCTGTGAACTGCCATGACTTCTCAGAAAAAGTAGTGGAGTAATTTCCCTTTATTTTCTCCAAAGTTTTGAATCCATAATTCTTAACCAAAACTGGTCACCAAACAAAGGCAGATAACCAAATATTTTGGGCTACAACAAAAGTTCGTAGCGTCTTTCAATATGCAGAACATGTAATTTAATTTCGCATGTGACTGAAATTTATGACATAGACATATTCAGAAATGTGACATTCCAACGTGTCTTTTTATAGGACATGTGTGTGGAGTGTGAATTTAAGTGTTTTATGTTAAAATTGAAAATATTATGAAAAGATGTGACTTTTCCTCATTTGATGCGCTTTTATTTACGAAAAAGAAAAGAAAAAGGCTGTAGACACAGCAAAAAAGGTATGTGCCGTTTGTGGAGATGGTGCCGTAGCTGAGAGTATAGTTCATAATTGTTTCGCAAGATTCAGAATTCGAAATTTTGATCTGGAAGAGTGAGAACGTTCTAGTAAGTTTAATTAAAAAGCGATCCAGGTCACACGACACGGGACATCGCAGAGATACTCCATATATATATAATATGAGCCTTGTAAAATGTTTGAAAACACTTGGATACGTGAATCACTATGTTGTTTGGGTGCCTCACGATTTAACGAAAAAAAGTCTCTGCTCAAGCACAACAAAATAACCATTTGTTTTTTTTTAAAAGAACGGTCACAGGCGATGAAAATTGTGTTGTTTACAACAATGTGGCGCAAAAAAAAAAAAAACGTCGTCGGGAAAACAAAATGAGCCTCCAATTAATCACACCAAATGCCAGTTTCTATTTGAAGAAGACAATGCTGTTTTCAGATGGGATTGCAAGGGCATTGTGTTTTTACCAACTCTTACGGCAAGATTAGACGTTCAAATCAGACAAGACTCCCTCTTTTATGTGCTCTGCCGTGTTCCTTCAGGAGGTATGCGATCATGACCCTCCCCATCTTTTTGTTTCTTGTTGCTCTTAATAAGGTTTGTTTTTTTGTTATTTCTCCCAAACCTTGTTCTATCATCCATTTACTCAAACCCATCAAGTACGTTTCGCGCTGCTTGCCTATATCCCTCAATCTGCCCTATGGGTATCAGGTTTTCACAGCCGTCTTTCCTCATTATGTGCCTCCAAAATTTCAACTGCTTCTTCCTGATGTTAATTAAATTTTTTGTCTCCTTTCTCTCGTTCCTCACATGTCCACACGTAGCATCTTTAGCATCTTTCTGTAGAACCATATTTCTGATGCTTCAAGCCTACTTCATCTTTGAGAAGATTGTCTAGCATTTGCTGCCATCGTGGAGGACAGCTATCACGTAACAGTTCAGTACTCTTTTCTTTGGTTCTTTTGGTTATGTCTCTTAATAATGTACTTAGCTTTTGGAATGCAACTTTGGCCATCCAAATACCCCTTCGGATCTCAGTGCCACATTTTCCGTCCTCTGTTAGAACACTTTCCAGATATTTAAATTTCTATACTTATTTGATTTTAATATCCCCTGATTTGTAATTTGCATTTTGGGCTCATCCTTTTGCTGATGACCATGCATTGTGCTTTCGTATCATGACATTTATCAGAGAAGAACTATTCCAAATTAGACCGATTGAATGCAGCAATCGATCGTCTGGAAATGGCCAATCGGAATTGTATTTCCTTCCATCAGGACAACGTCAGACCTGAATCCTTTTTGTAGATTTGGCAGAAATCGGCACAGTCTGTCTTACTAGGCCTGAAGCAGTCACTGGTTTTCAACTTCCATTCAACACTCCTTTCGAACTCTGCAAAATCCCCTTAATGGTGAGAGCTTCAATTCTCTAGCAGCCTGTAAGAACCACTTAGGCTTTTTTATCAT
The DNA here is from genome assembly GCA_964036315.1 of Acanthosepion esculentum. Classification (NCBI taxonomy): domain Eukaryota; kingdom Metazoa; phylum Mollusca; class Cephalopoda; order Sepiida; family Sepiidae; genus Acanthosepion; species Acanthosepion esculentum. The sequence goes on from OZ038494.1 coordinate 47,530,478, forward strand.
CCAGAAAGTTCTGGGAGGATGATATCATGAAGCTGTCCCAAGGATGATGAAAGATGAGGGAAGAATATGGTACATATGCGGTTGAATAAATCTATGTAGAAATAATGTCTTTGAAATTCCCTTAAAAAATCAAAGAACCTTTGTTGCTATTTAAAAATGTATCGGGTGGTGGGAAAAATTTGCATAGGTCATTAGTGCGAATTTAATGCTAGGCTTGAACTTAAACTTGTTTTTTCGATCCCACTTTATGTCCCAATGACCGTTACATCATCCTCATATCGCTTTCTCTATTACATCACAGAAAATTCATCTCAGGTCTAAGAATCGTCAGCTATCTTTGAATCTTAATAATATTCTGAGAAATTTTTGTTATTTTTCCCCAATTTTTATCGAGAGTAATTAGATTACAGATTAAATGGTGCAACCCTAATTATGACCTCAAAGATTTTTTTTTAGTATTTTTCACCTCTCTACAATAGCAGTAGGTGATACTGTCTTTTTGTGAGTTGATATCCGTATAGCAATCCAATATGGCAAACGACTCAAGGTCGCATATTATGATGCGTTATCTAATTATAGCCCGGTTCCATCGCATATTACACAGAAATCAGAGTGTATGTAGCAAGAAACATAACATTATCTATAATTCGAGCAGAAATAATATGCAAGGGTTATATCGCGGTTTACGAAAATTTGAATCTTGCTTTTAGTAGTCAATCATAAAATAGGAAAAAATCCTATTCATTCAACAAACAACAGTTCATCCAAACCTTCTTTTTCATTTACCATTAGGTTTTGTTTTCATAGGGAATACGAATCGAAATCTCAAACATTTTTTCCTGTACACATTGGTCCCATTATACGCGGTTTCAATTATCCGCTATTTCAGTTATCCGCGATTTGAATTATTCCCTCACAAACATTGAAATAGTTTTTGTTGTTGTTGTATTCTGAGGTGATTCTGACAGAAATAGAAGTCCTACCAGGATTTAGTATTGGTGACCACAATCTTAACAGCATACGATATGTAGATGACACTGGGTCCTGTCACTGGATCTAATTAACGCTTTTATCCACTGTGCCATGTGTCCTCAGTGACAGGACCCAAAGAGTTTGAGTTCAATACGTGGTTAAGGCGGTAGAGAACTTTCAGAGGGGAATTAACAGGAGATAACTGACATCCATTAGACATCGCACATGGAACTAGAACGGTCTACCCCAGTGAGTGAAATAAAGGGTTCAGTTTGACATTCCAACCACCTGAAGAAGGCCGGAGCGTACAACGGCCGAAACGTTGGGATAAACATGGCGACAAAGATGAGGACAATAGTCCTCATAATGTAAATAGTGTACGTAATACTTTTATTGGCTAGTTATGATAATCTTTAAATGGGCTTAATTTATAAATTAAACTATATGACATATATCTATGTATTAAATCATAGCAAAAGTCCATGCCCGATTTCTATTGTTAATATAAAATGACCGCAACTTGATACGGGCGTTAGTTTTAGTAACGATTTCTGGTGTGTTCTCGTTTGAAACTTTTCAACGTTCATTTGCGAGTCAGATTTTGTTGAATACTGGCGTTTTGTCCACAATTGAATGCCTTAAAGATCGAAGATTAAAAGTTGCGCGTTCGCCGTATTATATTCTCTGAACTTCGGAAAGAAGTAAGTTTCGGAACCCGCGAGAGAAAAAAAAAATTCACAAAAGGTGGTTTGACAGATTTCGTCAGGGTAATTTTAACTTAAACGATCAACCACGCTCCGGGCGACACTCCCGACGTCGATGAAGATGCGCTTCTTGCCATCGTGGGGAATAAACAGAAGATTTCGACGCTACCAGTTTGAATAATCGATATTTCAACTGCTTTTACCATTTGAAGAGACTTGGCTTCAAGAAAAACGGCCGATTTTGATTTATCGAAAAGGTGTCATTTTTCAGGACAACGCAAGACCGTCTCTTGCAAAATAATATTGCAGAAGCTTAAAGAGTTGAAATGAGAAACCCTCCAGCACCCTACGTGTTCTCCTGAATCGGCGCTTTTGGATTTTCAGCTGTTCCGGTCTCTACAGAACAATTTAAATGATAAAAAAATTGTACCTTTGTACAGTCAGTCAAAAACTACTTAACAACCTTCTTCCCGTAAAAAGAGAAAGTTTCTACGAAAATGGCATCAGCAAACTTGTAGAACGTTGGGAGACAGTTGAAAAAAACAATGGGGACTATGTACTTGACTAATAATTTTTTTTGTAAGTATGTAAAAATTTGTTTTTAAGTTTTTTAAGACCTTGTTAGGGTCAGAAATAAAGGCACAGAGAGAGGAATTGAGTTAAATATATTAACAGAAACAGTAATACAAACATATACAAACATGAGTGTTACAGCAAGAATGTTCGGTCCGACTGTCAGAGCTGACTGCTGGAAAACTTACTCTCCAAAAGGCAGTACCTGCTCCTATTTATAGCTGCGAGAGTTCATGCGTGCGTGGGTAAATTACCAGAACAAGTTTGTAATCGAACAAGAACTTCTGTAATGATCTCATGTATTATGTAGGGTTTGATAAGATTATAGCCATCTGATTGAGTGCTGGAACAGATAACCTGACGCATAAGTGGGCACTGCTGTATATATGGGATGTGAAGTTTGTGGAACAGAACGAGAAATCAGTAAGATTTCGAATTCTGGTTGGTTCGTTACATTTTCTATCACATGAATAACCTTGGGAAAGGCATGAATCTATCACTTCTTCTAGTTATGGCTTATTGAGGTGCTCGGACTAAGGTCTCTATTCGTAGGTGGAAATCAGTCTAAGAACAGGACGACCCTGAATTCAAAACGGTACATAGCCCCGTCGACATGCATCCTATACGGCCATGTAAAGAATAAGAGAGTTCAAAATGAACTGCGGAGCCGGTTTGTAGTTTTTATGACTGCAACTGAGATCGACTTGTACTGTAGTGTGCTGTAAACGCACACACGCATACACATGTTTTAGTCATCATAGAGAACCGTTTTTCCCTCCACCAGAATGGCTGATTCTAACCTCTAGGAGAGGAACTCATTGAGTCTTCTTGCTCTCACTTTTCCCACTGACATGAAGTAGAATGATTATATTGAATCAATTGCAAGGCTCGTTGTTCGGAATGTTGGTTCGTTGTGTCGTTCCAGACATTTTTTAACGTCAGAATCCGTCTTACATATTTATAAATCTACCATTCTCCCGTGCATTGCAATAACTGTTCTGGTGATCTTGCTACCTCGGAAAAATCCAAAGAATTTCCCTGATGGAAGCGGTTGTAATCTGGCATCTCGGCTTCAGTCACTTTACCACCGGCGTGAGATAGGGTCCCTCTGTATTTTCTATAAATATTTTCATTTGGGAATTGTCCTGATCAGCTTTCCTATTCGGTACCTCGACCGTATGAATTTAACCGTACTGCTAGATTTGGTTTGGTTTGTTTTACAGCATATCAACCTCAATGGGTCATTTAATCCCGACAACTTTTTTTTCTGGTAACATTATAATCATTTCACTCCCAAACAAACGATTGCTTCACTAGGTCGTGAAAGAGAATCAATATTTTAGTGAGAAGTGCGGAAAGGACAATAAAAGAACGGTTTCCAGGAAAATGGAAGATAGCGATTGGCATTGCTTTCAGATATTTGAAGATTGTAGTTGGTAGGGAAGCAAGAAATCGGAAGGGAGTTCCACGGTTGAGAAGTGTGAATTTAGGAAATTATTAAAAAAAAACAAAACAATGACAGACCTAGATAATAGGGAGAAAAGGACAGAGACGGAAAAAATAAGGCAAAACCTATGCTTTAACCGAAAGATAGTTTCAAACGAAAGAACACTAATCATTTCAGACTGAAAAAATACTATTATAAATCTCTGATAAAATTGATTTTTTACGGTTTATCAACCTTTTTCAGACTATTTAAATCAGAAAGAATTTTTAGATTCTAAGAATTTTTTGTAGATAATAATGATATTACTGATATAAGTCCTACTATTTAACCCATAGTTAGAGGGATTAAAGATGGATTCATAACTTTCCCAAGGGTATTTGCACGAAGCGTGTACGCAACAAGCGCGACTGGAATTAGAACTAGGCTCTCCGATTTCCAGTTCCGAGCCAATATCCATTACAGCACCTGCACATCGAAGCTTACAGCGCCTGTTATTCACAAGCAGTCTCCCATCTGGGTACTGATCAATCACGACATTGCTTAACTTTGTTATCGTACGAGGACCGGTATTTCAATATGATATGGCCGTAAACCGAATATGCACATATGGGAACGAAACAATGTCAGACAGATATATAAAAAGACGGTCTACCACATCGACAGTGTGGAGTGCCGGTGAGATGAGTGCCCTAAGGTCACACCTATAGCTATTGGATAACGGTAATTGACGAAATCCGGAGTGAAATAAACTATAATATTACTTGCTAGCTTAAAAGCCGCCCTCTCTTACGGCATTTAAGCTAGCCTCTGTGGGTAGGGAAGAGTAGTTCCGATAGGCAACAATAGACTAAAGAAGAACTCAAAATTGATCACTGCATTTAAGCATTGCATTAATATTTAAGCTTACCTTTTAAAAGTCCAACGATAATTCTTCTGCCGCCACATAATTTAAAGCCAACCCGAAACGTACGTAAACCCTTATTTTCCGTACAAACAATTTTTTCATGGGTGACTTTCGCTAGATTGCGCAATTAATTTCAATTATTCCCAAATTTATTTCCCAGTTATCAATATTGTTATCGTATAAAAAAATTCGTCGCAAAAAATCATGTAAAAATCACCGAAAACAATCGCAGTAATGACAACTTGCAAATCCAAAACTTCAGGTGACACACTCTATTGAAAGTTAAAGAGTTGTGTCTCTTTAATTGTTTTTACCAATAGAAGCCAAGAATCCAAGATGGCGGAATCCCAAAACAATCGCAGTGATATAAACTTGGAAATACTAAAATTTCAGAATTGCGGTTCCGGATCCGCCCCAGAATGTTTTTAATTTACTCACGGAGTCCAAGGTGGTATGATATGTTTGGTTACGAACTCTAGGAGTAAAGCTGAAAACGACTGGCACAGTGACACACGGACATTCGCATTTATTATATAGTTTATACAAATTGTTATAGTACAAAAACATTCATCGCAAAAACACGTAAAAAAATTCGCCGAAAACAATCTCAGTAATGAAACCATGATGGTTGCGATGCGGTTTTGGAAGCGACTGCACGCCCAGATCAAGTTGTTCTCGTTCATGTTGGACAACACGCTCAGGATAACGTCCTTTGACGAGTCCTTAGTATTGAGGTAGCGCTGCTCAGTTCAGAGGATTCAAATCAGTGTAACCATCTGGCAATATGTAGATCATGAATATCCTCATATAGCATCTCTTCGGACTTGACGACTTCGTGGGAACGAGCATAGTCCTACCCAAACACGTATGACCAACCCTTCCATCAAAGACTTGACGGCCTGTTGTATTCACTTTCGCACTATTACCTTTGGGTAAGGCAAGAACTGAATCCATTTTTTCGTCCTTAATAAGGATTACATATCAGACTCTATAGCTTTGGGTGGCAACCCGTCTCAGAAAACGATGCATCTATGTTTCGAACTCTAGAGGGAGAAATGGGAAAAGACGAAATCATATCTATTCACATATTTAAAGAAGGGGTATTTGTTGAGATCTATGATCGCCTATATCGGGATTTTTTAAAAAGTATCAGGTTGAAAGCTGCTATGTTAATGCTCTCGATACGTTTGAATTAGAAATGAGAACGTTAGATTTGGCACATGCATCATAGCGTTACGTTCAGGCGACTTTTATTTATGGCCAGCTCAAGAGTTGCTCTCAAATACCTGTCGCACACTTTACAGAAATAATTGATATAGTTACACATAAATTCTTCCGGAGTTTTGTTTCAGTTTGATTTTAAATTTGGTACAGTGAATCTTTTTGGACAGCAGAACGCTTCCAATTTTGATAAAAGACATTTAATTGGAAAACTGAATTAAAGTTCTTAACTTTCTTCACTTAGATCATAATTAAAGTCTCTCGCCGAATTAAATAACGTCTGAAGAATCATTTGTAAGCAACCCAAATCAAATGTTAATGATAGTTTCAAATTCCTCACATTAAATGGAAAAATCAATGCGAAAGAACCAACAAAAAATAAAGACAGGTGATTTAGAGTGAATAAAAAAAAATAACTAGAAAAGAAATGAATAAAGATCATCTAAATTTTAAAGTTTATATAATATTACTGTATGAGTACAATCTAGGAAAAAGAACTATTTTTACATGCGATGAGCAATGGATACTCTTTAACAACATTAAGATAGTAGGCCAGTGGTTAGATGCAAGTGAATCAACGAAACAATACCCAAAATTTTCACTGCACCCTAAAAGGTTTATGGTTACTGTATGGTGGTCTTTCAAAGGGGTTATTCTGTATTCATTCTTGCCTCAAGGGAAAACAGTAACCGCAACCCTGTATTGCACATAGTGTGACACAAGTTCTCCAAACAAAGTCTTTGAACTTAGGGTTGTTCTTCTGGGGAGGTTGGTATAGAGCCTCTGTCTACTCCAATATGTAACCCACAGGTGGAGAAGATATGGATTCATACCGTTCCCGAGTAAGGGATTGTAACAAACTGGAATTCGAATTCGACTCGCCGACATCTCATTCTGAGACACTATCCATTACACCACCCACACATCTATTTATATTGTTACTCATAAGCACAATGAAAATGACTATAATGAAACAGTGTCGAGTAATATTACTGTATGAGTACAAGCTAGGAAAAAAGAACCATTTTTGCATCGAATCCTTACATCCGATGCGAAATGGATACTCTTTGTCAACATTAAGAGAGTAGACCAGTGGTTAGATGCAAGTGAATCGCCAAAACAATACCTAAACCCACCTTAAAAATGTTAATGGTTACTGTATTGTGGTCCTTCAAAGAGGTTATCATTATTCAACAATCTCGTATTGTAAGCACGAAGAATTGAAAAAGAAAAACTTGTTAATAGGTATGGCGCAACACGTCAACGTCCGGTCGCACGCTTCAAATGTCCAAATGCTGCATAGCTAGAATTATGAAATTTTGCCTCATCCTCCATATTCACCTGATATCTCTCCTACTGATTATCACTTACGCATTTTCAGCTTTTCATACGCAATAAAACACTCCAATGAGGAAGAGGCAATCGAATCATTTGAACTGCTTATCACATCAAAAGATAAGAATTTTTTTAAAGATGGGATCAAGAATTTAGATTTACGTTGGAGAACAGTCATTCATCATCATGGCGTTTATTTCAATTAAGTAAATAAGTTATTTAACATTTCAGAAGCGTTTTATTCATTTCCTATAAAGTCCGTCATTTCATGAGTGGCAACTTAATAAGTAGAAAAGTGAATGAAATAAACTCGGATGTCTAGATTTTATCAACATAATTTTGGTATACTTGGTTAAAGTAATTTAGAAAACTGCATTAACGATTCTTTTTGAGAAAAAAAGTCTATCTGGAAAAATATGAACATAGCTGAATAATGAATATATTTCTTATCAAGGATCTTCTTGTAACGGTTGTGTTCATCACATTCCGTTTCATATAGATACCCAAGCGAGAGATTTGCGTCCGTCTCTACTCACACAGCTATGGCTTTTCGGTTACTTTCGAAAGTCAACTTCACATCTCTACTTCTGATGTCTCCGCGTAAACTTTGAAATTTTACTATTTATTTTCTTATTTTTATTTTCTCAATAGGAGTAGATAGATTTCACACTCCTCCCCAGTCTTTTGAAAAGGAGTAGAGGTTTATTCCTTGTTTTCTGTTTAGGATTGTGTTTCCGGTTTCTTCTAAAGTCTATTTCGGCTCTATAATTCTAACAACTCTACCTAAGACTGTGAACTTTTATTTACTGTTAATTTACTTTTATCTTTCAACAAGAGTAGATAGATTTGCCTATTGTCCGGTTTACACTCCTCCCCAGTCTTCTGAACAGGAGTAGAGGTTTAACTGTTGTTTTCTGTTTAGGATTGGGTTTCCGGTTCATTCTAAAGCCTTCTCATTGTCTTTCACTCCAAGCAGCCCCTTTGCTTGGAGTAAATTGATTAAAAAAACAGCTGTAGTGGCAATCAGTCTTGGAGAAGTAAAAACATTTTAAATCATAACCCTATGGTGCCCTAGCGAAGCGTATACTATATAAATATGGCAAAAATATGGAATATACACTTAACTGTGCCTCGGGGTTGTGAACTATGATATTAATTGTAGTCGAGAAGGTAGGTAAATCGGATGTAGGTAGGTAAGTCGGTAGACAGACATTTCTTATCAAAATAAGATGGCAGGTTTTGCATAGCTAAATAAACTGAGTTTGTCTACACCTGAAAAAGAAGAAAAATATGTAGAAAAGGCAGAAGTTGCAACTGTATGGACCTGACATTCCAACAGTATGGTCGCTTTGTCATATTTTGAGGTATTACTAGGGTGACTGGGTCACTGGCAATGTTCTTTAAACATAAACCTAGAACTATTATGTTATGAAGGATTTATTTGAGGAACCACTAGTTTTTCCGTAAAATTTCTTACGCAGAATTATTAATGAAGAATAAAAAAAGAAAGAAATTTTGAAAGATATCATCAAATGTCATAGAAAATAAAGAATATGCAAACTTTTAGCAACCTAATCTGATGCTAACGAGATTTACTCGTTGCACCTTCTCGGGCTAACGTTCTCGGCTGACGTGAAGTGGTAAGACTATATTGAATCTATTTGTAGGTCAGCTTGTAAGAAAGTTGGCTTACTGTGTCGTGCTAGACAATTTTTCTCTCTAGAATCTATCTTACATATCTATAAGTCTACAATTCGTCCATGCTTAGAATATTTTTGTCACATATGGTCCGCTGCTTCAGCTATTTATCGTGAGCTCCTTGATAAAATCCAAAGAAGAATCAGCAATATTATTGGTCCTGATCTGGCGTCTCGTTTTCAGTTACTTTCCCACTGCTGTAAAGATGCCTCCTTGTGCCTTTTCTATAAACATTTACATAGCAACTGTTCGGATGATCTCTTCACCAGGGTACAAATTGTTGTTTTATTCTCCTCAACCCACAGACAATCAATTGTACATATGGGGACTAGTTAGGAGACTATTAGAGACAAAGAGGTATTATGGTGAATGTAGTAAGAAAGGTAAGTAAGAATGCGTTGTTTTTTTTTGTTAGGAATATTGTGGTATGTTTGGGTCAGTGATTGTGGCTAGCTAAGATTAATATTAAGACAGAAGAAGACCGTACTTTTCCGCATTCCCTATTTTGGCCTTGTGCCACATTTTTGTTGTGGAGTTATTTCCACAATAGAACTTGTAGTCGGACTAAATGCGTCCTAAATGGGTTAAACGTACAGAAACGTTAGGAACTTGTAATAAAGTGTTACGCAGAGTAATTGAGTTGTGGTCGCTGAACACTACTCATTCCCTCGACTACTACTGACTCCTACTTATAATAGGTGGGAAAGTCTATTATCTAGACAAGGTGTCTTTCACTATAACAATTTTTTAATTTTTAGAAATAAATATCGTTCTTCATCAGGGTACCTAGACTTTATGAATTTAAACGCAGTACTAGATTAGCAGCAAAGTCTTACCAATATACAGCTGAGCTGGGTAGATGTAACCGTAAGTTCTGTACTAACAGTTTCTTTTCATGGACTTCTCACTTTTGGAACTCTCTTCCAGCTTCGTACTTTCCAGCCAACTTTAGTCTTTAAAAATTTTAAAGCAATGTCTGTCGCGATCTATTGTTCCCCTGATTACTCTCCTTTTGTTCTTGCTCCTTAGTAAAGTTCCTGTTTTATAATTCTTCCACATCCAGTAACCCCTTGCGTCCCAGTTGCGTTACTGCCTTGATTAGGGTGAAATCAATTAAAAAGAAAAGTACGTCCTTTTGCATTCGTATTTTTCTTTTTGAGATAATTCTGAGCATAATGATAGCATTCCTTGCTCGGATCCGTACTGTTATGGTCCTATTTATCGTCTAATTCTACTGCAACTTTCGGTGATTTATAAATGCGTTTCAGGTGACTCCCTAACAATCCATAAGCGCACAGCTGACGAGTTATAGATTTATAATGACTTTTACCCAATTGGAAGAAACCAAACATCTTTCTCTGTATTATTGTTGCTTACCTAAGAACGCAATTAAATAGTTATTTCTGACACATTGTTCTTGGCTTGTTTTCTTCAGCGTTTTTGAAGTGCGTCTTCATCAATTTACTCGGAAAAGATGGAGAGTGGCACTCATTTGATTATATGAGTAAATCACACGCCTGTATCTCTGTTTCGACATCGTTTCGAGAGAAAGTGACTGAGCAGTCGTGATAACAACGTGTTCGTTGGCAGGCAGAGATATCTAATTATACGTATGCAACCTTGCAGAGATTTCGAGAAAATGAAACACCTTTTGATTGGTTAAAATGTAAAGAGAGTTGGCGAAATAAACTGATGGTTAAAAGATAAGAGGGATACGCAGAGAAGACAGGAGTAGAGGAACGTTAAGGAAGGGAAAGTATATGGCGAAAGAAAGTGGGGATAGATGAGGCAAAAGAGTGAGTTTAGAACGACAGGGCCGAGAATGATTTAGAAAGAGAAATAGAGAGAGAAATAAAACAAGCTAGTTAGCTAGCTAGGTAGATAGATAGATAGATATGAACAGACTGAGATAGATAGATAGATAAGAACAGGCTGAGATAGATAAATATGAACCGACTGAGAAGGATAGATAGATAGATAGATAGAAATGAACAGACTGATATATATATATATATATATATATATATATATATATATATATATATATATATATATATATATATAAAGAAAGAACAGTAAGATATAAAATCCGGTGTTCTTATAGATATTTTTTATTTTTACACAATAGTGCTCAATGTAAATTCACAGAGCATTAATATTATAAATTAATTGATTTAAAATATGGTTTTTTTCGCTACACAGTGATAACCATGTTTCAAAAATGGAAGCTAAAGCCTTCGAATTTAATTTTGTTATTAAATTAAAGACATTAGTTCCATTTCCTCGTCAAGCGAAATATATGTATATATAAAGAGATAGATAGATAGATATATAGATATAGATAGATAGATATAAACAGATACATAAGAACAGACTGAGATAGATAGATAGATAGATAGATAGATAGATAGATAGATAAACTGAAATTTACGGTCACAAAAGCGTAGGATTGAGGATTGGGAGGAAGAATGAGTGTTAAAGAAATGAAACGAAATCCTTTTAAGAAATACGAGATTTTTACAAAAAATGAACCTAATTTTTCCCCGACAAAGAAATTTCGTGAGTAACGTGAAAGCTTGTTCTGTATCTATCCAGCTATATGGCAGTGAATGCTGGACAATTTCCTGACAAATAAAAATGTGGTTCTGCAGACAGATACTGGTGACGTTGGGTTGAAAGAGAGCAATGGGAACCTTGAGGACACTTAAAATCAGAAAGAGGCATGATCCTTGATTCATTCGTATTTTCGGTTTATCAATGATTTGCGCGTTATTTAAACGCGGAAAAAAATTTAGATTGTAAGAAGTAGTCCATAGCTAGGGGTGTGTGGGTACATAAGAGATGGATTAATTACCTTTCTCAAGGTTATTTGAGCATAAGGAAATATAATGGATCCTACTGGGATTGAAATTCGTCTCTTCGATTTCAAATACCTAGCCGTTATCCATTAGACTACCCGCACATCCAGGATTATAACATCTGACATTCCCAAGAGGTCATCCCTCTCTCTCCCTCTCTCTCTCTCCCTCTCTCTCTCCCCCCTCTCTCTCTCTATCTATCTATCTGTCTAGCGATTACACTAGAACATATGTATATTCATTGGGGAAGAGAGAGAGAGAGAGAGAAAGAGAGGGGGAGAAACCATGTGGACATAGGAATCAACAATGAATGGCATACTTATAACATGACCCTGATAGTCCCAATGTTTTATTGATTCCGACTTTCACAATATAACTACAAATAAGCTATTTCCTATATTGAGTAACCCTAGCAAATTTTATATAATAATAATAATAATAATAATAATAATAATAATAATAATAATAATAATAATAGATATTTATTTTGCATAAGGCACGCAAACAGAGTATTAATTGTAGATAAATTGAAATGAAAGAGGATCGGAGTTATTTTTTCGAAACTCAGTTTAGTTTAGAGGTAGGTATTTGAACTTATTTATTTAAATTTACTTACACAAAGAAAAATGACAAACACACACGTACACACACACACACACACACACATATATATATATATATGATTTTCTTTGTATGTATGTACTTTTATATATATATATATATATATATATATATATATATATATATATATATATATATATATATATATATATAATAAAAGTAAATACAAAGAAAATCATACATATATATATATATATATATATATATATATAAATCATATATATATATTTATGATTTTCTTTGTATGTATGTACTTTTATTATATATATATATATATATATATATATATATATATATATATATATATATATATAATAGTACATACAAAGAAAATCATACACACACATACGCAAACACACATGTATATAAATCATATATATATGTATGTATGGCCTCTATATATACATGTGTTGACTAGTATTCAGTAATTACTAGCCACTGTTACGTTTATTGCAACTACAACAACAACAACAACAACAAAAACAACAAAAACACACACACGTGTGTGTGTGTGTGTGTGTGTGTGTGCGATTTTTTAATTTGCATTATAATGCAAGCTTTCTTGGTCTGGCACTAACGAAATACATAATTCATGATAAGGAGAAATTGGATCCCGTTAATTCTGGAAGATGGCCAACGAAATCATGAACAGAGGTAAAGCGGCTGTGCCCACAATTATAAATGGCCCCGAGGTCATATATTCTCTTCGCCTCTATCTTTGCCTCTAACTCAACACTAGAGGACAAAGACCATCCCTTCCCGAACTTCCCACGTCTCACTCTGCACTATTACCATTACAGCACGAAAAGTTTCTAGACTTATCAAAAACCTTAACCCTAAGAATGCCACTGGCCAAGACAAAATTCCAGTGGTTGTCCTCAAGTATATAAACCCGGAATTATCGCCAATCTTAGCGAGCTTATTCAACCTCTACTTGAAGGTAAAATACTTCCCACGTATGTGGAAGGTGTCTAGCGTATGCCCGGTTTTCATGAACGCGTACTTGCGATATTATCCCTCCATGTATACACACATCAGTCCCCCCAGTATCCCCAGTAATCTTTTGGAGTCTATAATCAACAAGAAGTTCGCCGATCAAATAGCGAAGAACAACCTCTTCAGCGACAAGCAGTACGGTTTTCGATCGTCCCGATCCACTGCTGATATCCTAACTACCATCGCTCTTGACGATAAACACACCACAAGGACCATAGCATTAGATATCTCGAAGGCCTTTGATAAGGTGTGGCACAAAGGTTTGCTACGCACGCTCTTCATTTATCGAATCATTGGAAGGATAGTCTCAATCATAAAATCCTTCTTAACAGGTCTCAGAAGGTAGTTATTAATAGCCATTACTCCGGGGTTCTGTCGGTCAACGCAGGCATCCTCCAGAGGTCTACTCTTCGGACCAACTCTTTTTTCATTTACATAAATGACCTGCCTGAGAATATTCTTAGATTATTTGTAAACATCTCTGCTGATGATACGACTATATACTGATACACCTGTAAAACTCTTGATGATCAGATATTAGCAGCTGATCTCTCTTGCGATCTAGCACTAACTTCCCAGTGGGGAAGAAACTGACTGGTTAGATTCAATGCCTCGAAAGCCAGACTAGTTACATACCAACATCGCCGATCGGGTCCCGAACTACCACTAGTCACGATGAACGGATGTCCTCTCGGAGAGGCACCGTGCCTTGAGAGACTATTGGCCCTTAAACTCACACCTGACCTCAAGTAGAACTCATACATACGAGCCATCGCTAAAGATACAGATAAGATTTCTTGTATCACTCCAGTAAGTACCTGACGCCACGTGCTATCCTCTACCATTACAAGAGCCAGATCAAGCCAAGAATGGAGAACTGTCGTCATATTTGGGCGGGAGACCGTGATAGAGTGCAAAAGCGTCTCCGCGTCCTTGCAGGAGTCGAATTATTTTCCGCACCCCAGCGTCTCGCTCCCATCTCTATCGCTACTTTCAAGGAAAGTACCCAGAATAACTACATTCTTTGGTACCGCCAGGGCTAACCCTCATCGCAAGGACCCGCCACTCTACATTTCTTCCGTATTCCATCGGTAAGAAGTAACTTCCACTCGAATAGTCACTTCTTGTAAACCGCTGCTCTGTAGAACCGACCTCCAAGAGGATGCTTCCCCGATCACTACAATTCAAGTCTAGAGCTAACCATTCCACCCTCTCCTATTCGTACAAACTGCTTCCTAACGTAACCTTCTACCTCGAGCGACCCCCGGGCCTTGAACAGGGCGTGCCTTACTGTAAAAAAAACGGGCAGGCAATGTTTGAATCTTTGCGGAGCTCCTACATCACGACGGCTCGTAGATGAAAAGCGAACATCGCCGTCAGTGACTGAATATGTGACATATCTTAGAATATCTCTCATTGGTTGACCATAGCCAATCAGCACCGTTTATTTATACCTGTCAGTCAGTCAGTCAGTCAGTTACGTGCCATGCGTGATACACGCTTAGGCAATCATGTATCTTTCGATACATGACTGACGAGGCAGATTTTTTCCCGCAGTAGTAGGTTGCCATTTATTTCTGCGGTAGACCAGTTGCCATCCAAGGCTACAGAATCCAGTCTGTCCTGCTATTTACACATAGCTGGAGGGAGAAGAAGAGGATTCATACCTTTCCCAAAGGCATTTTCACGTAATGTAATGAATTCGACTGGAATTCGAACTCGGCTCTTCCATTCTTCAATCCGAGTCGCTATCCATTACATACCTGACTGGTATATAATACAGATAAAGAGTACATTTCATTCTTTCTGTTTTTAGAAATAATTTCCTTTATATAAGTTTTGCAGAATCCTGAACATTTTATATATATATATATATATATATATATATATATATATATATATATATATATATATATATATATATATTGTAGCAAACCACCCACATTCCATCGGTAAGAAGTAACTTCCATTCGAATAGCTTCTTCCTGCAAACCGCTCCTCTGTAGAACCGACTTCCAAGAGGATGTTTCTCCGATCACTACAATTCAAGTCTAGGGCTAACCGTTCCAAATCTCCAACGGAGAATGGAGTACTGCTGTCATATTTGTGTGGCGGGAGATTCCCATACTACACTCTCCAGCCTCGTTATAGAATCTCACAGTCCTTGACGGTGATGAATTATAGTCCATTCTATAACCGTTCTCTCATAGGCGGAGTGCGGTAATCCTCTCGCGGCTCTATCGCTACTTTCACGGAAAGTGCTCGGACAAACTACATTCCTTTGTTTCGCCAGGTTCTAACATTCACGGCAAGGACCCGCCATATCACTTAAATTAGCAAACCATACCCCCCCCCCGTATTCCATCGGTGTGAAGTAAGTTCCACACGAAAATCTTTTTTTTTTCCGTGAACAATTGTTCTGTGGAACCAACTCCCAAGAAAATGTTTCTCTGATCACTCCATTCTTATCTTCCCCTACTATCCGTACAAACTACCACCTAACGTAACCATCGACTTCGAGTGGTCCCCAGGCCTTGAACAGGATGAACCTCAGTGTAAAAAAAATGAAATTATTATTATTATTACTAGTTGTAATTGCATGCTCACACGAGACGCCTGAAGGTACTGTGTGATGGCTCGAGATTAAAAGGCGACTTCACTAACGATTCCTTCTCATAGCTATGGTCATCAGTATCATTAAGGACTCCCTGCTTCGGTTAGCCTTGTAGCCGTACAAATCTATAGAATGACAGAATACATAAGAGGGGTCTGTCTTCTCTCTCAAGGTAGGAAGAAAACATTTGACATGGACAGCCTCCAAGGTTTAGAAGATGGGTTCTGTCATATACACACCAGCTGAAGCCTTTAGCGGCGGAGACAAAGAGAAACTGGCAGGTAGGAGATGCCACTGAATGGAAACCTTTGTCTACGAAGACATGAAACCCGGTCGAAGATGATAATGATGAGGATAATGATGATGAGGGGGAGGATGATGATGAGGGGGAGGATGATGATGAAATCTCCACCAGATTCGAAAAGGTTGTTCTAATTCTCTGTAGCGAGCGAATACAATTTGAGATTTCTTTTTGTTAAATTCTGTTCGTTAAATTTAATTAAGTCATGTTATGTTGTTGAACAAAAATTGTTCTGTTTTGTTGTCATTTAAGGAAAAACAAAGAAACTCGTAATAAATGGATAAAAACATAGCGTTCCTCCATTATGAAGACAGGAAGGAGGGCCAGAGAATAACAGGGGGTTATGTCGCGTCTGTTGAAACTGGCGGTTTTGCTTCAATGCTGTTTCTCTCTCTCTCTCTCTCTCTCTCTCTCATACACACACACTCACACACACACAATATGACATAGAAACACATATACACATACATTAAAGAACACAGACATACACACAGACACACAAAAGAACACACGAACACACACAAAAGCACATAGAAACACACACACAAAAGAACGCAGAAATATACACACACAGAAGAACACAAAAACACACATGCACTCAAACGAACACAGGAACACACAAGCACATACACAAAAAACACAGAACACACACACAGACACAAAAGGACACAGAAACACACACACAATAGAACTAAAAAAAACACACAAAAGAACACAGAAAACGCACACAAAAGGACACAAGAACATACACGCACAAAAGAACACAGAAACACGCACATACACAAAAGAACACGTAACCACAGACACATACACAAAAGATCACGAACACACACGCACTCGCAAATGCAGAGGAGTATACACACATCATATATATTAATTATTACATATACTTGTACCTTCGTTTTGGTGTGCGACTAAAGTTTCGCCGAATTACAGCTCGTCGGTCACAATGTTTATGCTGCTAAAAGTAAACAAATGGCTTATGAGGCAAACGCTGCTACTCAGCCCAAATATAAAATTGAACAAAAAGTGTAGTGAATGCTGTGCAGATGACTTACTGTTTTAAAGAATAGAAAAATGTAGAAAGATTGTTAAAAAAAGGAAGAAATAAAGATTGCAAATTTGCAAATTTAAAATTAAAGATGCTGTTTACGTATAGCCAAGATAACGCTATGGGTTAAAGAGAGGTAAGATGGTAAGATGCTTAATTCTTAGTAAGGTGAAAGAAAAAATTATAAGGAAAAAAATGAAATATAAAAAACAGATAAATATAAGGAAAGAAATTATAATATATGGAAATATATGGAAATAAGAAAGAAAAATGAAATATAAAATATAAGGGAATTAAATAATTGGGGGTAATAAATAAATATAAGGAAACTAAATAATAGAAAGATAAAGATAATAGATATAAAGAAAATGATAAATATAAGTAAATATTTGTTATGGGATCTTACCTGTAACGACAATGAACTCTTCCTGACACTATAAAGACTGCGCCTCTCAAGAGAGACGATAG
Source organism: Acanthosepion esculentum (assembly GCA_964036315.1). Classification (NCBI taxonomy): domain Eukaryota; kingdom Metazoa; phylum Mollusca; class Cephalopoda; order Sepiida; family Sepiidae; genus Acanthosepion; species Acanthosepion esculentum. Next base: position 47,548,241 of record OZ038494.1, read on the forward strand.
AACGTGTGAAACGAGTCGAGATGGATTCGAGTCGAAACAATAGTAGTTCACTCTAAACCAGACTGACAGTCATACTAACACCTTCAACTTCTTGTATTATTATTATTATTCTGTTTAATATATCTTTGTTATTCCTACTCTTGTGTTCGTGTTGTTCTTCCTTGGTCCTAACCTTGGGCCATAACCGTGGCGACGAGGATATTGGACCATAACAGTATGTGAGGAAATTAATGAAATAATGCTAGAGACGTTGTTATAGGTTTGTCATGATAACGCAAACAGGTTAGAGTGAAGTAAGTTGGTATGTCACCTAGATCATAATAAAATAAAAATATAAGAATTAGAATCAGTCAGGCTTCCAGTATTTTAAGGGATACGACCTTCTATGCCTACGTGCGATCATTAGCTCAGTCCGCTTATTAAGTAGAGCTAATTTGTAAATATTTTTGAGAATTAATCTTTTCTCAAATAGATATAAGTCGCATCGTTCTCCTCTCCCCACCGGAAAAATGATTTGATTTGTACTACGAAATCCCGTTTTACAATAGGTGTGTAGCCATCTGTTTTGATACTCTAGTAGAAGTTAGAGAATGCTGTGGCGTTTTCATATTTTTTGTTGCTAAGTATCATTTTGTGATGGTAGTAACGCCTTTTGCAATTGTTAGCGGTGGATCTGAAATAAAATCTAATCTGGTGATTGTGCTTGATGCTAGGCTTATATTTAATTCCTTTACACATACATTTACCGCTCATGGGACAGAGATCACTGTTACGATAATTGCATTTCTGATCATCAGGGCTACCATTTCAACTAACGTTGTTTAAGTATTTGTTATTGGTTACATCATATATATACACATATATATATATATATATATATATATATATATATATATATATATATATATATATATATATATATATAATATTATCAATACAAAAACCCGCTACGTGTAACTAAGTAACGAATTTTGGCATTGATAAAAATATTACATTATATTTAGACTTTGTTTACTTTGGCAGTGAGCCATCAGTTTATTTTAGCTTTTAAGCTTTTAGCATATTTTAAGCTTTAGCTTTTATCCTTACTATATATATATATATATATATATATATATATGTATATATATATATATATATATATATATATATATATATATATATATATATATATATGTATTATACAGGGTGTATCAAAAATACATTTACAAACGTTGGGGAGGATTCCTCACACGAAACAATGACAAAGGTCCATATAAACATATGTCCGCAAATACTTCGTTTTTGAGTTATTATGTTTAAAGTTTATGGGAGACGCTGTTAAATGTACAATCCAAGATACAATCCCAAAATACTTATTACCATAGCTCGTGGTGCCACGGATCCTGTTTCAGCAACGACGATAAGCAGCAACGAAGGTTGGATGACTCGGCTGACTGGAACCGCAATCTGATACAGTCATGTAGCCTAACGATATGAATATTCTGCCATTTTAAAACGGAACACTTCTCAGTTATCGCACAACTACACACGTTAAACGTTGAAGACAGACTAGCCAAAAATGTGCACAAATGACAAATGTAACCTAGTCTATATGGCAACACGGCGCTATCTACCATAAACTTTCTTTAAACTTAATAACTCAAAAAGGATGACATATGTTTATATGGACTTTTGTTCTTGTCTAGTGTGAGGAACCCGCTCGCTAAAGTTTGTAAAAGTATTTTGGATACACTCTGCGTATATATTTAGTGTATTGGGGTAGCAGATCATTATGTAAACATATGCTGTTAAACAGATAGGGAATTTGGATATTTTAATTATGCTGTTCCTCGATCTAAGCTTTCGGCTCACATGAGTTAACATCAGAGTGGTTATATGGACATTACAACAGAGATGTTTACCATCAAAGATGACATTCTGTTATCTTTACATAGAAAATTGCTATGCGACGATAACTTAGCCGTATATATATATATATATATTTGAAATTATTATGAGAATTTGATAATTATATTTAAGTGATTCATCGAGTCTGAAAGCATTATTTGGGACTCATCAGCAGTGCGCATCCACTACCGAGAATTGAAACCCTGACAGTTAGGTTGTGAAGCAAACACCATACAACCTGCTCTACGGGCCTCGGTAGCAAAGAGGTAGCAAATCAGACTCAATATAGCGCCGCTCACTCACATATTCCGTGGTGGAACTCTACTGAGATTCACTTTAACCATAGGACTGTGTCCCCTGGAGCCACGACTACTATCACCAAGCCGCTCACTGCAGAGCATTAGAAGCCGGTTCAAGCAATGATATACATTTCAAATTCTCCTAATAATTTAAAATGCGCACTGCTGATGAGTCCTAAATATAGGACGAAACGGCCGTCCAGTGCTTTCTGCATTCTGTAGAGGTTTCAGACTCGATGAATCACTTAAATACATACACACACACACACACACATATATATATATATATATATATATATATATATGTGTGTGTGTGTGTTATTTGGGCAGTAAACTTTCTTTTAAGCATCTCTCATTAAGTATGACAGGCAAAGAAAATTTAATTCATTTTTTATACAGTTTTCCCAGCGTAAAGGAGTGCAAAAATTGTCATTTAGCCATTTTCAAGAGGGTTTGTTTTAGGTGTTGTTAATTTCTCGTCATGCTTTTTGACTGAGATGTATCTTATTCCTGTATATATATATATATATATATATATATATATATATATATATATATATATATATATATATATATATATATATATAACATGTTTTATTTTATAGAAGTACAGTCAGTCTACCAGTGTTTTTAATCTTCTAGGTATAACCTTGAACATTTCCTATACCTTTTGGACATTTTATTCCATTCTGGAGGTTGGAAAATGACCACAGATCTCGTACTCAGCAGCTTGGAATGGCAATTTCTGATGGTTTTGTCATCCACTGAAGTACGTGATCTATGCAAACTACGCTATCCTACCATTTCTACCACTTTCGGGATTGCAATATATTTTGTTTCATGCGAATGTGGTGATATTAACAAAAGTTATAAGGAATTTTCAATAGGGAGTTTCTTTCCACCCACTCTATATATGTTGATTACTGACTTGTTGATTATTATTATGACATTTACTTGCGTCATATGTGCGTTCGTAGTTTGTTAGTTTGTTTAACATTTATTTAATTTACTTATATTTATATTTTTGGTTTATTCTCGGGGTTGATGATGGCGTGTTGAGAATGAGCTGCCCTACAGAAAGCTGCCCTACAGAAAATGGACTTGCTAAACTTTCCCCCCTCACAGCAGACGCCCAAATATACTTGGTTTCATGCAAAAAGTAGCAGTCGTAACGACACTGCTATGAGGTGCGAACATACGAATCAGAATGTATTATTATTTTGTAGATACAATCTTAACATAAGATACGCTGATGCTTCTGTATTGTAGGCAGACAAAGAAAAAAATCGTAGGAGCTCCTACACAAAGCTACAAAGGAAAAGACTAGATATCAAGTGTGAGAAAACAGATTGTATGATCGTTAGTAAGAAGTATAGAACAACTTCTACAAATTGAAGGTGTCAACATAAAGCAAAGAGGAAAATTTAACCATCTTGGAAGTGCCATGAACTAACACAGATTGGAATAGCTGAGAAATGTCTAACAGAAACTAAAAAAGATTTAAGAAAAAGGAAAATTTAATTAGAAAAAATGCTGAAATGCTATGTGATATCAATCCTCCTGTACTTGGCAATTTCCTCACAAGGAAACTTAAGGTCACAACGATAGATGCTGAGAATACTTTGTCCAGAACATGTGAGCAACGAGGAAGTTTTAAGAAACATGGGAAAAAAAGGACATTTGTACTTAAATTGGAAAGAGACATCTAAAAAAACCGGGACACGTGATGAGGAAACAGGCTTAGACATTTGTCACTCGCAGGATATATTGTAGATAAGAGGGTTCTAACCAACAAATTTATGTGAATGAATGACAGAACAATGAATAAGATAGTAGGATAGTAAGAGTCGCATAAATTGCACAAAATGCCCAATAACATACACTGGCGAAACATCCAGAAATCTCAACGAAAAAAGAATATGGATAACCCTAGGGAACTATTGCATAACAACACATTAAACGCTAGTAGTTAACCGAAACACATCTGGCCACAATTCGACCTAATAAATGCCAGTTTGATTAGAAGAGAAAAGAATTCCCATTGAAAGTGCGCTGATCTCGCAGTTCTTTGCGGTCAACCTCAGACCGGTCTCATACACAGTATCACCGATCGTCGTAAAAGCAATAGGAGCAGAATGCGATATACGAACTAACAGAGAAAAGAATAAAGACCTACACAGATTGACTAATTTCAAATCCTGCAAACGTTAACAACTTTAATACGTAAAGAAAAATTCTGCTGTAACATCTGATAAAGATATTTATTACGTCTTTCTTTACTCTTTCTAAAAATTTCAACGCTTACACACGAGTTTGTCTCTGATTTCGTCCTGAAGACACCTATCATAACGAGGCGAAATGCGTTGTATGTAAAAGTTTTTCTAATCTCCTATATGAAAGTGAATGCTGAACAATTTCCTTACAGATGAAGAAGAGACTTGAAGCGATAATGATGTGAATAACGAAAAAGTCTTAAGGAAAATAGGAATTAAAATGACGTTTCCACTTAGAATATAAAAGAAACAGTTGAAATTTCTGGAACGGATGATGAGGAAAGAGGGTTTGGAGAATTTGACGCTCATAGCACATATATAAGCAGGGAAAAACAGCGAGTAACCAACATAATAAGTTTGTGTGAATAGATGGCAAAACACAGGCAAAAATGATGGTAAAAAAGCCCTGATTGATTTAGTTTTTTACGGTTTATCAACCCTTTGTGGTTTAATTAAAGACAAAATATATTTGGGCTTGTGAGGGAATGTTGCATTAACAGTTTTTGATAGTTACAATGAGTTTCCCCATATATAATTTCTACTATTTAACTAATTGTTGGAGTTGGGAAATAGATACATACCTTTCCCGGGGGTATTTGCGCGTAATGTAACGAATCCGATTGGAATTCGAACTCGGCTCTTCGATTTCTAATTCTGACCGGAAATCATTTAGACCATCCGAACACCCACGCTAAAAAGGGTAAAAGGGATTTCGAGCAAATAAGGACTTGAAGTGTTGTAGGGCCGTGAACGCCTACGTTCTGAATGGACATAGCACAAAAAAGCCGAAGAAGTTGACTCTGACACATGGATTGAACAATGAAGTACCTTGGGCTCTTTGAATTCACAATGTTAGCCATTTTTTTATGAGAATTATTTGCGCGTTCAGTATTTATTATTGTAACATAAATGCCAATATGATTAGAAAAGAATTCACCAAGAAGAAAAATGCATTCAATAATGTGAAATATGGCTCCTAGCCCAAAACGGAAATGAGCTGGGATGGACTTCTCTAATTTATCTTTGAACCCAGCCAGTCACAACCGACCTAACGAGCTTGTGTAATTGGATGGTAGAATATAGAACAAGTACAAACATTTAAATACCTAGGAAGCATTTTAACAGAAACAGGAAAATATCATTGGAAACAAGAAAAGAGTACTTAAAACTTATGCAATATCAGTCTTCCTATAGGGCAGTGAATGCTGGACAATCTCCTTACAGATAAAACAGAGAAGAAACAAAAATGTGATTCTACATAAGGATGTTGACAATACCATAGACTGAGCAAAGATCGTTTAGAGACAATGGAATAGAGATAAAGAGACTTATACTTAGAATCAGAGAGAAAGACATTTGACATTCTCGAGCACATAGTGAAGAAAGGGGGCGTAGAAAAGTTGGTACTTACAGGACATATTGAAGAGGAGAGGAACAGTAAAACAACGCATAACCTACCTAACAAGCTTGTGTAAATGGTTGGCTGAGCAGGGTTGAGGAGAGATAGCAAAAAGAATAAAAATTACTAAGAGCAACTAAGCACAATAAATTGTGGAGAGTCGTGATTGCCGACGTCCTGAAGGGACATGGCACATAGGAAAAAAAAAACGAAAAAGAAAAAACCTTGAAAGCACGAAAGATTATCTCCATTGGTGCGGTCACGATAAAAGGAAAACAAATATGGAAATAAACGAAACACAAAGTTAAAGAGAAAAACAAAAAAAAAAACGGTAATTCTAAGTTGAAACCCTAAGCTGCAATATAAACATGTAAACATTGGCGTATAAATATCGGGCAGAATTAAAGGATAATATTTACTTTTAAAACGGCTATGTTTTAATCTTATTCACCTTCAGAATCTTAACTTCAAAATAAATATTTTGACAGAAATACTTTATTTTGTTCAAAATATCAAAGGCGGAAAAAACGCATGCAGCCACGAGGCAAAGTGCAATGTTGCAAATATACCTTAACCATAGAAGAAGAAAACAACTCATGAAATATGTCATACTTGCGCACGCGCACACGCACACACAGACACACGTCTATATCTATATAACGCTAAAAGTCTGTGATTGCTTGCTTGTATGGTGCGTCCGTCCGGTGCATAGTAGAGTAATGGATAGTGGCTCGGATTGAGGAATCGGAGAGCCGAGTTCGCATTCCGTACTATAAACCCTTCGGAAAGGTATGAATCCTCCTCTTCCCCGCCCCCACCAGCTGTGGGTAAATAGCAGGACGGACCGGGCTCTATAGCCTTAGATGGCAACTGGTCTACACCAGAAAGAAATGACAACCTACTGCAGCAAAAAAATCTGCCTCGGCAGTCATGTATCGAAAGATGCATGATCGCCTACGCGTGTATCACGCATGGCACATAATTAAATTATACAGTAATTAATTTTTTAACTTTCCTTATACAGACAATTTTTTAATGAAAATATTTTTACGCTAGAGATAGACACAAAGAGATCCCGCTTTGCTCTCTCGTCCAGTTGCTTGCAGAGGAATTATTTATATTCCAGCTTTCTTTTAACAAACAATATTTTAAATATTTAAAATAATATTTTTTGGCATATTTAAAAATATTTTTAATGAATATGATTTAATTGAACTCTAGTCACTGGATCTAGACAACGTCTTTATCCACTGGGCGATGTGTCCTTTAGGATAAAGACGTTGGTTAGATCCAGTGACTAGACCCAAAGAGTTGTGAGTTCAATACCAGGCTACAGCAGTGGTGAACCAAAAAACGTGGTGAGTTGAGTTAAAGAGAATTAACTGAGATATCCGGAAGAGACATGGTACGTGGAACTAGAACAATCTACCCCGGTGGTCGAAATAAAGGTTGGAAATTATAATCACCTGAAGAAGGCCGGAGCGTACAACGGCCGAAACGTTATGAATATGACAATGAAAGTGGTGATAACAGTTCGAATAATGTAAATAATGAAAATAAATAAATATACTGTTTAATAAATAAACGGGGCATCTACACAAATACGAGTATCCAGTAAAAATAACTTTTAAAGTGATAAGATATGTTGGTTTAATAAAAAGAAATTGCTTCTTTACAATGTTGTGGAGATTGCTAGCATCTGGATCGGTACAATTTACTGGCAGGCGAATCTGTCGAATAGAATCGAATAGAATTTTGTAGAACTCTCTAGAATGTTCTAATTGCACTGCTATATAAGTAATGCAGACGGAGCGGTTTATTTGTCGTTTTGTCTTCGTCATGTCCCGTTATACATTGTTCGAGAGAGAGATAATTAAGCTATTTGAATTATCGCTGTGTTTTTTCTGCGCGTGAACGGCAGAAAATTAATATATATATATATATATATATATATATATATATATATATATATATATATATATGAAGGGAAGAGGTTATAGTAGTTCCAACGAGAGAAAAGTGTTTATATTAAAAAGAGGATGGAAACTGCAAGCGTTTTTGGTTGGAATGTGGATTTAAAAAAAAATATATTATGCTTTATTTTCCATAATTTTGCTACACGTGTTTTCCGGTCCCTTGACCTTATATATTTCCACATATTATTAAAAGGAATTAATTTTTCTTATATTTTTCGATGTTAAATACTCTCGATATTATACATTCTTTTTTTTTGTGAGTTTATATACTTTACAACTGGAATTAAGATACCTTTAGTTAATAACCATTTTCACCTACGAATTTTAATTTTAGAATTCGCAGGATTTTTCAAACTGTTTGTGGTATCAGTTTATAGTGGGATACTGTTTATTTGGAGAAAGAAAGAGAGAGAGAGAGAGAGAGTATGTTATACGGGACTTATTGAGAGACATTGGGAGAAGAAGGCACCGTTACTGTAATTATATTATGGAGGTAGGAGAGCCTTGGAGACCGATGAGCTGACCTACATTCTAATGGTCACCCGGCCAAAATTTAATTCGATAGGAATTAACGGAAAATAACGAAAAAGTGAAAAAAACAATCAAGAGGTAACTTTAGTGTTGAAACTTGACTAATGCAACACAAAATGTACTTAGAAAAAAATGTATTGAAACAAGAAAATGTACACAATATTTATATATAGTCTTTTGTATATTCCTGGAAAGACCGTTCCTGGAGAATGTGTTGACTAAGTCGCAGTCGGGCAGAGTCTCTAGTGAATCTCTGGATTCGCTTTTCCTGTTCTTCCCGGTACCAACCATATTTATATCGTCGGTACTCCACTATGCAAATTAGGTGGATCCTACCACAACATTTAGTAAAATGAAAGAAAGTTAATTCGGAATTATTTGTATTAAACTCGTCCATATATCAGAGCTCAAAGTTTGGAGGAGTGTTTTCAAAAATTTGGAGGGAATTTGGATATATATGTATGCGTCCCATCCTGCGAAATTTAAAATTAAAATTCGTAGGTAAAAATGGTCATTAACTAAAGGTATCTTAATTCCAGTTGTAAAAAAAATTTGCTCTGTTTAATAAAAATAAACATTGGGCACTCTTTTGTGAGTCAGTTTTAACATATTTAAAATTCTATGTTGTGTTAATAGGACTCGCCTGCATTATATCAATATATATATACATATATATATATATATATATATACAGCTCGGATAACGCTATTATGCAGACCATTAAAACATCGATTATATCTTAAGCATTCATTGGAGATGATATTGGTTAACTAACAGTTTGAAGATTGGGTATTTATGTAGTCAAACAGACAATGTGTTCCTGGGCGAAGCTATAGGGGATATTGCGATTTGAGGCAGAATTTAGTGGATAAAGCTATTATGCAACGACAGGTTACCGCTGCTCTTAACGTCGTAGGTTTGATTTTTGTATTTTTTGAAACGATAGAAAAACATTAAAATGTGAAAAGGAAAAGATTTGAGTAAAGAAGAAGAGACGAAAATTGTAAATATGTTAGCAGAAGGCAAGCCATATTGCAAAGCTGATTACGAGGGGCGCGCGGACGAGCAAGAAAGCAATTTCTAACACAAACTGTACCCGGAAAACAAGATCAGATGCTGGCAGAAGGAAGATAATGAAGCGAGAGAAGCATCTGATAACTCGGTCTTTGAAGAAAAAATCCGTTAGGATCTAGCAAGAAGATATTTCAAGAAGCTGGTGTAGCTAGACAGAACAGAGTTACAAGGAATAATATATTGAATGAGCTTGCAAACAGAAAGCTGTTAAAGTCCAATCAAGCCCTCCTTTATCAAAAGCTGACATCAGGAAAATAATTTCATCGGCAAATGCCTACATGAAATGCGATTTCAGCTACGTTTTATTCACGGACTAGCAGCATGGCCCGACGTTGCCCGTGCTTGATTCAAAAATCGTACGACTCGTACAGCAATCGCTATCACTTGACTTAAAATATTTTTGCCCTTCCTTGCCTTTAAAGGAGTGTCCTTTGCCGTGCTGATGTTGCTTACTTCTTGCCTATCTCACACTGCGAATTTTTTCTAAGCTCTATACTAAACATTAAATCTGTTACGAAAAAAGAACTAAACAAAATGAACACAAAACGATCAGCTTTAAAAAAGGACTCATAACTGGAAAAACCGAATGAAAAAAGAATGTTAACAACAAATACTTTTTCACACCCAACCCAGTTCTGCGGAATCAGAATCAACGTTGAGTTTAAGCAAGCGAATGAGCCAATTGGAGTAAAGTGCCATGCAGATTTAAATTTTTCATTTTTGCATTGTGACGAATGCAGTTATCGATTTTTTTGTATGCTAGCATGCTAGTTAACATTCGTGTCAGTCAGTTGTTGGCTCTCACGCTGGCCAATAGAATCTTCCTGCCTATTCGTGGCAGCCAGCTATAGGCTCTCACTATGGCCAGTAGAAAATGGCCGCAGACTACATGAAAACTGCCGTAGAAGCATGAAAAAATCGATTGTTTCCACTATCGATGGGAGTTGGGAAATGTAAAGTCGGTCTTGGCCTTCCCGCTAAATGTGCATGTAAATTTTGGTGCAAATCCGTCGAAAATTGTGGCCGTGCATTCGTTACACACACACACACACACACACACACACACACACACACACACACACACACACACACACACACACACATACCCTGCCTTTTATAGATAGAGATCAATGTCGAGTTACTCTCGATGGTCCTGGCGCCTTCGCCAGAGGGTGGTTGGCGGAGGACAGTGTACGCCCCAAGGAAGGAGGAAGAGTTATGTCCTGGGTGACACTCATCAGTGTTATGGACTGAAAATGGATATCGCAAACTACGTAAAAATTTTGAACTCAAGTTTAAAAAATCACGAAATTTAAAATCAAAGATAATTTTCAGGCAAGACAATCCACATCGTATGTAGCTAAGTAAACAAAAGCTTTTCTCGAGCGAAAAGGATTCAAATGCAGGCGATTTATGGAATGGCCGCCTCAATCTCCATATATATATATATATATATATATATATATATATATATATATATATATATATATATATTCATACTTGTTTCATTAAATAATATAGACAAGTTTTTTCTATTTATTTTATGTAAATTCTTTTCATATCGTCTGATAAGCTTAATAACATTATTATTAAACGAAGAAAGAAAATCACAATATTGATACATATTTTTTAATCCTATCTAAGCTTTCGGCTTACATATACCATTATCAAAGATGACAATTACAGTACAATATATTAAGCAATACACGGACGAGAAAATGACGATAGTCTGTTTCTGTTTACATGGATGATTTCCAAGCAACGATAAACACGTGCATATAAGACGCTGGAAGCGAAAATTGCACCGCAGCTCATGACATCGCTCATGACCACGCAAGAGTGAATTCGAGAAGATAAGCGTTCCCTCTTGTGGGAAAACGCTATGAACATTATACACACACGCACACACGTACATATGAACATTCACTGAAAAATAATATTCTCTCCCCACCACACGTTAATGTCTTTGTCTATTTTAAATTCTTTTGTTGTTTAATACACATGTTTGTATATATTTAAAATCGGTTCTCGTTGTTTTCTTTGACATTTCTTTTGGTAGACTCTTTCTCCGAGTCTCTGATATATTAGTTGTGGGTAATTTTTCCAGAGGGGTACACTCGTGTTTCATTTCACAATGCGTATACACACAACTTGGCCTGCAACATACTGTCGATCACGAAACTGTAATTAAAGTCCACTCAACATAGTTGCTGTATGAACCACATGTAAGCTCAAATGTCTCGGAGCAAGCGTCTGCAACAGGGATTGGCTAGCCACATTAATAGACAGACATACTCGGACACGCACGGCTAGCCACCACCAACACTATAATTACTGGTGGTGGTTGTTTGGTTTGCTTTATTTTGTTTTACGGCATACCAATCTCAATCGGTTATTTAATGCCGGCAAGATTTTTAGGATAGTTTTTTTTATGAATAGAATAAGTATTTGTAAGGAATTAGTTTGTAGATCAGGTTTCATTGACGTGTTTTTGTAAAAAGGGCTTTTGCCGAGAGTCAAATGTATTTCTGATAATATTTTTTTCAAAGATTTATTGCTGGTATTTTTATTATAAAAATCTATTTTTATACTTTCATAGTGTTTTGATCCCGATTTAGAGGATAACTTTTTGCCCATAGCTGGGACCTTAACAGGTGTTACCATCCCGGGTCAAGGTTTATACTGCTCCCCGTTTATTGGTTTGGTTTGCCTTATTTTGTTTTACGGCATATCAACTACAATGGGTTATTTAATGCTGGCAAGATTTTTAGGATAGCTTTGTAAGAAATCAGTTTGTATATCAGGTTTCATTGACGTATTATTGTAAAGAGAGTTTTTATCGAAATTCAAATGTATTGCTGGTATCTTCACTATAAAATCGATTTTCATACCTTCACAGTGTTTTGACCCCTATTTAGGGGTTAACTATTTGCCCATAGGTGGGACCTTAACAGGTTCTACCACTCCGAGTCAGGGTGGACCTGGGAGCTACATCAATTAAGAGGTAGTTCCACGTTCCTCAAAGCCTCCCGATCCGAAGTCTTACTGCCGGATGTAGTTTATCGTCGTACCCAGGATGGTTGTGATAGTAGTATATCAGTAGTGGAGTGATAGTAATTGTAGTTGCATCAATAGGTGTGGGTGCCATAATTGTAGCTGCATCAACATGACTGGTAAAGATATGTTTGTTCTTTCTTTCTAACAAATATAGACTTTCCAGTCTTGAATATGCTCAAATTCGTTCACGCGGTTTTGTGGAGGGTGACTTATTCTCCCCTTTGCAGACTCTTTTCCATAACCCCCCCTCCAAATCTAATCGCTACTTTATCGTTATTTGCATGGCAAATTCTCAGATGCGCACTCCATTTTTTACAGCTCTGATACGACTGCTAGCGCCACGTGTTTAAACATTCTCATATTCTTCGTATTCTTATTGTCAGCAAAAGATTTTCAGACGGACAGCTGTTTTTACCATATACAGCTACTATATAGGACACACTTCCGCCTGGATGCTTCCCAAACACCTCAACCTTAAACTCTCCAAGAATCAATTGTTATATATCCGCCTTATTCTCATCATCACATACCATCACTTCTTATTACACTCAGATCATTCAATAACTCTCCGACATGAGTGACTCTCGATGTTTGTATTCAGTGAATTTTCGTATAAAAATGGTAAAGAATTTTCCTATAAAAAATGTTAAAGATTTTAAGGAAGGAATATGTTGATTCAAACAAAAGTTCTTTGAAGTATTTCATTTTATAGTTTTATGTTAAATTTACACTATTTATTTTAAATTCTATTTTTTCATTTGAAAACCTGAACTTCTTTTTTCTAATGTAATTCGATCAAAATTTAAACTAAATCCAAAGCTACATAAAATTTTCTGTATCGTTATGTTGTCCGAGAATTTAACAGAGTTGACGAAAACAATTCTATATCCATTTTAGATCTGCCAAAAAATTTTATGTTGAATATTACTTGCGGAAGACTTCAATTCTTGGCTGGAGTCATTCTCTTCTTTTGTGTTTTCCCCAAGAATGAACGAACGAAAGGTACAAACACAGGCGCGACAGCGAATCTTCATCGATTACTAGCAAACCGATTTCCGTAACGAGTCGAGAAGACGGAAATGGCTCTCGGCCAAACCGGGACGAGGTGCTTTCACGCGCTTTTAATCTCTCTCACTAGAGCGTCTACATTTAACATGGTCGATTCCTAGCGTCCCCATAAACTCCATCAACGACGCGACCATCATGGCCAATTCAGATTCAGCTCCCAACACCTCCAGTTTCCGCCACGTCTGCAATAACACCATCTGCTACCATCGTAAACATCTATATTTCCAGCGAACGTTATCACTTGCATCATTCTGTTATCATGGCATCGAAACCTGTTTTGGTCATACTATTTACCTAGTCGTGCCAGATTTGAAACTCGGAAATTGTTGAAAAATATCCAGTTCAGATCAAAATCACCGTGACTGGCTTACGAGATCAGTCACTGTTTGGTTTAATTTAGCATAAACTGGTTGATTTAATGACATACCAACCCTTGCTAGGTTACTTAATGTCTAATATAAGGACAGAAATCGCAAGGAATTGAAAATTAAGCATAGGATCTGTTTAAACACTTGTCAGAATTTAGCCATATTTCCGATTTAAACTTGACCCAAGAAGGTAAACATATATCCAATTTACACTTTCGACTTGCGTCAAAAGAGAAATATAGGTTCGGTTTACACTAGAGTAAAAAAAGGTAAACTCATGTCCAGTTTACACTTAAGTCAAAAAATTCCGGTTTCTACTTGCGTCAAAAAGCAAAAATACGTCCAGTTTAGACTAGAATAAAATACTAAACATATACCTAGTTTACACTTAAGACAAAATATTAGATATAAGTCCCGTTTCGACTTGCGTCAAAAGGCAAAGATAGGTCCGGTTTACACTAGAGTCAAACGCTAGACATAGCCCCTCTGGACCTGAGCCAAAACAAAAAATAGGTATTGGTTAGTTTTATACCCACTTCTGCAAATATCCACCCGGATGGTTGCCCATTCTCGTGGCTAGGTTGATTTTAATCAATGACACTATAAGTTACGAAAGTGGGCCAATACGTCTGTAACTCGATACTTATTTATTAAATAATTTTGATCGGAAACATTCACTATATCACGTTCAATACATGTCATTAAAATTTACAACTTAATTTAGGTGCATTGAAAAGAAGATTATGATGAAAAATATTTGTTGCGTAAAATCATTTTATCATTTAGCCTATCGAATTATTGATGTCCCTTCATATATATTTAGGGATAGATAAATAAGTCTATAACCTTATATATATTAATTAACTGGATTTTGATATGAATTTTTCACTGTGTAAATTTCGACATATCTGATTAAGATCGTTGACTGAATTAAGTTAGAATATTATACTTAAAATAAATACATGCTATGCAAAATACATTCTTTTTTCATTATAAGGCTACGGACTTATTGATATACTTAAAATTACTGTGGCAGTCATTTCTACATTGCACATTTTTTCTTCAAATATTGCTTTTTCGTGAATCAGCTAAATATGAGAAGGCAGGCAATTGAATAGCTAATTTCCACTGTTTATTCTAGATATCAATGATATTACTTCCGGTTTACTTGGCTTCCGCTCTGAGATTTATTTTCCCGCCACTTTTAGTCATTGTTTTTTTCTCCTTTTTTATTTACCTGAATTGTTTTTCTTTGTACTGTTTGCCTTCCGTCGAAATGTTCCATCTTTCTTTGTTTTCGAAACATTTCGAATGAAGCCTTTCAGTTTTCACTTTCTGACTGACGTTCATCTTCTTCATAAGTTATCTCCCTTCTTTAATCAATAATGTTTTCATATTTGAGTATTTTAGCTTACAATGTCACAAGACCAACTAATGAATATTTTAGAATTTACTTATTTCTGTTTTTTTCTTTTTTAATTTTCTTTTCTTCGAAAGTCGTCTTACTTTCTTCCTTTTATCTATTTTCTTACGTTATTTGTATCTTTGATTCATTCTTCCCCTCTCTTTTTTGCTTTCTTTTCTTCATTGTTAAATCGATTCTTATTTTAAGTAATTTTTGTTTACTCATTCATTCGATGTGATATATCTTTCTTTCTTTCTTTCTTTCTTTCTTTTTTTCTCAAACTCCTTCCCTTTTTAAGTTCTTTTTGGGTTATTTTCTTTATCTTTTGTTTTGCTCATCCATTTTTCACAGTATTTTCTTTGCTTTTTTTAATTTCTTTTTCTTTTTTATTCTGTCTCTCGTCCGTTTCCTCTTTCTCAAGTCACTTCTTATTTTGAAAAGACATTTTGGTTTAGGTTTTAGCATTTATTTTACTTATTCATTTCTGGCGAACATTCTGTGCTTCTTTTTTCTTTCTTTCTTTCTCTTTCATTTTTTCTTTCGTTAATTTATTGCTTCTTTCTTTCTTTTTTCTTTTTTCTTTCTTTCTCAAACCGATTCCTCTTTTAAGTACTTTTTTCGTTTATTTCATTTACCATTACTTTTATTTCCTCATTTTTGGCGATATTTTATTCTTTAGTTTTTATTTATCTTTTGTTTTTATTTCCCTTCATTTATTCTGTTTCTTTTCCTTTCATTTTTGTCTCAAGTCGTCTCCTTACGTACTTTTTTGGCTTATATTTTAATATTTATTTTACAGAGACATTTTAGTCAGTTTTCTTTCTTTGCTTCTTTCTCTTTCTTTCTTTCTTTCTTTCTTTCTTTCTTTCTTTCATTAATTCATTCTTTCCCTCTTTCTTTCTTTTCATCTTATTTCTTAAGTTGATTCCATTTAAAGGACTTATTATTTATTTATTTTACTAATTGTTTAATTCATTCATTGATTTGGCGATCTTCCTTTCTTCGCTTCTTTTTCTTTCTTTTTTCTTTTTTCTTTTTTCATTTATTCACTCTTCCATCCTTTCTAAATTTTCTAAAAGCGATTCATTGTAATACTTTCGTCTTATTCCTTTACCATTTGTCTTCTCACCCTTCTTTTTGTGCTACTCTTTCTCTCTTTACTTATTCCCTCTTTTTGTCGATGTATATTTTCTTTCTTCCTACAGTATTTATCCTCTTGATTTTAGACAGCATTGCCTATCACAGCTGAATCGTATTTTCTTCGTGGTATTTCAGTTATACCTTTAGGTTTTTCCTTTGACACTGCGATTCCATAACACACACCTGACTGCATCGGAACCCCATTAATTTTATTACCTTTCTCGAAACTTAGTTTGTAACCATCTACTGACATCCGTTAGATTTATGCAAGGAATTTCTTTCTTTCTTTCTTTCTTTCTTTCTTTCTTTCTTTCTATCTATCTATCTATCTATTCCTTATATTTTGTTATTTTTTTATAAGGATTATATAAGGATTTTGTAAGGAATTTCTATCTATCTATCTATCTATCTATCTATCTATTTCTTATATTTTGTTAATTTTTTATAAGAATTATATAAGGATTTTGTAAGGAATTTCTATCTATCTATCTATCTATCTATCTATCTATCTATCTATCTATCTATCTATCTATCTATCTATCTATTCCTTATATTTTGTTAATTTTTTATAAGGATTATATAAGGATTTTGTAAGGAATTTCTATCTATCTATCTATCTATCTATCTATTCCTTATATTTTGTTAATTTTTTATAAGGATTATATAAGGATTTTGTAAGGAATTTCTATCTATCTATCTATCTATTCCTTATATTTTGTTAATTTTGTATAAGGATTATATAAGGATTTTGTAAGGAATTTCTATCTATCTATCTATTCCTTATATTTTGTTAATTTTTTATAAGGATTATATAAGGATTTTGTAAGGAATTTCTATCTATCTATCTATCTATCTATCTATCTATCTATCTATCTATTCCTTATATTTTGTTAATTTTTTATAAGGATTATATAAGGATTTTGTAAGGAATTTCTATCTATCTATCTATCTATCTATCTATTCCTTATATTTTGTTAATTTTTTATAAGGATTATATAAGGATTTTGTAAGGAATTTCTATCTATCTATCTATCTATTCCTTATATTTTGTTAATTTTTTATAAGGATTATATAAGGATTTTGTAAGGAATTTCTATCTATCTATCTATCTATCTATCTATCTATTCCTTATATTTTGTTAATTTTGTATCTTCACACATGAGTGTGTGCGTGTGTGTATTTGTGTGAGTGAGTGAGAGATAGAGATAGAGATAGATAGGAAAAAGAGTATGTGCGTATATTTCTATATTTTATAGGTCCTTATAATCCTTTCACCAGCATATCTTTCATCTTATTTCTGTTGCCTTTTTTTTACAGTGCCTTTCGATATCTTATTCTATGACTGTTGTTAGCATACTGTACGAAACAAAAGTAAAATATAAAACACCGGTGAGATACGAAGGCGCTTCAAAATGCTTTCATACGGTATTATAAATTATATTTAGTTCCCTTTATTCGATCCTGTGGGATATATTATTCTCATTCTTTTTTCCATGCTTAGAGAATACAACATATTAATTAATTCTTCCTACTGAACCAATGACTGCAATGATTTAATTGATTCTTTCATTGAACCAGAGTATATAAACATTCAATACTTGACCAAAGAATTGAACTCACAATTACTACATGTACATAAATGCTCATATACACTCGGACAAAGCCAATCTAGGGCTAGATTTTTTTAAAGCGTTTATTTTCTTATGAAAATGATGAAGCAAACGGTTGAATGTGAACAAATTCGAAGTCATCAGAAGGTTACTGAACAAAACAAGGGCCTAATAACACCGGAAGATACAATGACTGAATGTCTGTGACTATAGTAATAGTAATAGTAATATTTGCCGTTTCCTTATAAGGAAAAAAAACGGCATTCATTGACCGAGCAGCCAGTGAACTTCCGATTGAAATTCGTAAGATCTTTCGTTCTCAGGTCCATCTAACTGTTATTGCTCTTTCCAGTAGTGGTGGGGAATTTTTCCCTAACCTGTGGAGGGTCAACATCTTGATTATGCCATTATGTCCTCTACGAGTTACATTTGCTTTCCATTTTAGTTTTTGCTGCTGTTGAAAGTCTTTGAATGATGTGGTTTCTTTTATTTGGTACAATTCTTTGTTTGTGATTTTGTAGCGCCGATGCATAATGTTCGAAGAAGGACGGTCCTCCACAGGCTTCATTTGCTCGAAGCCATTTTTAATCATTGTTCTTAGAGAGCGGTTGTCTAGATCTGGGAGTTTAGATATTTTTGAACGTGCCTGGTGCTGTGCATGACATCCATATCAAAGTCTTCATGTGACGAAGCTATTTAAGAGCACGACTCGAAGTTTCAGGTTATTGTTTTGATTTTGTAGGTATTTATGTTGTTGCAAGAAACTTCTCCCGAGCACAGTATTAAAGGTTCCCAAATATTTTTTTCTCTGGGCCGCATGTTTCGGAATTAAAATTTGCTCGCGCCTCACCAAATTTTACGCGATAAAATACATTAAAAAAAAGAAAAAAAAAGAGAGAGGGTTAAAGGGAGATAACTGTGAATTCAAAGTCAGAACAATATAATTGATAACTCTCTCCTCCAATTTGCGGACTCTAGTTACTATATTCTTAATGTTTGATATAATGCAAAAATATCACAATTATAAAATTGGTCAATAATTATTTATAACTATTTATACTGCGACTCGTGCATGCAATTGCAAATAATTCATAATAATATTTTAAATTTTGAAATCATATTTATTTTTGGTATGTGAATTTTTAAAAACTGTTTCTATATCTTTGATTGTATTTCTATCATTCCATCTGGTGTCCTCTCCGCCGCACCTAAGAAGTGCGTTGAACCGTTTGTGAATCACTGACCTGAGGTCATTAGAACAATCTCTTTTTTAATGTCATGTTCATGTATGACTATCCTCAATTTCCTTTACTCTGTTATGTGTGAATTGTCATGCATTTAAAAAAGAAAACAAAAAACGAATAGAGTGGTTTCCCGTTACATTCATCACGGTTTTAAATTCATCCTAGACTTGCTGCAATCCAAAGCTAGAGAACCCAGTCTACTCTGCTTTTTAAACTGTAGCTGATGGATGATGTAAATTCGTGCCTTTTTAAGAGGCATTTATGCGAAAGTGATCGCAACAGACTTCACGGGTATTTGAACTCAGCTCAATAGGTTTACATTACGAAACGATGACTATTATGTAACCTGCACATCCTAAATCATTGTATAATCATGTCAATTATTCATCTGAGAAATACAAGCAGAAACTATACTTATATTTTAAAGCTTGATGACTTGCAGGAGAGTGAATTAACTGTTAATGCTTATAAGAAATCTTAAAGCTGTTCATTTTTTGCTTTTAGAGTTTTATATTTTTAAAAATATTTTCCCGCTATATTTTATTTTTTCCCGCTTTATTTTATATTTCCCGCCATATTTTATATTTTCCCGCTTTATCTTATATTTCACAGCGTTATTTTTTATTTTCTCGCTGTATTATATATTTTCCTGATATTTTTTTACATTTTCATTTTGTATTTTATATTTAAAAAAAAATATTTTACCGCTATCAAAGAGGCTTCTTGTTTTCAGTTTCACTCGCTTTTCATATACTCGCATCCCGGAGAACATATTCTGTTCTGTCAAAAAATGTTTTTTCTCATATAATAGGCTTTTCAGAGGCACTTCGGCTGATAAGTGAAGAAAACTATCCCCAAAGCTGAATATTTTTTCTGCTTGTCTGACTTCGATCCGTCCAAACGCTATCGATTTACCAACCGTTCTTTCTGGAACTGATCTATAGTATTTTCTTTCTGTTGACTCGCAAATCACTAAAGAAAATTAAACGCTTTCTTGGCCTGAGTTCATCTATCTATCTATCTATCTATCTATCTATCTATCTATCTATCTATCTATCTATCTATCCGAGTGGTTAGAACGTTCGGGTTCTGACCAGAAGACCCGGGTTCAAATCTCATCAGGTCGATTTGAGATTTGTTGATGTTACCGGTCTGGAGGAGGGGGTCCCAGCGTACGGCACCTTTGGAAAGTGACTGATAACCCTACCACTGGTTAACCCTACCACTGGTGAGTGAAATTGGGTAGGCGGAATCCTTGGGAGCCGTCGTTGGTTGTGCTAGCCCGAAGTCACATGTTATCGTGAGCGAGGGTTTGAGCATACTGTCCTAGTTCAGACTGATTACGCTAGATAACGCACTATTTCCCAGAAACTGGCATAGTTGTAGTATAAACTACAAGTGGGCTCTCTGGGTTTTGAACAGACATAAATGTGCCTGAGCTGGCGTCTGCAATGAGGATAAGCTAGCCGCCCTAGCAGAGCGGTATTCTCGCATGCGAGTGGCCAGCCATTATCTATCTATCTATCTATCTATCTATCTATCTATCTATCTATCTATCTCATTCTCTTCTTTATCTATCTATCTATCTATCTATCTATCTATCTATCTATCTATCTATCTATCTATCTATCTATCTATCTCATTCTCTTCTTTATCTATCTATCTATCTATCTATCTATCTATCTATCTATCTATCTATCTCATTCTCTCTCGTATCTATCTATCTATCTATCTATCTATCTATCTATCTATCTATCTATCTCATTCTCTTCCGTATCTATCTATCTATCTCTCTCTCTCTCTCTCTCTCTCTCTCTCTCTCTCTCTATATATATATATATATATATATATATATATATATATATATATTAGGGAAATCTATGACAAAGTGGAAGAATTCTTCGCGTTTCGAGATTTGGGACTTCATGTTGAAATTAAATTATTTTTAATGAAGCCTGTTCAACAGTGAAAAACGTCATAATAGAAAAATAATTCTCAGCACCCCTCTGCCGTGCACATGTGTAGTCCTAACAGCATAAC
Source organism: Acanthosepion esculentum (assembly GCA_964036315.1). NCBI lineage: Eukaryota > Metazoa > Mollusca > Cephalopoda > Sepiida > Sepiidae > Acanthosepion > Acanthosepion esculentum. The sequence continues at coordinate 47,569,615 of OZ038494.1, forward strand.
AAATTTAGTCCGATGAAGTCCTGAAGGACGAAATGCGTCACAGGTAAACAGGTAAACTTTTTCGACATTGTCATAGAATTTCCCCATATATATATATATATATATATATATGAAGAAATATAGTCTTAAGGTGTGCTATATTTATGGAATAAAGTGCTCAATATCACAGATAGAGCGTGTGTAAATATAAAAGTGAAGTTTGAAGTCAACACTTAGAGGCGACAGGCTGTTTCATGCTAGACGCAATCGTCATGCCATATATATTTATAGGTATATATACATGCATATATATATATATATATGATTTACTTATTTGTACTTATATATTTTATATAAAAACATGTTTTTATAATATTTTCATATTTATATTATTTTTTCTATGCATATATTACATTACGTTCATATAAATATCAAATTATATAATTTTATATTTACATAATTTTTTTCCTCCAAACGTTTGTGCATTAACATTGTTTGCAGTTAAAACATTCTTCCTCCAATGTTGTATACGCCAGGTCTTTCTTATTATGTCTGGCTTTTACACATTTTAAGCTTTTAATGCATTCTGAGACCAAAGCTTAATGTCGCCATTTCATTCTGTTTTTTTTTTGTTTTTCACTTTTATATGTAAATGATCTAAACTGTCTCGATCTTTGTGTTTTCTATTTTGTCTCACAATATTTATTCTGGATATGAAATATTCCATATTATTTCGGGACACAGCTAATCTCTAACCGAGGGGATTTAAGATGGATTCAAAGTAGTGATTTAATAAGATTATCCATCACAAATATTACAGAGGCAAGTTTAACCCTTGAAATCAGCTTCGTAGTGATAAAGTGATTTAAAACATCGTCTTATTCTGTCTGTCAGAAAGTTTTCTATTAAATTCTGAAAATCCTTTTCTTCCAAATTTTCAATATATTTCTTTTGTAATCATAGTGTTAATGTATTTCGATACTAATAGGATTAACTCTATGTATTATAAGCCTATTTTGTCAATATCACTTGCGTAGCTTCCTAGCAACTGACAACTCATTTGTCATGTTTTTCAATGTGTTTCTTAATGTAAAAATTACAACATATAACTAAAATAAAATTAAACTCATTGCTATTCCAAAGAAATATATATATATATATTGAATAAGACCGGTGGGAAGACACATCTTTGTCTACCTATTTTAAATGTGAATTAACTTAATATCGGTTCAAGTTATTGGGACACCTTAAATATATATATATATATATATATATATATATATATATATATATATATATATATATATATATATATATATATATATATGTGTGTGTGTGTGTGTGTGTGTGTGTGTGTGCGTGCGTGCGTGTCTGAGTGCATTTATAGAAAAAGTATATAAATATTGGATTTGATATGTTCAATATATAATCATTAAATATCTAACCCTGGTTAAACTGTTGAGTCTATAGCGTTTTTCAGTAGGATGCGTTATAAGATTTATTTCCACACGTGACTGGTATTTGTGACAAATACTTGTTATATATCAAAGATAACATTTTAACTCTTCTCTCAATTCCTGTTCGGGTTGTGCATTTTAAAATATGTTTAACGTTTAAATGGAAGAAAATATGAAGCAATTTCGTCAATTTACGCACTTTTATATTCAGAAAAGAAAAACAAACCCGGTATGAATGGCCAAATAGTTATGTGCCGTTTATGAAGATGGTGCCATAGCTGAGAGAGTACAGTTTGTAAGCGTTTCCATAGGTTCAGAAGTAGGAGGTTTGATCTGGAAGACTCGGAAATGTTCTGGCAGGTCTGTAGTCGTTAATGACATACAAATCGAAACGCTAAGAATTATCCAAGTGATACGACACGGGGCATCGTAGAGATACTCTACGTATCTGATATGAGTTTTATATGGGGGTTGTAGGGTTTGGATGCGTGAATCGCTACAATTCTGAGTGCTTCTCGATTTAATATAAAAAATATAATGGGTTACATTTCCCTCTGAAATTCGCTGCTCAAACGCAACGTGAATGAAAGATTTTTGGAAAGAAAGATCACATACGATGAAAAAAACGGTCATGGGTGAAAACGAAATTAGCTGCTATTAAGTACACCAAAAACGGGTCTGGATCAGAAGAAGGTGATGCTCTGTGTCTGGTGGGACTGGAAGTTCATTGAAAACTCCTTCCGCAGACGTTGAATTTGAAGTACCGTTCCCAAGTGGACCGAGTAAGGACATAATCGATGGAAAACGTCCGGAATTGGCCAATCAGAAAGGTGTTACCTTCTATCAGGACAATGCCAGACCTCACGTTCCATTGCAGTCATGACAGCAATTGGTCCAGCTTAGCTGGGATGTCCCACTTTATCCGTACTACTCAGTTGGACTTCTACCTTTAAATTACGACTTATTTCAATCCTAATTCTTTGGAAGTCAATAAAAACTACAAGGGCCAGTTCATCACCCAAAAGGATGCCAAGTTCTGGGAGGATGGAATCATGACGCTACACCAAAAATGGCGAAATGTAGTGGAACAACAGGCTACATATGTGACTGAAAAGATCTATGTACAACTATCTAAATATTGTCTTCGAAATTTACCCGGTTCGAATCTCATCATGGTCGATTTGTCAGGAAAGAGACTTCCTGATGTTATCAGGCTGGAGAGGTCGATTCCAGCGTGCGGAAAGTGCCCGAAAACCATACCACAGCTTTACCCAAGCTTTGTGAGTGAAATTGGGTAGACGGAAGCATTAGGTGCCGTCGATAGCTGTGCTAGCACGACGTCACAAGTCATTGTGGCCGAGGGCTTGAGCGTGCTGGCCTTGTTCAAATTGTTGATCACGCTAGATAACACGCTCTTTCCAAGTAACTGTAACTACGGTCTGCTGAGCATAGTTGCAGTATAAACCACAGGTAGACTCTGTGGGTGTTGAATAAACACAAATGAGCCAGAGCAAGTGTCTGCAATAGGGATTGGCTAGCTGCCCTAGTAGACGGGTATCCTCGAATACGAGTAGCCAGCTATACTAGGATTCGTTGAATTTCAAGTGCCCATAAGGATAGCATTTGTGTGTAATCAGAAATCACGTGATTGAAAAAATGTTTAGAACATGGAAAATTTAGGTAAAGCATTTATTCTCCTAATTTTATTTTTTCCTTTATATAAATTCGTGAATTTACCATATAATTTGATAATGATAATGACAGTAATTTTTTAAAAGCAAATCACCCCAAGCAAGGCGGGAGTGCTACTAGCACTCAAGGGGTTACAGAGGACTGAGAACAAGAGTAAAGAGGCATGTTTGAGAAAAGGATACAGAAAAGGACGGGGAACAATCTCAGGGTGTCAGATGTCGATTGACTTGAATATTTGAAGATTATAGTCATCGGGGAAGCAAGTAAGGGGAAGGGAGTTCCACAGACGGGAAGTGCGGGAGAAGAAGCTATTTGAGAAGAAGAGACGGTTACATTTAACAGTTTCGACAGTAAAATGGTGGGACCGAGATGTCAGCCTGGTAGCTCACTTAAATCCATGCAGTCCGAGAACCAACGAAAGTAGTGATGGTGTTTCCTTCCTAACCTTTTATTTGAAGTCATGTGGAATGACCAAAGCTTGATTATGTCGTTATTTTCTATACGGGTTACACGTGATATCCATTTTAGTTCCTGCTCGTATCCCCCAACTAATATGGTTTCTGATATTTGGTACAGTACTTTGACTGTGATTATGTAGCGCCAGCTCACAATACTCAAAGAATAATGATCTTTATTAAGAACCATAGGCTTTATTTGTTCAAAGCATTTTTAACTATTGATCTTAGGAAGCGGTTGTATACAGCTGAGAGTTTAGATATTTTCAAACTTTTTGGCGCATGCATGGCCGCCATATAAAAGCCTCGATCTGACAAGGACATTTAAGAACATGTCTTGAATTTTTAGGTTGATGTTTTTGCTTTCGTTGCTTTTTGTAGAAATTGAATGAATCAACATCTGTCTATTCTATTTTCAATTTCTTTTACTCCCATACTTAATTTGTTATAACTGATCCATACGTCAAGGTATCTGAAGTGTTTAGTATTTACTAATTTCATATCCTGTATCTTTATGATGGATTCAGAGTAGGTGCCATCACTGCTTTCATACCAATTCCAGATCATAGTTTCAAGTTGGGAAATGTTAATTTTGAGTCTTGTTCTTGGAACACTTGCTAGGGGATGTTGATTTTCAGTTCAAGAGCATTCTTATACCAGCTATGAAGACCTGTGTCATCAGCATAGCCCCCCTCCACCATTGTTAGTACATTAGCGTCGAGAGAGAAAACACGATCGTTGTCATTTACTGGTCGATTCGTTTGGGATGCAGCATGGAATGTTGAAATGGTCAGTTCCCACCTCGTCCCTTCTGTTTGCAAATGCGCAGCGCATAGTCTAAGAAAAAATTAAATAGACGGGACTCTCATTTCCTCCTTGTCGTTGTACTGCAGAGCCTTGAAATGTTTCCGTATTGTGGTCCTCGCCAAACCTAATAGTAATTCTGATATTGTTCTATCCAATTTTGTTCTGGTAGCAGTTTCAAGTATTCAAATAATGTAATTTTTGTTACTCGATAAAGCTCTTTTTAGCGCAAGTCTACATGGTGCGATGGGTAAATTGTCACCATTTTATATTTTTAATTTCGCGCATGCGCATTCTCTGTTTTTGATTGTATCGACTGCACAGTATAGTAGGGTTAGTTGGGCACCGTCTGTGAGAGAAAAAGCACTATGGCGCAATTCTCTCCGCCAGAAATTTGGAAATAGCATGCTGTACTGCTTGGCATTTGCGCCGGAAACTCCAATACGAACAGAGGGTTTAGGTGTCAATCTGAGGACAGTTCAGAGGATTCGGAAAGAGTTGGATGAATCTACTGGTGATTACAAAGGTACGGCAGCTCGGAAAACTCATATTGATCGTTCTGATAAGAAAAGAACTTCCGAATTTGTTGGTGAGGGCCTCAGCCTCAACAGGGAAGTCTGGCTCGAGGAGGTAGCGCTGCCGTTGGTCAAGAGGATGGCTGCTGAGAGTCCCTATGTCTGGCTACAGGAGTTTGCACCAAGCCACGCAAGCAGGAGAATCTAGTCGTAGTTGTCAGAGAATTTCTGCGATCCATCAGCCCTTACATCTGGCCCCTACCCGCTTTATTATATGTGGGTCGCAGTTAAACGATAGACCAACAAATCTCCTTGTAACACCAAAGATGATCTGAAGGCAAGGATTATAGCAGCATTCATTAATTTAAAGAGACCGTCCAGAAGAGATGCAGGAGATTCCAATGTCTTCTGGAGACCGTCATTGAAGCCAATGGCGATTTTACTGAATAAATTTATTTTTTCGTATTTCAAGATATTTTTGTGTCATTTTGGTAAATATATCTGTTAAAATGAGATGTCAGCATTATTTTCATTTTAGCGTAATTTAGACGACAATTTATCCATGTATATGTCTGATGAAAGATCATCTTTTAAAACTCATACGATTTATTTGTCTGAAGCCATTTTTAATCATTGGCCCGTGAAAAAAAGTTGTATACAGATGATAAGCTCAAAACACTTTGTCAAAACTATCTTTGACGTATGCTTTCCAGCAAAATTCATAACAGTGTAGTTTACGCTCATATAAAGACGGAATATGGGCACCTCGACGTGGTGTAATGGTTAGAAAGTTTGTCTTGATTGATCAGTTACGACTGATTAGTGAGTTCGATCCTCCCTAGGTGTCCCATACTTTCGGCCTTCTGCCACATCTAAGCCGGACTTAGAAAATCGCTATAAAGACAGAATATAAATAAACACAAAAGAGCTCTGAATTTCTTGTGCCTAACATAGTAAAATGAAACTAAAAGGAAACGAACCTTATAAGGAAACGTTCAGTATGAATTGATCTAACAGTTTTGGTTCAGTGCCTCGATTGGGTACAACAATGCCTCGATCGGGGACAACTTGGGAATACCGGGTACTGCAAGCTTGGGTGTGCGGATGGTGTAATGGATAGTGGCAAGGTACTGGAAATTGTAAAGCCTAGTTCCAATCCCAGTTGGGTTCGTTATATTCACTTTCGCGCAAGTGCCCTAGGGATAGGTATCAATCCACCTCTTCTCGCCTGGGCTATGCGTTAATTACTACGATCAGTAAATCATTATTATCCCTAAAATATTCTTGCTTTAAATAAGATGAAAAAGGTTGATAAGCCGTAAAAAACAAATCTATCAATAAAACCGTTTTTTCAGAAAACGAAACTTTTCAACTTTAGTAAATATTATAGCTGTTTCTAACACTGATAGAAGTTTCCTTCTTAATCTTACGTTTAATGCAGTTAACATCTTGATTTTAAAATTATTTTCCTTCCTAGTTACTTGTTCTATAAGTTGTTGTTGCTTTTTCGTGGAAATATTCAAGTGATTTGGCTTTTGATATCTTGTAAAGATTTCCCTTTGTGCTTTTGTACAGTCTGTCGGTACGATCGGATGAAAGATGATTGTCTTTAAGAATAATAGGATCTAGACGTTTGAAGCCATCTTTAATCTTTGATCTGAGAACATGGTAATGAAAGTTTAGACATTTCCGAGAGAACTGGACACTTTATCAGTCAGTTATGTGCCATGCGTGATAAACGCTTAGGTGATCATGTATCTTTCGATACATGACTGACGAGGCAGATATTTTCCCGCAGGATGTTGCCATTTTCGCTCACGGTGAAGTAATGGATAGCAGCTCGGATTGAGAAATCGGAGAGGCGAGTTCGAATTGCAGTCGAATCCATTACATTCCCTTATGTGCTAATACCCTTTGGAAAAAGTATGAATCCTCTTCTATTCCCCCCAGCTATGGGTAAATAGCAAAACAGGCCGGGTTCTATAGACTTGGATGGCAACTGGTCTAGCGCAAAAAGAAATGGCAACCTACTGCAGGAAAAAAATCTACCTCGTCCGTCATGTATCGAAAGATACATGATCGCCTAAGCGTGTATCACGCATATCCATTACATTCACTTATGTGCTAATACCCTTGGGGAAGGTATGAATCCTCATCTTCTCCCCCAGCTATGGGTAAATAGCAGGACATACCGGGTTCTATAGCCTTGGATGGCAACTGGGCTACTGCAGTATGAAATGGCAACCTACTACGGGAAAATATCTGCCTCGTCAGTCATGTATCGAAAGATACATGATCGCCTAAGCCTGTATCACGCATGACACATAACTGACTGAACACCTTATATATAATTTAATAATTGTGTCGGTTTCATTTCTCACGTTAATAATCTTGAATATTAACTGCCGATATTACGTCATTTCTTTTAGTATAAAATGGTATACTTCTTTGATAATATATTGCTGTGAGAGATGATTTCAAGTTGCCCTGAGAACGTATTAGAGACTCAATTATAAACAAGACTACTATCTATGTATTGCCTCAAGCAATATTTACCTATCGCCTCAAGTATAATAAAGGATTGATTGACTGATTTGTTTAATGCCACATCAACTCCTTATGGGTCATTTAATGCTGAAATTTAATTTTCTTGCAAGCTTTGAAGTAATAAAACTATGATATGCTATTCGGTTTTCACATGATACTCAGATTTCGGGCACATACGTGTTTGTGTGGAGGCGGTGTTATGTGATTTTTAAGTTGTGGCTTTTTTGAAGTTATATTTTGGTATACAGTTTGATTTCTTTAAGAAATTGCAGGATATTATATGGACTAATGTCATGAAAGAGTTCTTTTAAATTGGTTGTTTGGTTGGTGGATTTTCTTTAGCGGCATATCAGCATCTATGTGTGTTTGAATGACGAAATTAAATATTTTGAACATAGTTTTATGGCTTCAACTACAGATAAAATGCATTGTTGGTTATTTTGCTATAAAATCTGTTGTTGGTAATTCTGCTTTAAAATGTATTGTTGGTAATTCTATTATAAATATTTATCGTTGGTAATATTTTTATATAAAGATGTATTGTTGGTATTTTTACTATAAAAATGTATTTTTATATTTTCACAGTGTTTGGGGGTTCAATATTTTCCCATAGTTGGGGCTCTAAGAGATGCTTCAGCCCCGGGTCAGGGTGGGCCTGGGATCAACAGCAATTAAGAGATGGTTCTACGCCCCTCAAAACCTCCAATCTCCCGATCTAAATCCTTGCTGCATGATGTAGTTTATCATCATACGCAGGAGTAAAGCACAATAAAAATATAAATTTCGATAGCAAATACACCAACAAAGAGTAGAATGTCATTAAATCTACCAATGGAAACTGCAATTAGGTCTACTATGTTTTAGATTCAGACCACTACTGTTCTGCACACAGGCTATATTTCTGCTATATTATTACTATTTTGAACATTATTTCTACTATATTATTACTATTTTGGACATTATTTCTATTGAATTATCACTATTTTGGACATTATTTCTACTATTATCACTTTTGTTATTAATACCACCACCATTCTCCTGCAAAGTTTTTACAACAGCAACAACTACTACTATGCCATTATTGTTAGCAATAGTCAAAAGTGTAAACGAAGATATATATATATATATATATATATATATATATATATATATATATATATATATATATATATATATGAGAGTAAAGTAGGATGAGATTCCCTATTGGCTACTGCCGTTTGCATACATTACGCATATAATCCATTAAAATTTCCCTTTCTCTGCCGTGTGCCGATGGCTTAGGGGTAGAATCTCGTTCGATAGTCGCTCCTGGCTTGAAGCAATCGGTAGTCCAGCCACACTGATGAGTTGTGATACAGCGAAACAGCTTTTAACTGGATGACTATATATATATATATATATATATATATATATATATATATATATATATATATATATATTATGTATTTAGGCAGCAATCCATTATTTATAAATGTTTCATTAAACTGTTTTATGATTCCGAGCGTTTTCGGCTATACATTTATCCGATGATGATTTTATTTTTGCTTTTTAATTGGGTGTATGGGTTGTGTGTATGTTTTTAGGGTTATAGGGATGTTTTATTTTCCAAACATAGAGCATTTGGCCATTTTCTAACCACTCTGCCTCCATAAAAGAAAACACTTGTTCGAACACAAGAAAAATTAAATAAAAAGCTTAATCGCAGTACCTTGTCAGTCGTCTTTAATCACACACACACACACACACACACACACACACACATATATATATATATATATGTATGGGGTGCAGTATATTAGGCAGTATATTTTCATTCAAATGGAGTTTGGTTAAATAATTAATTTTGGTATTTTTATTAATCAATTTTCTATGGCTACCAAGAAATTGATTGTTGGACTCGAATGGATTAAAACAAAAATAACCAGATATAGTATGTCTAAATTATTTAACCTAACCTGTTTGAATTTCATGTAACTACACAACATTTTGCTCTTTTTTATCCTTACTTGCCTTGATAAAGACAAATGACGAAACGCGTCGGCAAGAACTAAGTACTATTTCCGATTGTTTATTTTATTCAATTTGTCTTCTCTACAGATTTATTCTGAGAACTTTCACATATATGTATTCAAGAAAAGATACGGGTTAAATTGCAGGAAAACTAGAACAGACTTGCCTTGGATTGTAACCCGTCCAGAAGAAGAACACTCTGAATTCAAAACTGTTGGGAAAGTCACGAGAAACCATTCTATTACATTTCCTAAGAAACCACACCAGATGAAAAAAATAAAGAAAAGGAACTATCGCTTACTTTCTGTTGGAACATAGAAGTGGCGATCTTATACACTATATGGATACGGTTGAGAAGTCGTAACATCACGATAAATAATGCAAACACATCTTTGGTATAAGATTAAGATCAGTAATTTAAAAAAATAACTCAGCACCGAAGTTGATGAAAAATCACTGACTTCTTGAACTAACTTGACGGCTTTACACGAATTATATTACTATTAGTATAGTTAAAACAGTTAGATGTAGACGTCTTATTCCGTTGATTATCCAAGAAACCGCTGTTCCAATGCCATTCTTACAAGTATCAAGACAACTTCTTTACTGATAAAATTCCTCCAATCATCCTCGCGTAGAAAAATAATTAATGAATTTGTCGATTTCTGAATAAAATATAACAACTTGCTTTTATGAGCGAGAAACAATATTTTGATTGTAGAAATTAATTTCCCATTTGGTTTAAATAAATCGACAAAATTTTGTGTTCACAGCCAGGTTAAAATATAATTGTTTTCAGAAAAAAACAAAACAAAAAATAAAACAACGAACAAATAATCGTTTCTGATTTGTGGGATCTTTCTTTACTGCAACCTGCTTTATTCTCATTAATTGCACACTGGAAGAATTCTTACATAATAAATTCGAGCAATTTCTTTCCTACAAAAAACGAAGTGTAGCGACTTGTTACGGTTCAACAAATGGTCAAAACTAAGTACCAGGGATTCTTGTGCAAGCAACAAATAAAACTAAAAAAGCAGTTATTGGTATCGTTGGAATGAACACTTTTATTTATGGTAATTTTCTTGTATTTAATTTGTTCTTTGTAGTCTGTTTGTTTTTTTTTATTATTTTCTATGCCACCCTGTTATCGAATTTTATTTTTTCTTCACTTTATTCATTGTTTTAATTTTATCTCAATACCTGCCTCAACTTGATTATATATATATATATATATATATATATATATATATATATATATATATATATATATATATGCTCCTGAAAAAAATATCTTCCGGGAGAAAAGTGAATTTATAAATAGTTACTATTACTGCTGCTGATGCAAGACTTTTCGTTAAGGCGAATCAAGTTCTCCAGTCATTGGCGTGTTAGTCTGAAAGTAAATACATCTAAATTCAACTTCATTCCGTGCGACAATGGCTTAGGGGTAAAATTTCCGACTAATACCAAATCAGTCGGGTTTCGATCCCGGCTTGAGGCAATCGGATGTATAGCCACACTGCGAAACAGTCTGTTTGTGGATGGCAACGTATATATATATATATATATATATATATATATATATATATATATATATATATATATATATATATATATATATATATATATGCATGCTTGAGAGCATGTAGACACGCCTGCAGTTTTCCCATGACTGTCCTAAACGATGTTTCTCGACAGTTTTAGTATAAAATATTTTCCATAATCTGACTACAACGAAGTTATGATTTCAAAATGGCATACAAAAATGCACGGTATCCGTTTAATATGTGTCCTTCTGCTTTATGTGCTATGTCCCTTCATGGTTCTCTGCAACTTCCTTTCACTTGTAGCTCTTAGCAAGAATTTTTTTTTGCTGTCATTTCTACTCCCTGTTCTGCCAACCATTTACATGAGTTCGTTAGGTAGGCTGTTCACTGCTCTCCTTCGTTTCTCTTAACTTCAGTCTGTCCTGTCAGTGTCAAATTTTCCGGACCCTCTTTTCTCATTATGTGACCTATAAATTTCAAATGTCTCTTTATCATTCTAAATATAACCGTACTTTTTGTTTCTATTTTCCTTAAAACTTCCTCGGTACAGTCGATGATATTCTCAGTATGCTAGACAAGCTTTTAGGACGGTAGTTTGGCAGTAACAAGAAGGATTAATATCATAATAATAGTTTACCAACGTTTAACCACAAGAAAGGAAGATGGCGCCCAAGGAACTTCATTTTTATTAGTAAATTTTATTGCTTTCAGGATACTAATACTTTTCAGAATAGTTCTTTGATTTAGAAAAAATAATATTAAAATAACATTAAAAATACCCAGGTTGCCTCCTTGTGCTGTTTTGCTTTTTTCAATAGAGCGTCAATGGTGGCTGCTAAAACATTAAAAATACATCGATTATTATATATTCTAGCCGAGGTTATTTAGTTGTATCAAGTGTGCTTTGATAACATCTAAAAAAAAAATAATAATACCATAATATCGATAAAAGTAAAGTGCGATTTTTCAAGATTGTGATCAATATGGCTCCTAGCCAAAACCTAAAAATAATTAATTATTCGTTCAATATTTATTCGAGGGAAGGTTTTAAAGTGGTCATTTGTAGCAACAAGCGTGCTAAATAATATAATCAAGAAAATTACAGTATTACTACTGGAAAGAAATTAATTTCTCCGATTAAATCCAATACATCTGACAGCCAAATACTTAAAATGCCACGTGTTTATTATTTATTGTAGACAAGACTTTTCAATATGTTTCTGTTGTATCAGCTGTGGTTAATAACGCACTGAAAATCTAGTGGCCTCTGGTCATTAAAAACTAATTATCTTCACGATGTTATCTAAGATGATTGCTTGACAAGTTCTTGAAATACTGATTACACGTGCATTTTGTTTCCTAGATAAGGTCTTTCAACAGGTTTTAACCCCTTTCTGCCTTCCATCATGATGCTAAACTCCTGGATAGTGACTCATTGCGCCTTCTCGGGCAAACATTCCCCACTTAATTAAAGCCGAAATATATGGAATATGGAATCCATTACTAGGTACACTGATAAGAAGGTTAGTTCACTGTGTCAGGCTAAGCAATTTTTCTCTCCAGAATCAATCTTACATATCTGTAAGTCTACAATTCGTCTAGGCTTTGAATATTGTTTCCACATATAGTCCAGTGTCCCCGCTTTATATTTCGAGATTCTTGATAAAATATAAATAAGAATCAGCAATATTATTGGTCCTGATTTGGCGTCGCGGATTCAGTCACTTTCCCACCGCTATGAAGTTGCTTCCCTGTGCCTTTTCCATAAATAATTTCATAGTAATTGTTCGGGTGAGTTCTTTGCTATGGTATCTTGACTTTATGAATTTATACGCAGTACCAGATTAGCAATAAAGTCTCATAAATTTACAATGGAATTGGTTGGTGTAACTGTGAGTTCGATGCTAACAGTTTATTTTCTCGCATTTCTCTATGCTTTCCAGCCAGCTTTGATCTTCAAAAATTGAAATGCAGTGTTAATTGTTATCTAACGTCTTGCATGGTGTGAATTTGATAAAAAATGAAGCATCATAAGCGCTAAAAACTTCGTTAAGAAACAGGAAACTTTCGTTAGAAATAAAGAAAAGAGAGCTAAATGTCTTTGTATTGGATTGGTCAAAAAATTCCTTTTGTTTATTAAGTAAAATTAATTAAAAATATATTTAATTAATGTTTCGGCATCAAGTTTATTTAGTTACATATATTTTCAAAAAAGGTAATATAGAAAGATAAAACACAAGAACTTTTGGGCCGGCTAAATATATTAAATAATGTTAATCTTTTTTTGAAGACGGAGAGTTTATTTCATTTTCAGGCTGGCGCTCTCGAGAAAACTTTATAAAGAAAATGTGCCTTCCGACAGGATTCGAACCTGCGTTCTCTTTTCCAGGAAAAACCACCGCGTTCAGGAAGTTAACCGAAATAAACACCATTAAAAAAAACAAACCGGAGCGTCTACTCAAATGCGGGTATCTACTGAAAATAACTTCTAAAGTAATAAAGTCAATATAAAAAAGAAATTGTCTCTTTTTACTCAATAAACCAAACGAACATTTTAATAATAATTTTAATCCTCTTACATGGCAGGGGAATGCTGGACGATTTCCTCACATACGAAGGGGTGAGGGGTAACTGCGGTAACGGAAACTTTGTTTTACATAAGGATTATAGAATGCCATGGACGAAGCAAATGAACGACGAGGAAGCTTTAATGAAAAACTGAAACAAAAAATGGACACTTAAGATAAGAAAGTTCGGAGACATATAATGTGGGAAGCGGTTTTCGAGAACGTAGCCCTAATTAGCCACATTGAAAGGACAGAGGAGAAGAGCAAGTAACCTAACTAAAAAGCCCGTTCAAACGGGAGAGTAAGGGATTGTAAATGGGAAAGTAAGGGATTGTATATGGGGCTGTAAAGGATTGTAAATGGGAGAGTAAGGGATTGTAAATTAGGAGAGTAAGGAATTGTAAATGGGAGAGTAAGGGATTAGAAATTAGGAGAGTAAGGAATTGTAAATGGGAGAGTAAGGGTTTGTAAATGTGAGAGTAAGGAATTGTAAATGGGAGAGTAAGGGATTGTAAATGGGAGAGTAAGGTATTGTAAAAAGACTAACATTGCCAAGAACTACAAAACTTAGAAAGTTCTGGTTGTCTATAATTGCTCAAGTCTTGAAGGGACACGGTACATAGAAAGAATTCTTTGTAACATATGAGAAGTATGATTTGTGTGAACTGATAGATAATATAAATAATTTGAACATTGCACACAATTACAAAGAAATATAATGCTATAAATTTTCTTTTAAGGGCTGGTGAGTTACAGTCCTATGATTTCAATGGTAATGGTAATATTAGATTTTGCTTATAATGAAACAATCGGTATTCATAGACGGAGCAGTTAATACTATTTTAGGTTGAAACTTATAAAATAATTATTTAGTAAGATTTGTATCACTAAATAATTATTACCCCATCTCCACCCAAAATACTTACAATCTGAAAATATTTTCTGGCTTTAAATAACATGCGCATGGCTATAAGCCGTAAAAAAAATGAATCAATAAATCAATCCAAAGAAGTAATCGATCCTGACCTGGCATCTCGACTTCAGTCCCTTTCTCACTGACGTGATATGGCTTCCCTCTGTCTTTTCTACAAATATTTTCATGGCAACTGTTCCGACGAACTTTTCCCCCTGGTGTCCCGTCTACACGATTTTAAATGTGCCACTGGATTGGCATCTAGGTCCCACATTTTACTGTTGACATAGCTAAATGCAACCGCCACTTCTACTCCAACAGTTTCTGTTCTTGCACTTCCTACCTGTGGAACTCCGTTTACTAGCTTCTCTGACAAATAGAATCTTCAGAAAATTTAAATGCAAAATCAATCGGCATCTTCTGTTTTGAATCCCGTTCATCTTTTGTCCTTTCCTCAATCCTCTTTATTCCCAGTCTTCTCCTTCCCTTTCATTCCCTGCAACCCGCTGTGTACAAGTGACATTCTCGCCTTACTTGTGGTGAAATGATAAAACAAAACAAAACAAAACCACATTAGTGGCAATGGTGTCTTTATCTAGCTAATGTCTCACCATTATGTGGGAGGTATATCTAGGATTTATATGTAGGAGGTATTTCTGCCGCACCCAGTATATTGGGATTCACCCCCCAAAAAAATATCAGCCAGGGCATTATTGGAAATGAATGTTTTTAATGCATGCAATCTTTGTAATTATAACATACTTGAATAATTTGGCATCACGTTTACGCGTGTTGAAATCTTCACAGCATTTATTATTTTTGAAGTTATCGCTAACATTTTTGTCCAGATTTACAAACTCTACATTTCTTTCAATTTCGCAAACCAATCAATGAAATTTAAATATTTATTTATTTTCATTTGGAAAACAGACTTTGACAAAAACCCTACTTTGCAGTTTAATAGTTTCTTTAATTTAATTTTATAGAACTTCATGACAAACAATATTTTCTTAAGAAAATGT
Source organism: Acanthosepion esculentum (assembly GCA_964036315.1). NCBI lineage: Eukaryota > Metazoa > Mollusca > Cephalopoda > Sepiida > Sepiidae > Acanthosepion > Acanthosepion esculentum. The sequence goes on from OZ038494.1 coordinate 47,585,126, forward strand.
CTTTTTTTCCTTTTTAACAGCGAATAATAAATTCTTAGTGTTGCTTACTCTTGTGCGTACAGCGTACAACTGGCCATATGTAAATATTTCTTTCTGGGGCCAAATTCCAATTTCTTGCAGCGTTTGGCCTTGTGATTTGTTTATAGTTCTCGCAAACACAGGGTCAACTGGATTCTTGTATATATAAATACTTAAGGAAAAAATATGCAAAAAACAATATTGCATTTTTATTATTTAAGTATTTGTTATTTTAACCATTTTTGTTTTTAAAATAGTGGGAGTATATACATGTTAAATAATAAAATTTTCCCCCATAAAATAATGAAAACTTATTGTACTAATAAAACCAACTGTACTCTCTTACCTGTTTGAACTTTTACCCAAAATTTGGTTTCGATCGGTCAATGTATGGCTATTTTAGAGGATGTGGTGGATGGACAGACTAACGGAAGTCACATAATTTTTATATATAGATAGATTTAATAACGAGAATTGCGGCGTTAATAATTGCAAATAAAATTAAATATCCAGTTATCGTATCGCAAATAAAATTAAATATCCAGTTATCGTATCAGGTGACGTGAATGAATACATTTACAATAAAGTCTCCTGAAGAGTAGATTCAATCTTAACGAAAGCCTCTGAGTACTAATAGCATTCCTGCCTTGTTTGAGGCGAAATGATTAAAAAGAGAAAATTACTTCTAAACATTCATCGGTTAAACGGCATCTCGGTCGCTTCAAGTATCTTCATCTCTGAAGAGAATGTTCAGGTTTTACTGTAATATAGTCGAATAAATTTTTCATAGTAATTCAGCATTCTTTTCTTACAATCTAACTAAATTTTCCAATCTCTTAACACTTTCTTTACTTTTTGAAAGGTATCTTTTGCTTTTCTTTGTTTATAAAGACATTTTCCCATCTCAGTATTTTGCTTAGTTTGTGAAAGGCAACTTTCTCTATTCCAATGTGTCTTCGGATTTCTCGTTCGTCTACCTAGATAATTAAATTTCTATCGTTGCTTGATGTTGATCTCCCCAGGGCGGACCACACAACTTGGGCTGTTTCATTTTGCTAACAATCTATATTATTGCAAATAGTTAGTCCTTTCTTCTTGCTTTCCTTTTCCGTCATAACTAAAAGCTAATGCTGCATTAGATATGGTCACCTCCTAAACTGTTATGCTACGGCCGTCAACACCTCGAATTAGGTATTAAATTAAAGCTAGGTTAGTTTGACACAAGGCAACAAAATTCGGGTACTGAAGCAGGATTGAATTAACTACGTTGGTGACGGTAACCTTAGCAACCATTAAGCTGCGGCATAACAATCATTTGAATATACGCTGAGCAATTCGTTGGTACAGGGTTGTAATATACGTGGAAGTTAGTATTGTCCGAATTTATTGCTCTACTGCAGGCGATCTACATATTTACCATATGTGAGTTCGACAGAAAGGTTTTCAAACTTAGTTTCTTATTCTTATATGTTTAAGAGACAGAACTTTCCCGAAAGGGACAAATAATTGAAGGTTCTTCCACAGTGTCGTTTTAAGCAAAGATCCCTCAAATATTAAGCGGTTTTAAAAATAATATGTTAGCTTGAAACTGCGTATTTTGTTATGTTTTTATCTTTCAACTGTGGAAGCTGTTGTTGGTTTTGGGAATGCCTATTAAGAAGGTGGGTAATTAATTTGCTGTGAAAGAAAATCGATCCGTATAGAAAAGAAAAAAATGAAAATAAAACGGCTTCCATAACATACTCGTGAAGAACACTCGCACTATTTTCCTAGGTTCAAGAAGAGGTCAGTTTTGTTAAGTACCTTTTTCTTGCTTTCTTCATTTGTCTTTACCTGCTTTTCCGTCCTCTATCCTTTTCTTATTTTCTTCTTTTCCCTTTTCATTTTAATTTTCTTTCTTTCTTTCTTTCGCTGCCTTTATCTTTTTCTTTGCCTTTTCATTTTCTTTCTTTCCTTATTTTCACTTTTTTCCTTCCTTTCTTATTTTCTTCTTTTCGTTTTCACTTTAATTTTCTTTCTTTCTTTCTTTCTTTCTTTCTTTCTTTCTTTCTTTCTTTCTTTCTTTCTTTCTTTCTTTCTAGTTATGTGTGGAAATATATCTTCATTATTGAACTTGAGCTCATCCTAAATCCTTGAAATTACTTTCTGTATATTTGTATTTAGGAACGTTTTTTATTTGCTTTATAATGTTTGAATGAATAAATAAAAATGGTAATTATTTGGTGTTAGGCCTGGAAAACATGGCGGATGAGTTGAAGCCTCGAAATCCAGCGTACGGCCCTTTGGCTGGGTAATTTATGATACGTATAGCCGGGAATTATCACCGATCCTTAGAGATCGCCCGTCGACAAACTTACACCATATATATGAGCACCTCTTCCAATGATTGATGTTAAGCCTCAACTATGATATTTTTTCCTTATGGGAGAAAACAATCTCATGATAAGATCTATTGATGCAAAACTGATATTTGATAATTCTTTGGCGCTTCATTATAAACTATTGTGTCTCGGATTGAGAAATCCGAGAGCCGAGTTCGAATTCCAGTCAAATCCATTACATTCAATTACGTGTTAATACACTTGGGATAGGTATGAATCCTCTTCTTCTCCCAGATATAGGTAAATAGCAGGACAGACCGGGTTTTATAGTCTTGGATGCCAACTGGTCTACCGCAGAAAGAAATGGCAGCAACCTACTGCTGGAAAAAATCTACCTCGTCAGTCATGTATCGAAAGATACATGATCGATTAAGCGTGTATCACACATGGCACATAACTGATTTTCCATGATCAATTAAAATACTTCACAGATATTTAAACTTCTGTACTTGTTTACTGTTGACATCTCTAATTCTTAGTAGCCATCTTGGGCTTTTCTTCTTGCTGACAAACATATTTTCTCCCTTCTTACAGTTGATGGCTCGTTCGGATTCAAGCCGAATCCATTAAATTCACTTACGTGCTAATACCCTTGGGTAAAGTATGAATCCTCTTCTTCTCCCCCCAGCTATGGGTAAATAGCAGGGTAAGACCGGTTTCTATAGCCTTGGATGGCAACTGGTCTACTGCAGAAAGAAATGGCAACCTACTACGGGAAAAAATCTGCCTCGTTAGTCATGTATCGAAAGATACGTGATCTCCTAAGCGTGTATCACGCATGGCACATAACTGACCGTATTCCGCTCCCTTTCTTCGTAAAGAACCTATTTTTCACCCTAGGTTATTATTCGATCAAGATATGAATCATTTTTGTTTTACATCTTCAACCCGATTTCAAAACGGCAATATTTTTCTCTCATTCTTATTTAATTTAGGTAGCGTCCATCTGTCATGTTGCTTTACTTTTCCAATTAACGGAAAATGTTCTGAAATTGTTGAAATTGATAGCTTCTATTTTGGGACCATTTCTCTAAAGAGTAATGATTCACTCCCATTAATTCTTTTAATTAATCATTTGAAACCGTAGTAGGATGTTTTCTTCCCTCTTCATCTCTGAACTGTACGTCTCTATTTCAGAACTTTATTATCCTCCGCACGATGGTTAATTAATGCTAGATTAATAGTCTGAGATAAATTGTGACCAAATTTAAACGTATGCAAGTCACTGATACGTTTTTTTTGTTGTTTTAATTATTAGTCCAGGATCATTAAACATGTAAATACGTAACTATGAAAGAAGTCATCAAGATATCGATAAAACAATAATTAAACTTATAAAATCACAGCCATTTTAGATGTATTGCAAAGTCTATAACGTGGAATGATGAAATCGGTTACCGTTTACTCAACAATTTATTAGCAAGAAATACTACTATTTCCTCTTGAGGGAGGGGATTGTTTTCTCTTACTAATTTAACTTGTATACGCAAAATTATAAAAAGTGTAATCATTTGCAGATAAAAGTATTTCACCCAAGGGCATTGTTGTGACGGGAACACAGTTCAAGCGGAATTTGACAAGGATTACCGATTCAATTTTCTCTGGCATTAATCTTGTGATCAACTCTGCCACTTCACACGAACGCACGTACGCACTTTCGGTCCCTCGCATTTACGCATTCATACATTTACTTACTTTTTCCAATGAAATACGACTCAGTGCACATGTTAGTACTTTGTAGTTCCATTCCATGAAGAGTCAATGAAGATTGACCCCATATTCTCGACTGAATCATAAGAGTTTCCGGGCCAGTCTATAGTATTTTGATTTGCTCACTGTTAAGGCTTGCTAGTGTGTTCGTGCAGCGTTATAATTTTCGTACACTTCCTTGGGGTAACGTCTGTTGCAGGCAATGGCCGGAGGACAACTAATCGACAGTCGAGACAATAGTGTCTGGGCGCGATAAAAATCTGATGCAATCATGGATGACGCAATGTTTTTCAAGGCCAGAAAAATTTAATTATACAGCCCCGAAAATAGATTCATATTACTGCATGCCACTGAAAATGACCTAACCCGAGGAAAAAATAGAAATCGATTCACGCTGTCATTCCGGTGGGTCTAAAACTCACCGTATAGCGGAAAGAAAGGAAACTAAAGCGGTTGTTTCAATTAATTTGCACAATGGGGTATATATATATATATATATATATATATATATATATATATATATATATATATATATATATATATATATATATATGCCGGGTGTAACGGAAAAATTGTCTAAATCGCGTAACTGCGAAATTGTCCAGTTGTTAGATTAAGTTCTGAACTGTTATATCTAAAAATGATTAAAGATATCTCACTGGAATGGAATTCTCCAAGGACTCTATTTTGAGCAATAAGGAGGTATAATTACTCTACAAGATTAATAGAAGAATCGTGATGAAATTGATCATAAACGAAAATGACATACCCATCATTAATTAATCATAGCTAAAGATCGGAAGCTCATGAAGTACTGAAATAAAGTCATATATATATATATATATATATATATATATATATATATATATATATATATATATATATATATATATATATATTATTACAGGATCATTTTCAAAATAATTTCGCCCTCTCTAACCTATCTGGTCTTGAGTAACAAGGTGCTTACAGGTTTCACGTACGATTTAATTTTCAGGTTTTTTTCACTGCTCTTTGGACTGTCATAGTTGAAACACCCCTCTCACGTGCGATATGTCTTATGGATTAAGTTGGATCTTTTCTAATTGATCTCTTTAGCTCTAAGTTGAAATGATGACCCCTCTTACTGTTGCGACCTCCTGATCTAGTTTTCCTCAGTACTGTTCCCTCTATTTTAAACTTATTCACTTTCTCTTTATCGTTCTTGAATAGACTTTGAAGATGGAATCTAGTGTAGCATTACTACTCATCCAAGTTCCTTTAACCAAGGAATATGTGAATGAGCGGCGCTATGTCAAGTTTAATTCGTTACCACTTCGTCACCGGGTCCGTGGTACAGTTGGTATGACGTTTGCTTAATAACGTAACTGTCCGGGTTTCAATTCCTGCACTGCTGATGAGTCCCAAATATAGGACGAAACGGCCGTCCAGTGCTTTCTGCATTCTGTTGAGGTTTCTTCTAGAACTCGATGAATTACTTAATTATATATATATATATATATATATATATATATATATATATATATATATATATATATATATATATATATATATATATGGTATTGTGGCAACAGATTATTATTTAAACATATATTATTAAATATAACAGACAATGAATACCTATTATGTCTGATCATGAGCCATTCTAAGGTTTGCTTCAATTTCTGGTGAAAATAAAGACAACAATTTGTTAGCGTCGCATAGCAATTTTCTTTGTCAAAATAACAAAATGTCATATTTGACGGTGAATGTCTTTGTTTGATATTTGTATAACGACTCTGAGTATGGCTTATGCGAGCCGAAAGCTTAGGACTAACATAATAAAAAAATATCCAAATGATGGACAATTTTTGTCTTTATTTTCACCAGAATTTAAAGCAAAAATTCGAACATTAGAACGGCTCATGATCAGACATAATAGACATTCATATTTAATAATAATAATAATAATAATAATAATATATATATATTTATATATATATATATATATATATGTATATATTCATATTTAATAATATATATATATATATATATATATATATATATGCTAATGTCGAAAGTACTCTGAATAAAAGGAATATGCATCAATATGGTCATTTCTTTCTTCCTTTAATAAGGATACTAAGAATTAATGTCCGTAATTACGAGAGGATCGTACTGAAATTAAGTAGACAAAACTTGTCTAAATTATTTAATGTGACGTGTCTTAATGAAAACATGTTGCCAAATATAAGCAATATATATATATATATATATATATATATATATATATATATATATATATATATATGGTTGTTTTTTACATATTTATTTGATATTTGTTGATATGTATGTTTTGTCAGTGCCTGTTTTTTCATGTCTTGTTCGCTTGTTATCTTCGCAGTCTGCTTATATCTTTGTATTTCTCATTCAATTACACTTAAAATATGAAATCCTTACTTAATCAATACGCATATAAGTACCCATATAGGCTATTTCTGCGCGAATTCCAACTAATATGCATTCGTAATTGTGGATTATGTGTACATATGAATATATATTTCTATGTAGAGATACATACTCCATAGCATTGTTTATCAATTCCCGCCAATCCCGTACAAGTGTCCATGAATCGGAAAACGAAAGAAAAAACGAAATATAATAGCAAAGAATAAAAGCCTATTGAAAAAAAAGAAAAGGGAAAAAAAACGAAAAACTACTTGGATTTTCCATAATCACATTTTCTGGCGATCCTCTTGCGGGATCGACGCTAAAAATGAACAGAGGCATAACCAAATATTATACAAATCGAAATGATGTTATTGACAGAGAATAAGTTACTGTCTTCTATCTAACCAGTCAAGTGAATACCTCGAAGAAAAGCGTCATCCTATGGATTCTTTAAGGAACAATACTCGCATATGCATATATATGTAAACCCATATATATATATATATATATATATATATATATATATATATATATATATATATATATATATAAGCACACTGACAAGGATATAAACCTATAGAAACATGCATAGATATGATTAGACATAAAGAAGGCGCCTTTTTTATTATCTCTCCTAAAAGCGTTTCTATATTTAGCGCAATATGATTATTGTTTCGTGAAAGACACCAAGAAAGTTAGCATCGACATTTTCCAAATCATCTTTCGTTTTTCATTTTACCGGTTCCTTCGCAGATAAAACGTTACGAAGATAAAAGCAATAATAAGTAAATTCAATAAATACATAAGTAACAAAAACAAAATCTATTACCAAAATGCATACATGTCAAAGAATCCTAAAATGAAGGCTTAACCTATTATACAAACGCGGATTCAACATCATCTTTCCTCATTGAATAAGAGTTTTTTATTCCACTTAAAAGCTTCTTTCATTTTTAGTGTTTGCAAGTCCGAATCATGACATTCTGAAACGTAATATTTTTCATACCCGGAAATTCCATTCGTTTGCTTTATATATATATATATATATATATATATATATATATATATATATATATATATATATATATATATATATATATATATATACACAAATGTAAAAGAACGAAGAATAAAATGTTTGCCACATGAAGAAACGTTAATTTAACGGTGAAACAAAATGTAAAATTTTGTAGTGGATATTTACATATTCTAATGAAACAGTGCATAATATATATATATATTCTTAGGTATGAATATTTAGATTTTTATTTTTATTTTACCTTTATAACTTGAGAAAATAATGTGTGTGGTTTTTTGTTTGTTTGTTTGTGTGTGTGTGTGTGCATGTTTTCTGTTTATTTTAAATACAAAATTCCTAAATTTATTTATTTTATTTTTTAGTTACGTTTATTTTAAATGCAAATTTAAAAAATAAAAACAACAATACCCGGATAAAATATTAACTCATCATCACTGTGATAACCTCATACATTTAACAAATTTTAATTATTTAACGGTCAGTGTCAATTCAGCACCTGAAGATTGTATTGTGCATGAAACTCCGTTTAATAGTTTATAGCACTGTTATATTGCACAGAGCATAATTTTATTGACACCAGCACTCAGTGTGCAATATTATATATATATATATATATATATATATGAGATAACGATATATACATCAAGAACAAATTGGTGAAAATCTATAAAAAAGAGTAAAGAAAGTTTTCGTGTGACGCGTTTCATCCTTTAGGACATTATCGAACTAAATTTATTACGTTGGTGCAACTACACGTCAGCGTGAGTGAGGGATACTGAGAAATTTTTATTTAATTTTTAATTTTTTTTGTATGTAATCTGACCGATTTCTTTTAGATTCCTTTTGTTTCCATCACATTTGTTATTAGATATCTCACACGGTTGTAATAGATGGACGACCAGCCGGATTGCAAATTTACTGTAGATGACCTTGCGATCAAGGCACTCTCCAAACATTTTCATCTTAGTGAATTGTTCTCTTCTATGATCAGTGTAGCATTTGTAATGTGGTCAATCTCATTACGATGAGCAAGCAATACATTTAATCATTTAATGTATTGTTTTGAAAAAGGTCCAATTTGTGTTCATGTAATCTTTTATTTAGATTCCTTGAGGTCTCGCCAATGTAATTTTTGTGTCAATTATTACAGGCGATCGAGTAAATTCCTCCTTCAAGTTTCAGCTAATTGTTTTGTTTAGTATTGGCTAAGTCTTTTATTGTTTTAAATGTTGTAGTAAGAAAATTTATGTTGAGTTTAGATCAGTTACTTTCAATTGTAGTCGTGATAGTGTTAGTTTGTTGGACAATTCATTTTATGATTCATATATATATATATATATATATATATATATATATATATATATATATATATATATTCAAACATATATTGTTAAATATAACAGACAACGAATCACTATTATGTTTGAGCATGCGCCGTTCTAAGCTTCGTATTAATGTTTTTTTCTTTTTTTTTTTTGACACTCACCAACCTCTTGTGCCTTAGCGGCCATATTGCTTTTCTTGTGGTGAAATGATAAAAAAGTTACAATGACATTGACCCCGAAATATCAATATATAATAGTGACAATAACCAATATTAGAAATTATGACAACATTTGTGAAATTATAAAGACTGTCGATGACAACTGTCGGATCAAATCAATATACACGATGGTCCGAAAGTTTTGTCACTCTCTAGCGAATCGTCATGAGAATAATAGAAGAACAATTAATACAGTAATGCAAAGCACATGTACTGGATTCAGTTTATGCACTTTCATTAACGCTGCCACACATAGAGAAGGTCTGTATGAACACTATTTACATTATTCGGACTATTGTCCTCATCTTTGTCGCCATATTTATTTATTACAACATTTACGGTCATTGTACACTCCGGCCTTCTTTAGGTGGTTAGAATATCGAACTGAACCCTTTATTTCGCTCAATAGTTCTAGTTCCACGTGCCACGTTTAATGAATGTCAGTTATCAGTTATCTCCTGTTAATTCCCCTCTCCAAGTTCTCCACTTTAAGTTCTTGATTAACCAGGTATTGAACTCACACTCTTTGGGTCATGTCACTGGGTCTAACTAACCCCTCTATCCACTGTGCCATGTGTTCTTGAAGACATCTGTGTTTAAATTTCTGGGTATTATAAACCTATTGTCTTCAGCAATCATTTTTTAACCAGTGTTCATATTGCAATTTTTTTGCTGTTATCAATTCATTTTTTTACCGGAGCTCATATTGCAATTTTTGTTGTTGTTATCGCTTTTCTCTGGCACTCCTTATTATTGGTTCTCATATTGTATTCATTTCTATGGTTGGTCGGTTCAGAAGATTTTTGTGGCCTAGCATATGTGCTGATTCCTTAAGTTTACGAATTTTCCAATGGTGTTCTTTGTCTATGATCTCAACCTGATCCCACGGCCGAAACGTTGTAATGAATATGGTGACAAAGATGAGGACAATAGTTCGAATAATGTAAATAGTGTACATAATACCTCATCTCAGAAATATAGACAGGTCTATATGAATACGATCATTTTCGTGTCAGCCATCTGAAATAGAAAAATATATTATGTAAGGATGACAAGACTTTCGGACCACACTGTAAAATAGTAGCACTAACTGAGTTTATGGCAGTAAGGACGAGAGTAAATCGTTAAACAGTTTTCTGATAAAGCCGAGCAAAATGGTGAGAAAGAATTAGTGTTTTAGAATGAAAACTTGGCACGGTATTTCAGGCAAAAGACCTCGAATTTGACAATAGTCGTGAAACATCTACGGGTATCTATAGTAATTATTATTTTTACTATATGGAACGAAATAATATACATGAAAATGTTTTGATAGCAGACACCGAAAGAAGCCTGCAGGAATTCCTAGACAATGGAGTAAATGAAAGCGGTGATAGATAACTGACCATCAGTTGGACGAAGACAGAATATATGGTTGTCCGCAACAGGAGCACTTAAGTTGCAAGCTATAAAATGAAAATATCAAAATCAAGAAAGTACAAAAATTTATTTCCTAAAGAAGTGTATTAGTAGATGACGGAAAATGTAACACTAAAATCTATAGTTGCACTATCATAGCGAAAGATGGATTTCAAAAGCTGAGCACAGTATTAAGAAACAGGAAAATTTTGTCAGAAACAAAGAAAAGTGTGCTGAATTAGTATGTAATATCAGCTCTCCTATGGGGGAGAATGCTGGAGAATTTTCTCATAGATGAAGACGATACTTGAGGCAACAGAGGTGTGAATCTACAGAAGGATGGTGCGAATACCATGGACGAAGCATGAGATAATATGAAGGAAATAGGAACAAAAATGACTTATATTTAGAATAATAAAAAGACAGCTGAATTGAGATATGTAATGAGGAAAATGGAATTTGTGAATTTGACTCTCACAGGTGATACTGAAGCCAAGAAAGACAGAGGGAAGCAGCCTGTAACCCTACCTCATCAGCTTTTGCAATTGGATGAGAGTATAGAGAGTGGGAAGAATAGTAAAAACATTGTTTAGAGCTATGAAGAATAGGAAGTTGTGAAGGGTCGTGCTTAACCACGTTCTGAAGTGATAGGGTACGGGAAAGAAGATGGAGCAGTTTCATCAATCTTCCGTTGAATTTCTGGGATGAGTAGTTATTATTATTATTTACACTATTTATATTCGGACCTTTGCCCTCATCTTTGTTGTTGTCATGACAACGTTTGGGGCCTTGTTTCGCCTGGCTTTCCTCCTCAGGTGTATCTGGGTAGCCTACAGAGAATTCTGAACTGAACCCTCTATTTAATCTATGGCAGTAAACTGTTCTCGTTCATCTGCCCATGATATCGTCTAGTCTTCATTTTTATTTAAAGTTCAGTTATGGATCGCTCGTTTCCATTCAGTTCATGGACACGATTGAACTCAAAGACCACTATGTCAACAAATTCACGAACTAACGCTTTTATTCACTAGTCGATTGTCCCGTAGGACAATTTGCTGTAGTGAAACCTAAACTGACTGCTGGTTAGGTTGCAGTTGATGCTGTCTGTAATGATTTGATTGCTGTTGTTACTGCAATTGAAGACTTGCTATCTTAAAAAAAGACAAATGATAGCAAGTATTCAACCGAATAAATTTTATGAAAACAACAGCAAAGATTGTCCGAATGTAAATAGTGTAAATAGTTTCATCAATATTTCTTTAGTGATGTCAACGAACACTCGTTGACACTTTTGTGATGGCAACGAATACTCGTTGTCACTTTCGTAATAATACAACTCCAATAACACCATTGAACAATTCTGGTGTCAGACGCCTTCGAATAATACTTGCACTTGCTCGATAATACTCGCTCGAATAATACTCTAAAAAGTATCAGTATAGAGAATAGCGTAGAGAAGAGAATAACGATTCGTATAGTAATAGAGGATAGAACAGAAACAGCGATTCGTATAGTAATAGAGGATAGAACAGAAACAGCGATTCGTATAGTAATAGAGGATAGACTAGAAATGAGTGATGAATTAGACGTCACGCTACTTTCTATTTATGAGTTTAATCTATGATCACGTGATCTACTTAATTCAATAATGAGATCGCCTCTGTTTGCTCACTGGCGATCTATGTTCAAATGTTTTATTCCTATATAACAATTTCTTTCCTCTAGTATTCTTTAGCCTTGAAAATATTCATGGAACGAGCGTTGATGAAAAAGAATGTCATCGCTACAAATTTGATCATTTGACTGCGGTAATATATAAAATATACAGTCAAATTGGCGTGGCAATTTGTCATCATTAATGGAGACAACTGCTTTGAGACAAGGTTTACATTTAATCTCATTAGTGTCAGGTGATGTAGAAAAGAAATACAACATAGAAAATTCACATCTGGTGTAATTATCACTAATAAAATAAATCACTGAAAGTGGAGACGTGTATGAGGAAGCAAAAGAAAGCTTCCTTTGTTCAGTTATGTTTATCACTACTCCCCTTCTCCCCGAGCATCATTAGTGGTTTAAATATATTCTTATATTTAGAAACTCATACATAGATATATATACGCACTTAGTACTTGATCTTTAATATATATGTAGTGTATGACTTACCTCTGGGTGGACTTTGCAATCAGTGCCCTTCAAGGAAGCCGGGTGATCCGGTTATATTGTCCTGATTTATAACGAAATATTAGGTTAAGTCATGAATAATTTCCGTTTCGGGGAGACAATTTGAATGACAAATGTATCATCCTCACTAATCGTCTTTTAAATATACCATTGTCGTATGTAATCCATGTTCAACCTATTAGCAACCGAGTGCAGATCCACGCCAGATGGGATGTCAGTGAACGAATCGACAGATGAAGACGGGATCGACTCAGCTGTGTCTAGAATGGGCACGCTGTTATCCAAGTATCCAGAGACCAGATTAACTACCTATTACACCAATAGTTTGTGGATAGTAAACAATCTTTTCCAAAGACAACTACGAAATTGAATGGAACAGAAACCACACTTCTTTAAAGTTTATTGCTTTTCGTGCTGCACAATTTTTGTCCAAGGAGGAGTATATAGAAAACAAAGAGTGATCTGCTCTTTTCATGTGAAGAATCCATGATTTCATTTAATCTATATATAAAGTGTGCATATACATTATTATAATATATATATTGTTATGGTCCAGGTTAGGACCAAGGAAGAACAACACGAACATAAGAGTAGAAATAACCAAGATATATTACAGGGAATACTAATACAAGATGTGGAAGGTGTTAGTATGACTGTCAGTCTGGTTGGAGTGAACTACTATCGGCTCGACTCGATTCGTCCCTCTCTCTTGAGAGGCGTAGTATACATAGTGTTAGGAAGAGTTCATTCTGTAGTTATAGGTAAGGACCCATAACACCCCCCTCCCAAGCTTTTACCTCGCAGGGGGTCTTTAATATTTTTTCCTCTTCGGATTAATCATCAAAGGCTCTGTAAATTTTCTTTTTCTGCTTGATTTCCGCGGTTCTGAAATTGCTTGAGGCCTTTGCATATTGAATGTGTCAAATATTGTGTCCATTACTTCCTCCCCTTCCCGAGGTAGACCGTTAGAATCCTCTAACAGCCTCTTTCTGATCTGATTTAAATGCCTTTTATGCGAGAACGTCGGACCCTGAATTATGTAAATCACGTTCCCGATTCGTTTCTCTATTGTACCTGACTCCCAATAGGATGTGTTGTTTTTGAACATTTAAAAAAAAACTTTCTCCCCTGGGTTAAATTTTCTTTTTAGTACAAACGATGTTGGTGATTGCTTTGTCTGTTTTGGCAGTAATTTGGCGAATACCGATCTAATTTTTCGGGCGAACATTATTTCCGCCGGCGATAATGCCGATGGCGTAGTACTGTTCGGTGTAATTCTATATACTTGCAAGAATTGTTGTAAAGCCTTTTCTGTTGGTACGTCATAAGCTTTCCTTAGTGCTCTTTTCAATGTATCTACAAACCTCTCCGCTTGCCCGTTTGATTCTGGGTGATATGGCGGGGATTTGATGTGTTTCACTTGAAAAGTTTCACAAAATGCTTGAAAATCCTCAGAATACTAATACAAGATGTGGAAGGTGTTAGTATGACTGTCAGTCTGGTTTGGAGTGAACTTCTATCGGCTCGACTCGATTCTTCCCTCTCTCTTGTGAGGCGTAGTATACATAGTGTTAGGAAGAGTTAATTCTGTAGTTATAGGTAAGGACCCATAACATATATATTATATATTTAGTGGGTAAATCGCTCCAAAGGACAGAGTCGCAATTGAGGAAAATCATACTAAGAGGTTCTCAGCTCTGGGGAACAGCTGCCCGAAGCCGCTTCCTCTCACTGCACCGGAGAGAGGGATCAGTGCTCGCACCGAGGCCAGCGCAACCGACGGTTTCTAGGGCTGCGGGCAATTTTTGTTACTGGCCCGGGTGTATGCGCTCGGGTCCCCACCTTAAAAAAGACCTTGTGTCACAACTCGTCTTAGTGGGGAGGCAGAGTAAATGCCTAATCTATATATAAATTTCTGTGACTTCCATTAGTCCGTCTGTCTGTCCGTCACACCCTCTAAAATAGCCATGCATTGACCGATGAAGTATTTGGAACATTCGCCGTAAACATTTTTTTTTGCCGTAGGGAAACTCGCCTCAGGAATCTTCGACAGAGAAAACTTTGCCGTATAGAATTTTTGCAATAAGACAATTTCACCGCATTTTTTTTCGATACCCTTATCTTGAATGTCCCTGTTGGAATAACGTTCAATTTAATATGCCAAGTACCTTGTTATCGAATATATATGGATGTCTTTTTTACAGGATCAAACATCAGAAAAGAAATTATAATGTAAACATTTATTTACAAAATAAAAAACTAAAAATATATCTAATTTTGCAAAGAAATAATTCAAAATGTGTCAAATTTCAAGCAGAGATTCGTAAATAATGTATTTTTTTGCGTTGGACTGTAATGAAGCATTTTCCGCTGAAGTCGTCCATTGATATCAAAATATATTTTCTTCATTTTGTACTGCACCTCCTCTATTTAAATTACATTTTTTTCTTTTTTGCTAATGTCTCTTCCTTTTTCGAATACGCAATTAGTTTCCACAAATTTGGGTGCATTTTATTATAACTTCGCTTATTAAAATGTTTAAATCGAAGTAACAATAGTGTCAGCCAGATATACTTGATAACAAGGCACTTCACATATTAAAAAGATGCGGTGAAATTGTCTTACGGCAAAAATCCTATACAGCAAAGTTTTCTACGGCGAAAATTCCTGGGGCGAATTTTCCTACGGCAAAAGTATTTATGGCCAATGTTCTTAGAACCGACCGATCAAAACCAAATTTTGGGAAGAAGTGCAGACAGGTATGGGGTTACAAAATACAGTTGGTTTTACTAGGGTGCTTATCTTAGTAAAATCAATTTTCATGATTAAAAAAAAAAAGTTAAAAGTTTTATTATGTAACATCCAAAATACACCAACTATTTTAAAGAAAAACAATGATTCAAATAATAAATACTTATTTAATAAAAATGCATTTCTTACATATGCTTTCTTTAAGCTTTTATATACAAGAATCCAGTTTCCATTTCACACTGCATTTGCGAGAACTATAGACAAATCACAAAGCCAAAAGCTCCAGAAATAAATATTTACGCATGACCAGTTGCTTGCTCAAGAGTAAGAAATCCTAAGAATTTATTCTTCGTCTTTATAAAGAGAAAAGATAATTTTTTTTAACAATATATTGTTTACCACGAAATTCTATGAAATTAAATTAAATAAATTATTAAACCCCGAAGTAGGGTCATTTGTCAAAGTATTTTTCCAAACAAATCAGCTTATTCAAATTTCATCGATTGGTTTGAGAAATTGAATGAAACGTAGTGTTTGTAAATCTCAATAAAAATGTTAGCGATAACTTAAACAATACTAAATATTGTGAGGGTTTCAACATGTGTCAGTGTATTCCCAAAATATTCTAGTAGGTCTATATCTCGAATCTTGGTGTTCATCTGTCACATCTCCGTCGAAATGATTAAATCTGCAAATTTGCTGCCTTCTGCCTTTACCCTTTCTTTTTTTTCTTTTTGTTTGCTCATATATTCGTGTGTTTCATTATTTTCTATAGGCAAAGCGTTTCTGACTCTAACTACCGTTCACTGACTGAATCGTCCATGTTTGTTGTTGCCGCTGTTATATATTTCGTCTCAGTGGCTGAACAAAGACGATAGCAAAGAAGCGAGATTTTATAACTTATCTCCCAAACTATGTAGTCGCTGAAAACATCTGACTGCTTATTAAATCGGTTCAGTTCCAACAGGACTGAAGACATGCTCGTTAACGGGCTGCTTAAAATCAAAGGATGGGACGCTTATATTTGAGAAGGAAAAAATTCTTCAGATGAAAGGAAATAAATACAAAATCTCATTACGGAAGGTAGCAACGAAGAGTGTGAAGAAGGGACTAAGCATAAACTGCAAGAAAACAGAATGCATGGTCACCAGTAGAATGATGAGCTCGAAACGCGATTTGCAGGACGGGAACACTAGTATCAAGCAGACGCGGAAGTTCAAATATCTGGGAAGCGTTCTGACAGAGGACGGTTATTGCGACACTGATATCCGTAGACGTATTGGGATGGCCAAGGACCCATTCCAAAAGCTGGGTTGAGTATTGCCAGACAAGACGATTTCTTTGGTAACGAAGAAAAGAATACTGAGCTGTTATGCGACATCTGTCCTTCTTTACGACAGCGAATGTTGGACGATTTCCTCAGAGATGAAGAAGAGACTCGAGGCAACGGAGATGTGGTTCTACAGAAGGATGCTGAGGATATCATGGACCAAGTGAGTGAGCAACGATGAGCTCTTAGAGAGGATGTAAACAAGGAGGAGGCTTATAATTAACATCCGGAAGAGGTAGTTGAGGTTCATAGGGCATAATGAGTAAGGAGGGCCTGGAGAATCTGATGCTCACAAGTCGAACAGAAGGAAAGAGAGACAAGGGAAAACAACGCATGACATACCTGGCAGCCTTAGGCAAGGGGATGACAGACCGTGGTCTAGGGTAGGTGGGAGAGGGAAGGAACTTGTTGAGAACTGCAAAGGATAGAGAGAGGTGGGGAGCCATGATCACCTACGCCCTGAAAGGATACGGCACATAGATAGATATAAACAACTTTCTCTTTTGTTTATCAACTTTATTCTTCAAAAAGAAAAATTAATGCAATCATTATTTTCAATGACCTGTTGTCGCTTACCAGGCAGCTTTTCCATATCTTTCGAGTAAGCTTCCGCAGGTTTTGATGAGAAAAAGTTTTCGACAATCTCTTGAATCTGGTTTTCATTAGAGAAAGTTTTCCCATCAGAAGCTTTTGCAACGATCAACAAAGTTAATAATCGATTGGTGCAAGATCAAGTGAATATGACGTGTCGAGTAGAAAAGACCAAACGATTTCCTAAATATGTTTCTGCGATAACATTGATGTATGCAGCCTTGCGTTGTCATGGAGCGCTGGGTGCTTTTCGACCAAAATGTCATGGAATCATTGCAACAGTTGAACATGTAAATGTGCATTATATAATTTACATTGTCGTATGCCACTTACTTTTTATCACCTGTTTTCGGCTCAACCTTTATGGACACCTTGCATGACGTATAAATATGCATTTAGCGTTTCTCTGCGTTTCAAGACCTCAAAGGCACGGTGGAGTAATGGGTAGCGGTTCGGATTGAGGATTTGGAGAGCCGAGTTCGAATTCCAGTCGAATCTATTATATTCACTTACATGCTAATACCCTTTGGAAAGCTATGAATCCTCTTTTTCTCTCCCCCACCAACTATGTGTAAAGCAGGACAGGCCGGTCCTCTAGCCTTGGATGGCAACTGGTTTATCGCAGAAAGAAATTGCAACCTACTGCGGAAAAAAATCTGCCTCGTCACTCATGTATAGAAAGATACATGATCGCCTAAGCGTGTATCACGCATGGCACATAACTTACTGAAATTAATAATAGTCTGACGATCCTGGTATAGGCACAACGTTACCTTGCTTTGATTGGGGTCTGTTGTGGGGATTTTTCCTTTTAAACTCATTGCCTTTTGCATCGAATATTGTCGTATGTAAGCCATGCTTCATACATATGAAAAATGGATTACATATGACAATGGTATATTTAAAAGGCGGTTAGTAAGGATGATATATTTGTCATTAAAATTGGTTCCCCGAAACGTAAATTATTTATGATTCAACCTAATATTTCGTTATAAATACACACCATAAACAGGTTATACTGTTATTGATGATAATAAGTATTGATATATTGACGAAATCAATGTCAAGATTATGATAATATAAACTGCCAATTAATAATTAGTAAAAGGTTGCAATTTTATCGCCTGTTTCGTAGTGATTTCCTTTTAGTTATGTATTTATTTACATTTGATTGGTTTGTTTTGTTTTACTGCATATCAATCTCAATGGGTTATTTAATGCCGACAAAATTTTTATTGCTGATAATATTATTTTCCAAAAAATCTATAGCTGGTAATATTTTTTTCAAAAAATGTATAGCTGGTAATATATATATATTATAAAAATGTATGCTGGTAATATTTTTTAAATGTATTGCTGATAATATTTTTTTCTTCAAACGTTTATTGCTGGTAAAAATTTCTTATAATGTATTTCTGGTTTTAAAACCTATTTTTACACTTTCATATTGTTTTGATACCAGTTTGGTGGGTTAACTATTTGCCCATAGCTGGGAACCTAATAGGTGCTACCACCCCGTGTCAGGATGGATCTGGGAACATCATCAATTAAGAGGTGGTTCCACGTTCCTCAAAACCTCCTGATCAGAGGCCTTCCGTCGGAGTAGTTTATCGTCTTACCCAGGATGAGGATGTAGTTTATCGTCATACCCAGGACGGATTTAGATTTGAAAGATATCTTGTAAGATTTTACAGACATAAATGTGTAACATGTAGGTGACAACTCGACGGATTAGCAAATATAAAAGACAATAAGGCAAAGTTCTATTTTGACATCTCTCGCCGTTGAATCTGTGTTGTCAGAAGAAAGAATTTTAATGCAGCAAAGCTTACATTCGCGAGACAAAACTTGAGTGACGTTATGCATGTGAGGTCTTGATTTTAACTGTAACTGTATAATTAAGTTTTTAACTAATTCCAATTCAGTTTATATTTTTTATTTTTGATCTATTCTTTATATTTTTACTGTATTATTAACACTGATTAAAAGCCACATTAGAGGCCATGGCATTTTCCAGTGTGTTGTGGATTCCGGGGATGGAATCCTGCACATATAAACAACGCCAGTAATTGAAATAGGTAGATAAGTGTATTGAACATAAGAATACAAACTTGAAATGAAGATTAGTAGTCCAGGAATGCGGGTTAGTAGAAAGTATATGTACAAGTCTCTGTAAGTGAAGCCGTAATTATCTCTCTCTCTCTGGACTCTCGTATAACTCTCTGTGAACACCCTGTGTACTTTCTCCGTATCTCTCACCCTGACTCAACGTATCTCAACCCGCAAATATTCTCTCTGTCAGTATAAGTATACTTTTGACGAGTCCATCTTGTGTAAAAGGGGTCTGCCCCACAACACAATGTTAGGATCATACCTTCTTTATTACAATTTGTTCTCCAATTACTTTTAACCCAACGTAATAATAACCAGAGCTTTATAATCTATACATTTAAATAACAAAATCGAGGAGAGTAATATTTTTTCAGAAGAGGTCTTATAATTAGAGAATGGTAGATTAAAGTTAATGTATTCGTATTTCTTTTATTGTTACAGGAAATTCATTGTAGAGTATCCTTATGGATATGTAGTCAGGGTGATCATGGGCCTTGACACTGTCCAATCCTTTGCAGCTGTAAGCAATATTTACTACACTTCCTACTTCACGTTCTTTTATCCATTTACTCTAGATTGTTTGGTAGAGTACTCTTTATCTTACACTCTCACCTTTCAATGCTTCATGTGAGTGTCAAATTCTCCATGTCTTCTTTTCTCATGTCTTCTTTTCTCATTCTGGAAATTTGAATGTTCTCTTTCCGATGCTAAGTAAAAGTGCTGTTTTTGTTTCCATTTTCATTAAAACATCCCTGTAGTTTCCATGTATCGTCCATGGTATTCTTAGCATCCTCCGGTAGAACTACATTACTATCGATACAAGGCTCCTCTTCATCTGTCAGGAAATAGTCCGAAAATCTCTGCCATTTATTGCCACATAATAATCCAGTAAATTCTTCATATTCCTTGACGCTTTATTAAGTTTATGGAAGGAATTTTTCTTCTATTCCGATGCACTTTGGGATTCGTCAGTCAGTATAGAATCAGCTGTTGCATGATGGTGGAGAATGGTGCAGTCTGGGCGACTCGTTCTGTTTAGAATGAGCTGAGCCGACCAAAATATAACCTACTGTTTCTTGGCGATTTGTCACCGATATCTGTAGAAAAGAAACCTTGCAGAAGATATACCGTATTCGACGGCATATAAGACACACGGGCGTATAAGATCCAATTTCAGCAAGGCAAATCAAGAAAAAACAAGTAATTAGTAAAACTCGTAAACCTACATATGGCATATAAGACGCAGGTGAATTTTAAAATATATTTTTTAGTAAAAAAAAAAGTGTGCCGTATATGCCTTCAAATACAGTAATTACTATTATATCATTATAAAGTTACAAGACTGCAGAATGACTCAGGGTTTTGTATTAACAAACAGATTTTGTCAAGATTTTCTAAAAAATGACTGTTGTTCTTCAAATGACTATATAATGTATTTTTATATCGTTTACAAATATTGATTATTCTGTGTTCAACTTCAGGGGATAAAAATAATAACTTTAATAGTCTACTAAACTTGTCGATGGTAGACAAGTACATCTTTGGCGGCTCAGAAAACGTCGAATACAGATTTTAAACTAATAAAACGAATTTTTAACAGGTAGAGAAACCATTTTCTTACTTGATTATATTAATCATAATTGAATAAAACTAGGCATGCTATACAAAATAATGGATTGTCTGCAATATAATGGAAACAAGACATATTTTAAAGAAAGAAGCAAATCTGTCTTCGGAATTAACCAAGTACGACGAATGATAGGTTAATTAGAATGAGTCAGCTGTTTGGTGTTTAAGACAAATCTATCTATCTATCTATCTATCTATCTATCTATCTATCTATCTGTGTGTGTGTGCGTGTGCGTGTGCGTGTACCGAAATAAGAGTGTGAAAAACGAAGAAAAGAAATAATCTACAAACGCAGCTCTACAAATTGAAATAATTTTATTATTAAGTGTAAAAATAACCTTTGTTTTCTTTTAAATTGAAAGTTATAAAGTTCCTCGAAAACAAAGTTCATTATCTTTTTACAACATAAAATAAATTAATTGTGTTAGCATAGGATGAAATGTATGTATAAATATATGCTTGTTTGCCACTATCTATCTATCTATCTATCTATCTATCTATCTATCTATCTATCTATCTATCTACCCCAGTCTCTATCACTCTCGTTTTTCTATTTCTATCGCTTTCTCTCTTTCTGTCGCTTTTCTCTCACCCTCTCTCTCTCTCTCTATATATATTCCCTAGTATATGTCTGTCTTTCAGTATCTATCTATCTATCTATCTATCTATCTATCTATCTATCTATCTATCTATCTATCTGTTGTGGATTCCGGGGATGGATGGAATCCTGCACAAATAAATAAATAACGCCAGTAATTGAAATAGGAAAATAAGTGTATTGAACGTAAGAATACAAACTTGAAATGAAGATTAGTAGTCCAGGAATACGGGTTAGTAGAAAGTATATGTACAAGTCTCTGTAAGTGAAGCCGTAATTATCTCTGTCTGTGGACTCTACGTATCTCAACCTCATCTCAACGTATCTCTCTCGCATCTCCAACTCTGTCAGTATAAGTATACTTTAGACGTGTCCATCTTGTGTAAAAGGGGGAGAGCCCTACAACACTATCTATCTATCTATCTATCTATCTATCTATCTATCTATCTATCTATCTATCTATCTATCTATCTATCTATCTATCTATCAGAATCTATTTCTGTTTGTTGGTCGATCTGTCTGTCCCTGTCCTCAATCTTTATCATAGTATCACTGCCGACCAATGCTACTGAACAATCAATGAAAATAGAAATCATTACAAACCGCTTCAAAACTTATGCTGCTGTGTCTCCCTTTACAGCGGTGTACATACTGCATTTGTAAGTTCGATCAAATCATTTTCGGCATGTTAGTCCGCGGTTTGAGTACAATCCTCACAAGGGAACTCATGCCCGGATAAGCTAATGTGCTTAATATCTATGTGAGAAGCAACTGATAATATGTTGGTTAGAATAAAAAGTCAATGTTACTGCCTTCGATAGAATATATAGTTTATACGTAAATATATCCTTGTGTCCTTATTATACTTGTCTATCTTTAATGTTTAAATGGGTGGATAATCTCGCATGTTACATTTACATGTACGCTCGAAACTAATCTATTTGGTCAAATATTTCGTCTTTTGGTAAGTTGGCCTCACTTAAAGTGGAATTATCGTTCAATTTCTTTTAATAACTAAAATCTTCCTCTATTTCTAACCAGGTGGATTTAGGAGTTGAAACGAATAAAGAAAGAAGGACATATCCACTTCCACGAAAAAACAAGGCAAATACTTCCAAATCTTTTTCTTATTGCTTTCATGACAGAAATGGTGAAAAAAACATCTGTCTAAAGGTTTCGACAGCTACTAAAACTGTACAGTTAGAAAGCAAAAAAAAAGTATTAAATGCAGTTCATGTTTGTGCAAACACTAAGAATCAGGAAATGACAGCTGAAATTCCTTGGACATATAGGTAGGAAGGAGGGGTTGAAAACCACACGGGGCATATTGAAGGCAAGAGAGAGAGGGGAAGACAGCGAGACACTGAGGAGCTTGTCTCAATATATGGCGGAACGGGGAGCGAGAGCTTTAGCAAAGAGAGAAATATAGAGGGATAGGAATTTGTGGAGAACCATGATTGCCTATTTTCTGAAAGGACGCGTAACATAGAAGAAGTATATCTATATGTTTAGAGAGAAAGTGACTATTACTTCAGTTTTCATATAGAATGAAATCTTTGTACATTTGATAGCTCTCTTCTAGCATAAGTGAAGATTTTGAATGGTATTTCTCATAACAGGAAGGATTACTTAAATCAATTTAATGTCTCTCCTCACCAGATTTAGTAATATATATATATATATATATATATATATATATATAATATATATATATATATATATATATATATATATATATATATATTTGTGTATTTAGGCACCAATCCTTCTTTCATGCACATTTCATTAAAAACGACTGACAAGGTGCTTTTATTTAGTTTTTTATACAATTTCAAACAAATTGTATAAAAAGACCAAATAAAAGCTCCTTGTCAGTCGTTTTAATGAAATGTGTGTATATATATATATATATATATATATATATATATATATATATATATATATATATGTATATATATATATTTTTTTTTCACGCCGTCACATAATTAAATATCTTCGCCATGCACGTGATAACATCATCGCGTCTTTTGAAATTAAAAGTATTTTAACGTTTATTTAGTTTGTAAAAAAAAATGTAGCAACATGATTCCGCTACAAGACAATTGGCAAATGTTTTTAAAAAATTTTGACTAAAAAAATTTTGACCCTGAAAATGAACAATGATGTTCGAAAGTACTCGGTTATCTTACGGACAATATTTATTTCGATATCATTTTCAAATAAAAAGTCTCATTAGAAAATATGAGAAAATTCAAAAGAAAATATGCAGGACGATGTTGTCTTTAACATTCAACACAACATGTTTAAAATATATATATATATATATATATATATATATATATATAATTATTTTTAAAAAATATGATTACATCGCGATAAGAAATTACTATGTTTCGAAACTGGTCACCTGTATTCAAGTTTAATATCAATATTAAACCTTAACTGTTGGATGACAGTTTCATTCTAAAGCAAACTAGGTTGGTAGCACCAAGACTTCAGTTTGCCGGGGAGATGGGTTGTGTCGAGGAATTTAAGTCCAACTAGTGCCACTTTCTGCACTTCTTTAACTCGGTGCCGATCAGTCAGTGGAATTTCATACAGCGGGCCGAGGCCCTTCTCGGGCTTCTCTTTGACTATCGGGATCATGTCACCCCCAATACTGAAGTAAATCTCTCTGACAGTGTGTCCGAGTAATGATAAGCTCCAGCTTTCCTTGGGTTTAGCCTTCATTCTCGCCCACGTAAAGTGCTTGGTAGCGTTGCAGCAGTTCATCGGCACTTACACGGGGCCAGAATGTCATTCATAAATGTTCTGGAAGGAAGAAGGACCATGAGTTGTTTAGTAATCACTCACGTTGCTCTGTCCGCTGCATCCCGTAATATGAGTTCCATGAAAAAAGTGGAAAATACATATTCGTTCATATATATATATATATATATATATATATATATATATATATATATATATATATATATATATATATATATATGTATATAAAATTGCATATATATATATATATAAATATAAAATTGCATATATATATATATATATAAATATAAAATTGCATATATATATATATATATATATATATATATATATATATATGTATAAAATTGCATATATATTTGCAATTTTTTATATATATTATTTATATATTATATATGCGCGGTACTTATTGGAAAGCGCTCAGTATTAATGATAGAGCTAACATATTTAGCTGGATTGATGTGAGTTTGTGACCCTGTGTTTCACGCTTTTGCGATCGTCAGACAAACTGATTAATCAGATTGTCTGACGATCGCAAATCGCGTGAAACCCAGGGTCACAAACTCACATCAATCCAACTAAATATCTATCTATCTATCTATCTATCTATCTATCTATCTATCTATCTATCTATCTCTCTGTCTCTGTCTGTCTGTCTCTCTCTCTATATATATATGTCATAAAGATATGTATTGTGTTTATGTGTGTGTATAAGTTGTACCGAGTTATGGCTGATATTCCTAATAAACACACCTGCCGGATAAGATTCCTGTATCGAACGAAATGTGGCGCTTATTCAAACAAATATGTTTAAAAAAGACAGTATTTTTTTATGCGAAAATCCAATGACCATTTAGTTCTTTGAATTTCCCTTTCGAATTTTACTCTTGTTTTATTAAATCTGCAGTGAGTGATAATACGGTGTGAAATTCTTGCAGGTGAAACTATCAAATCCGTATAAAGGCGAGAAAATCCGTTCTTACACTGTCCCTTTCAAAATCTCAGTCGTAGATGATGTTGAAATCGATGGAGATAAAACTGCAGGAAGCAAGTTTAATATCGACTGAGAAAGAAAAGGCCAAGAGAGAACGTATAACAAGTATGGCGGCGAAAATAATGAACGTCTATTTAGTTAACTGGTGCAAAATTACTTTAGGCTATTTCATTGATTTTAAAGAAAATCATATGCATCCTTCACTGAATTACCCTCCCGGTGTAAGAGCTCATATTTCTAATAGGTGCCTGGGCGCTTGTTATTATAAACACCAGGGCACCTATTAGAAATATAGGTCTAATCTTTAATGAGTTAAGTCTTTAGTGAGACAGGAAAAAAATATATATTTAGACTTTAATAAGATAAGTCTTTAGTGAGATAGGGGAAAATATATTTAGATAAGAATTTTGAGGCTTTTTACACTATTTACATTGTTTGGACTGTTGTCCTCAACTACTTTATTAATTCACGGCGTTAGCGAGAGCTGAGTTACTAAAGTAAATTCACTGAAACTGAGATATCCAGAAAAGGCATGACCAGTGGAACTAGAACAATCTACCCCCGTGGATTAAATAAAGGGTTCCGCTCTGTATTCCAGCGTACATCAGCTGAAGAAGTCCAGAGCGTACAACGGCCGAAACGTTGTGAATATGACAATAATGATGAGGACAACGGTCCGAACAATTTAATTGGTGTAAAGATTTACAATGCCTCATCTCAGAAATATAGACAGAGAATTTTGAGAATATATCAATATTTCTTGATGTCATGCAAATATTTGACAAACTTGGATATTTTTTATAGATACAAATACTTTTACAAATACAGTATATCACTGATATTGCTTCTGTGGGAGGCGGAGCGGGTTAAGCTAGCACCTCCGCCAGTAGGCAAAATGAAGGGGTCTTTTTGCCATGTCTCTTCAAGGCGTAGGCGTTCATGGATCTCTACATCTTCTCTTTACATTATTTGTGAATTGCCATGACTTCTTGAGAAAGATAGTGTAGCGGTTTCCTGTTGTCTTCACCACGTTTTGAAAACGGAGAAGTCCTTCCAGCATGCTGGTTTTGCCGCCGATCACAGTCGACTTCATGATGACGTGATAGGTTCATGCTTTTTCCAAAGTTAATAGTGCGAGAGTGAACGCATCAGAATAAATCAGAATTCGAAAACAGCTCGGCAGTTCCACATTCCGAGTCGATAAACGTTAACTCACTGGCATTCCTAGTCTACGTAGCGTCTCCATTCAGAATGTGGCTCTCAATAGCTTCTTGTCCTTTGTTAGCCTTAGAAACGTTTGTATCTTTGCCGAGCCTCCCGCCATCTGTACACATAAGATCGTCAGGTAGGTGTCCTGTGCTTTGCCTAGTTACTCTTGCCTACTATATATCCTGTGAGCGTCAAATTTCTCTGACTTTCATCTTCTTTATGCGTCGTGTCCCCACAGGATGCATGCGATCATGGCTCTCCACAAGTTCCTGTCCTTTGTAGCTTTTAATAAATTTTGTCTTTTTGTTATATCTCCCAAACCCTGTTCCGCCATCCATTTAGTCAAGCTCACTAAGTAGGCTATGCATTGTTTTCCTCTGTCCCTCTTGCCTTCAATCTGTCATGTGAGTCTCACATTTTCTAAGCTATCTTTCCTCATTATGTGTCCTAGAAATTTCAACTGCCTCTCCCTAATGTTAAGTATAATTTTTTTTGTTTCCATTTTTTTAAAACTAAATCGTTGCTCACATATTCGGTCTAGGGTTTCCTCAGCATCCTTCTGTAGAACAACATTTCTGTTGCTTCAAGTCTCTTCTTCATCTTTTGTCCAGCATTCACTATTATAGATGAAGGCAGATATCACATAAGAGTTCCGAACTCTTGTCTTTGATTTTAACGAAGTTTTACTGTTTCTTAGTAATTTGCTGAGCTTTTGGGAGGATCTTCGGCTATCACAATGCCCCTTCGGATTTCAATGTTGCACTTTCCGTCCTTTGTTAAAACACTTCCCAGATGTTTAAATTTGTTTACTTGTTTGATTTTGGTGCAAAACAGTTGTTGGTTATGGATTTTTGTTACGTTTCGGTTGCGCGTTTGTGGTTCTGAATAAGCATAAATGTTACTAATCAAAGGACAACACGTTGATAATAGCAGTCAGAATAGGTTAGCGACAACAGTTTTAAAGTAGCAGTTTTAGCATGTGACTTTTAGGATGTGATTCCCCACCCAAACACCAGGAGATAAGTTGAGCTAATAGTCAAAGAACGAATTGCTTCTCTACTCTTCATCGATTTTTGGCATCATTTGTTCTACGAAATGTTTCCTTTGCTTCTCCTCGCAATAAACACACACATTGTTTGTGCAAATTTCGTGCTTTATTGTTCTTACCTTGGCCTTGGCCAACTTTGACACGAATGACAAACAAGTCTCCAGATTTTGTCTCAATGGCGCAAAAAGAAAACTTCACCAAACTTGAAGTAAAAATCTAAATGTTTCATTTTGCCTAGCCTTGAACAGTAGCGATGGATAAGTAACAAATAAGTAATTTAATTTTTTACATGACATGAGCAGACAGGATCGAAGCGATTCATGTCTGTATTAAATCATATGTTTGAACGCATTTTGGTTTTTTAATCGAGTCCACCCCAACCAAGGCAGGAAAACTACTAAGACACAAGGGGTTATTGTGTGTGGTAGAATTTGAAAAAAGAAAGAAAGATTATTGAAGCGTGAACAACAGAAGAGTAATCAGGGAGACAGGAGATAACGATTGAACTTACATTTAAATTTTTGAAGATTAAAGTTGACTGGAAAGCATGGAACCGGAAGAGAGTTCTACAAGCGAGAAATGGAAGAAAAGAAACTGTTAGTATAGAACTCACTGTTACATCTAGCCAATCCAACTTTAATTTGATGAAACCTTGTCGCTAATCTTGTACTGCGCTTAATTTCATAAAGTCTGTGTACCATAGTGAAGGGCTCATTCAAACAATTACCGTGAAAGTATTTATAGAAATGTAGCATCTTTACGTGGGAAAGTGACTGACGTCGAGATGCCAGGTTAGGACCAATAATATTGCTGTTCCTTCTTTGGATTTTATTTTTAAAAAAATCTCTAAATATATAGCAGGAGCACCGGACAATATGTGTCAGCAATATTTTGAGCATGGAAAAATGGTAGACTTACATATATGTAAGATAGATTCTGGCGAGGAAAATTGCTATATACAATCGATACAGTGGGCCGAGTTTCTTAGCAGCTGACCTAGCAATGGATTCAATATAGGCATTCCACTACATGTCAGCCGAGAACGTTCAGACAAGAAAGCGCAACGAGCCACTCTCCTCGAGTTTAGCATCAGCCATACTGATGGAAGGCAGGAAGAGGTCTCTCAGAGGATTAACAGAGAGCTGTTTAGTTTTGGCGGTACTAAAATTAATAATCGACTTTTTGCCCCAGTTAACAACAGACTCGTTTTTTTTTTTTTACATCAGTCGATAATTTGACCTTATCGAACTAATAAGACTTACTATAGGGAGAGGAGTAAATGGTTGTGTCATCGGTATAGATACCAAGTTGAGACCTTTGAAGGAAATTCATAAAAACTAACTTAATCAATCAAAATATGCTCTCTGGTCGTCCTCCATTTATTTCTTCGTTAGGAAAGATATTGGTTCCGTTCTGAAATTATTCTTTATTCAAAGACGTCATACAGAAATTGAAGTCTTATTCAATGTGATCTTGATTGAAGAAGTTCTTGCCTTTAATGACATGGTCTAGAAGAAAGAAAAAAGCCGTAGCATAGAGGACGGGTGGTAGAGGGCAATAGAGTCTCTATTGTCAATTGCTTTAGCTTAAGCAATACTACTTTAGGGCGTGGCCATTGCTATGCAACAAAATGGCTAGCTTTATTTTCTTGAACGACCATAATTCCGATTAAATATTGAAAGCAATATCCAATTTTGGTCTACACATCTATACGTGGATGTGTAAGAGTTGAGAAGAAGTATTATTGGCATGGGAAAGAAAGTCGGCAAACCGGGTTGGAATCATATCTGAGGTTCCTGATATTCCGTGATTACAAATGCCCTTGCGAAAGGTGTGAATACATATCTCGAAAGATAAAAAAATTGTTCCATAAATAGCTAGGGATGACAAAAGTTACTCGTTCTACATGATTTACAATCGGACTAAAGTTTCAACCGGAAGTAGAAGCGATTTACGGCTTTTTCCAGGGCCACTTATGTGATTCACGCAAAGACATATCTCTCGCCATATTGGATGAAAAGTTATCAATTTTTTCATGATTTACAGTCAGACTAAAGTTCCCATCTTTGTTTTTATTATCACAACGTTTCCACCGGAAGTAGAATCGATCTGCGGCTTTTTCCAAGACCATTTATGTGAATATCGCAAAGACCTATCTTCCCCACCATATTGGATGAGAAGTTATCAATTTTTCCATAATTTACAGTCGGACTAAAGTTCCTATCTTTGTTGTTATTATCACAACGTTTCCACCGGAAGTAAAAGCGATCTGCGGCTTATCCCAAGACCATTTATGTGAATCGCGCAAAGACCTATCTCTCCCACCATATTGGATGCGAAGTTTTCAATTTTTCCATGATTTACAGTCGGACTAAAGTTCCTATCTTTGTTGTTATTATCACAACGTTTCGACCGGAAGTAGAATCGATCTGCGGCTTTTTCCAAGACCATTTATGTGAATCTCGCAAAGACCTATCTTCCCCACCATATTGGATGAGAAGTTATCAATTTTTCCATAATTTACAGTCGGACTAAAGTTCCTATCTTTGTTGTTATTATCACAACGTTTCCACCGGAAATAAAAGCGATCTGCGGCTTATCCCAAGACCATTTAGTGAATCTCGCAAAGACCTATCTCTCCCACCATATTGGATGCGAAGGTTTCAACTTTTACATAATTTACAGTCGGACTAAAGTTCCTATCTTTGTTGTTATTATCACAACGTTTCGACCGGAAGTAGAATCGATCTACGGCTTTTTCCAAGACCATTTATGTGAATCGCGCAAAGACCTATCTCCCCCCACCATATTGGGTGCGAAGTTTTCAATTTTTCCATGATTTATAGTCGGACTAATTTGTTGTTATAATACCAAATGTTTCTTCACTACATTATTTTTTTTATCAAAAGTTCCAACATCGAATAGTGTTTTACGTCCTCTTCTTATGGAATTTAAAGTGAAATCTCAATTTGCAAAACTTAAAATAAAATCCAGTTGCACTTTCGCTAACCATATTGTCTCCAAATGCTGTATTTATATTCTTTTCAGCTTTAGCACCATTATAACCAAACTTGAATTCATGCAACTATAAAATGTAAAGATCATGATTTGACTAAAAATGTAAAAATCAATAAAATTAATGAATTTTTACCAAGAAATCGGTCGATAAAAATTATTTTAAATTGTATTTTAAATTGTCTTTTGAAAGTACTAGAAAATATCAATCTTTAAATAAATTCTGATTTTTATACTAGACGAAGATACACGTAATAGTGTTGAACAAACCCTTCGATCCATTACACGGACATTATATATATATATATATATATATATATATATATATATATATATATATATATATATATATATATATATATATATATATATATATATATATATATATATATATATATATTACGTTCGTTTGTTAACATTTGGATACGCAATGAGCAGATATGAATGAATGAGGGAAAATCATGGAGAATTGCGTTTAAAAACATTAAATCGACCTTGCTAACCGAACGCTCCTCTGTGGCCCAATCGGTTAAGGGACGTCAGGCTGTATGACGGTTCCGTATAGTATACAGGTTCGAATCCTGTCGGAGGACGCGTATTTTCTATGAAATTTCTCGGACATTCAGGTCGGTAAATGTTATTAATACTGTTTATTATAAACAGAGCATTTACTTAAATATCTGTATCTATAAAAAGAACACATATATATATATATATATATATATTATGAACAAAACTATTGCTGAAACCAAAGAGCAACTGGCCAAAACCTGAAACGATTATCCAGATACTGTCACGAACAAAATCGACAATACTGAAAAAGAAAATGAAAAAAGACCTAAAGGAAAACATACCTACTCAGCAAAGTAAAGTGCTCGAAGATTAGATTGCCTAGACCAAGCAAAAAGCGCTTAACAACGTTAAATCCTATGAAATGATGGCCCTTGTTGAAATCCGAGTTTCAGGCAAACGCGTTCTTTAGCCATCTTTTGCATGTGGCCAAATCACGTTGAAAAGCTGGTTCCTGTGCAATCACCGAAGTTTAGCAACGTCGAACCTGTTCAGTACCTAGATGGGTAACCGTTTGGGAATGCCATCTTGGATGTGCAGGTTGTGTAATGGATAATGGATCGGAATTGTTAATAGGAGAGCCGAGTTCCAACACCCGTTGGGTTCTTTATATTAACTTAAGCGCAAATACCCTTGGGAAATGTATGAATTCCCCCCTTCCCTCCTCAGCTACGTGTCAATTAGTGAGATCACTAAACAATTATTACGACCCTACAGGAAAGCTGTTAGAAATTAAAATATTTTATGGCTTTAAATAAGCTTTTAAGGCTTGAAAAGCCGTAGAAACCGAATCAATGAATCATTTAAAAAAAAATCTGTCTGCATACATATACTAAACAAAACAGATGCAGTTTAAACCTTATATTTAGTGTTTGAATAAATATCGTTGTATTTTATATAATGTACATTTACATCTATGGGATTCTGCTTCCGAGTCTTTACTAAAAAAATATGCCTTCTGGTAGGGTTCAAATCTGCGTTTTCCTCATTGTAAAGTACACCACCCGAACGGGGCGCTTTAGACTGTTGAGCCACGGAAAGTTGTCGTCAGAAGGTTTCAGTTAACCTACTTAAGAAATTCACATCTCTTGTTGGGACCCCTAGAAATCCATATTTGTTAACTTTATTTTCGTATCCGAAACGTAAAAAAATGTGATTAATGGATTTTATGTATAATCCGGTATTATTTCTTATTAATAGAAACAATATATTTTGCGGAAACCCCTGTTTGAGAAGACCTTTCAAACACTTTATATATATATATATATATATATATATATATATATATATATATATATGACGTGCTTTGATCTCTCGGCTGCAGAGAACCTGATGGCCAAGCAAAGCCAGAATATCAGTTTTAAACAGATTTCGAGAATCTGGGAAAATCTGTGTTTAAAAGCACTATACTGACGTTTCTTGGCTATCAGGTTCTCAATGACCGAGAGAGTAAAACATGTCAGATCTAATGACGATTTTCCCTAGGGGAACGCATGTTCAGAGACTGCATATTTTTCGAATGAGATTTCTTGAATGTTCAAGCTGAAAATAAATATACTGTTTAATAAATAAACAGAGCATCTAATCAAATACTGGTATCCACTAAAAATAACGGTTAAGTAATAAAATATGTCGGATAAATGAATGAAGTACTAAAATTGCTTTGTTTACGTTAGGATACGAAACTGAGCAAAGATGTGTATATTTCGATAATCGGGGAAAATCTATGCTTAAAAGCGCATATATGTATATGCATATATAATTCCCTTTTCTTACGTATATGAAAGTGCTCAATTTTAAGGATTTTAAAAGAACTGTTTAATATGTGCGAAAATAACATTTCTTTTCATTTAGTAACACATTTACAGCCTGTTTCATGATTAGCAATTTTTAAGCTAGGCGTTCGTTTATCTTGAATGTTCCGAGATCTTGCTTTCTTTTTCCGATTTTAAAAGGAATGTATCAGCGTGTCAGGAGTTCTGCATAATATCTTTTTTTATTTTTTTTTTATTAAATCTTAAAATCTTCAATTCTACGAGTTTCAGTTCCTTCCACATGCATAGATTTCAACTTTTGTCTCTGCTTCCCTGTATCTTCTTTTTATCATATTCGATTCTACGGTCTTTCCTCTTTCTTTTTTAGTTTGTATATATATTTTGATAACATGGTGTTATTTTCATATCTTTCCTATTTGAAGTTAGCAAATTGTTTACGTATGTTTGAATTCGTTGCAAGTTGCTCCGATTTAAATTTTCACTTCCGCTGGGTTTTTCCTTTCTTGTTAATTTCTTGTTTTCTTCTGCACCTCTTTCATACTGGACATGTAGTTTTATCTCTTCACTAGCATTCTTTGTTAATGCTTTTTTAATGTTGATATGTAATATTTTGCAGTTAAGGATTTTTTAAATTATTTCTTTAATGTTACAATTCGGAGCAATTTTTGAAAATGGGCGTTTGTTTATCTTGGACGCTCCTGAGAACCATCGTTCTTTTGACGTCCTTGAAAAAACGTTAAGAATTATAACATTTATTTATTTTTTAACCTAGGCGTTTGTTTATTATATAACATCTGTATATATATATATATATATATATATATATATATATATATATATATATATATATATATATATGTATATATATATATATGATGGAATGGACTAAGTCCGACAATTATTTTAATAAATTTTCTATTTTTTATAGACACAAATATTTAAGAAAATACTGTTTATAATAAACAATATAAAATACATTTACCGGCCTGGATATCCGAGAAATTTCATAGAAAATATGCGTCCTCCAACAGGAATCGAACCTGTATTCTACACGGAATCGTCATTTGGTCAGACGTGTTATACAATTTTGCTACAGCGGAAGCGTCTGTTTAGCAAGGTCAAATTACAGTTTTTAAACAACAAATTTGCCATGTTTTTTCTCGAACGACCATATCTACTCGACGAGTATCTTAACGTAAACAAATCACAACATATATTATGGAATGCATTAAGTCAGACATTTATTTTAATATATTGTCGCGGCCGCCATTAGCCGCTTGCTAGTAAAACGACCTTGACCTTCACAAACCCAGGATCTCACCGATTTAAGTCATGCAGCATGCAAAATACTGGACAACTGGCCAATATAGTTATGTCCAAACCGTACCTAATAAGCATCGGATTAGGCAGCGCCTTTTTCAAACATCAAACAACAAGGGATTGATTAAATATCTACGGTTTCTACTCCCTCTAGCCAGTGAGTACTTGAACAAATCGTTTCACATATCATTAGCCCCTTTTTTTTGTCCAAATCCGAGCTGCTCGTCCTGGTGACCTGGATAAAAGTGTAGTTCGCTACCTTTGTGAGCTTCTGGTGCTTTGTCGAGAGAATACTCTTCGTAACACCGTTCTGACTCGGCCCTGTTTAGGGACCCTGCCTTCGTCTACTGTTACACTTCAGCGCGATCCCGTCACCGCGATGATCCGCCCCTGAAGTCGTATCACAACTCTGACTCGGCCCTGTTTAGGGACTATCGCTTTCGTCAAGTGATACACATCGGCGCGACCTCGTCTTCGCGGTGTATCACCTTTCTGACTTGGCTCTGTTTAGGGATTTCGTCCTAATCGATTCACCGAATCTACGTGCGATTTCCACCAACCAGCTTTTGTCAACTATTTGATCCGGCAGTCGACTTGCTATCGCCGCCGACTAAACCCTATACTTGTCTCAACCGAACCAACTTCCCCTGAAGGAAACCGGTCACATTGGGACCTGACACTGAATCCAATACATTTCTCAAGAGTACACTCTTGTACACTTTGAACCAAATAAATTCAACGTTATTGTTTATCATACCTCTGCCTTTGTCCTCTCATTGTCTTGGATGTTTTCTCACCTTTTCTTCGATTGCGGGGGCGACATCCTTATCG
The DNA here is from genome assembly GCA_964036315.1 of Acanthosepion esculentum. Taxonomy (NCBI): domain Eukaryota; kingdom Metazoa; phylum Mollusca; class Cephalopoda; order Sepiida; family Sepiidae; genus Acanthosepion; species Acanthosepion esculentum. The sequence continues at coordinate 47,620,368 of OZ038494.1, forward strand.
GCCCCGCAACAATATCTTCTGTTTATAAGTTTTATTTATAATGAGTAATATTTAAGTAAATGCTCTGTTTATAATAAACAGTATAAACTACATTTACCGACCTGAATGTCCGAGAAATTGTGTCCTTAAAATAAACCTCGTCGTTGAAGCCTTATGTTTACAAGTGTAGGTTTTAGTAGACATATTTTCGGCTGGCAGAACTGGCAAAGATATTTACAATGTTAATGGTTGCATTCTAAACGATTGGCACATCACAATATTTTGAATCCCCACCCCCAAAGGTTTTAGATGTTCATAATCACACAAAGACGCACCCACATACAAGGTGCTATGGATAGATCGCCGTCTAAATTACGCACAAATGAAAATAACACTGACACCGCATTTTAACAGATATATTTTTAAAAATTACACAAAACTTTCTTGAAATACTAATGAGTCAATTTGTTCAATAAAATCGCCATAGACTTTAACCACGGCTTCCAGAGGACCTCGGAATCTCAACTACGCCTCACACATAATAATCAAGGGGGTTGCAGTTAGAGGAGTTAGGCGGTAATGTAGTCTCAGAAATTGTTTGACAGCCATGACTGGGGTCTTCCGTTGTGTGGCATAGCGCAGGCACGTGTTGCCCGACATAGGGACTTACAGCAGCCAGCCTGTTGAACCAGGGCAGCACTGCCTCCTCAAGGCAATTGATGTAGGCCTCCATGTTGAGTTTGAGGCCATCACTAAAAACACGATCAGAACGATCAGAGTTAGTTTTCGAGCTTCCGTGCCTTCGTAATCACCATTATACTCATCCAACTATTTCCGAATCTTCTGCACTGTCTCCAGATTGACACCAAAACACTCTGAAATGTTCGTATCAAAGCGAATGCCAGGCAGTACTGCATGCTGTTTCCAAATTCTTGGCGGAGTGATTGCGTCATAATGCCATTTTACTCACAGCCAGTGCGCAAATGTCTCCGCAATACTGTGCAGTCGACAAAATAAAAAGCAATAAGCGTGTGCGAAATTAAAAATATAAAATAGCGACAATTTACCCATCGCACCATGTACATATTTCAGTTACATATTTCGAGGAACACAGAATTATTTTGGGTAATATTGAAAACACATTCAATCAGCGACTGTCTTACTCAAACTGAAGGTATTTCTAACTGCAGGGTTATAGGCAGTTTTACCAAAAATATTAATCCTATCGCGCTCATTTGGTAGCGGACCGTGTGCCTGATATGCCCTTATCAGACTGGGTACCATGATGGGCATGTTGGCCTTAGTATATTTGTACCTCTGCATCATTGTGTTGGCCTGTTACTCTCTCACTGAATAATAATAATAATAATAATAATAATAATAATAATAATAATAATTAAAAAAAACCAGTCAAAGCTAATCCCCCAGGTATCAGAATCTAAGACCACCAATACAGAATGTGCATTCTTAATGGAATAATAGTCCTTGTTGTTTGCAATGTATCTTTGAATACAGGGATCCTGAAGTGGAAATCTAAAAAATGTGGTACTTGAGGACATCAATAATTCCAGTTATAACTGGAGTCCTCAAATTGATTGCAAAAAGTTCCGATAGGGTCATTGAAAAGATTCCTGGTAGCTCATGCCTGAAGAAAATACAAAAAACTGTACTCACAAATACAGCTCACATATTACGAAGAGCTCTATCTATATAAAATTTGTGTGATCTTAGGTTTTTTACAAATTTGATCAGTGGAAAATGTCATGAAGCCATTTCTGACCTCAGGTCTCTGATTGAGACCGGGATGGAAATGTGTATACAACAGAAATCAAAGTAAATAATAATAATAATAATAATAATAATAATAATAATAATAATACTAAGAAGAAGAAGAAGAAGAAAAAGAAGAAGAAGAAGAATGAAGATAGTAGAATGTTTGATGACTATCCAGAAATAGTTTGTTAATCTTATATCAGGTTGCACGGTATTAAGTACCCAACGAATATAAAACATGACTGGGTGGGCCAATATACGCCATGGAAAACCAGCAACTTTTATGAGAAGGAAACTGAAAGTAATTGCTATGAGAACCACTCAGACCCAGTTACAGACATAGGATCTCTGACAATTGCATGGAACATTACGATATACACAGACAGAAAAAATCAAATTTAATCGCCCAGATATCATGATCAAAACCCACAAGGACAGAATGCGCTTTCATATTGACATGGCAGTTCCTGCAGACAGTAATGTAGCTTTGAATGCTATCAAAATATAAATATATTGAAGTAGAAATCACAGAAGTGCGGCACGTGAAAATATCAATAATTCCAGTTGGGATTGAGGCGGTGGGTTTGATAGGAATCTATTGTGACTCATTGAAATGACCCCTTGCAAGCCAGGACTTCAAGAAATATAAGGAATTGTTCTCATAAGCACAGCTTAAGCCTGAACAAGTTGTTTTATTTTTACGTGTTTTTTTTAGACAAATATGCAGTGGAAAATGTCGTCGTTTTTGAGCTTAGGTCTCCGGTTGGGACCCGGAAGAAAATGAGTATCCGATAGAAATCGAATGATAATAAATAATACAAATAATAAAATTCAAACACAGGTCTAAAACTATACAAACAAATTAACGGGTCATGGTCAAAAGTAACGTGGTACAACGGGAATCTCTTATCGCCACTATTAAGCGACGGCAGAATACGTGTTTTGACCATGTCACACGACATAACAGCCTCAGCAAGACCATCGTTCAAGGCACTGTTGAAGGCGAACGCACGCAGTGACGACAGTGCAAGAGCTGGTCAGACAGCATCAAAGATTGGACGGATATGACAATGCGAGAACTCCTGACAGCCACCACGAACAGATCTTCCTGGAAGAGGTAGTGTTTCTTAGGGGTTTACGTATAAGATGAAGTGAAGTGACTATATTGAATCAATTGCTACATCTACTGCTAGGAATCTTGGTTTACAGTGTAATGCGAGAATGTTTTTTCTGGCTAGAATCCATCATATCCATTTATAAAATTACATCCGTCCGTGAATTGAATACTGTTGCAGTATCTGGTCTGGTGTTCCTACTATAGATCTCGAGATTCTTGACAGAATTCAAAGAAGAGTTTTGTAATGTAATCGATCCTGGCATGGCATCTCAACTCCACACACTTTATCACCGACATGGCTTCCTCCCGCCTGACAAATATTTTCGTGGTAATTTTTCTGATGACCTTTTCCCCATAGTGCCTCGATTGCATGAATTCAAGCGTTCCACTAGATTGACAACTAGGTCTCACCGTTTTACTGATGAACTAGCTCGATGCAACCGTCATTACTATTCTAACACTTCCCGCCTGAGGAACTCTCCTCCTATTTGTTGCCGCCCTGCCACCTACAATCCTCAAAACTTTAAATGTAACGTTAATCGGTACCCTTCGTCTTTCTGAACCCTGTTCTTTTATTGTCTTTTCTCCTCACTAATGTCTTCCCATTCTATACCACTCGCTTTAGCCTCCTGTATCCTAGTGGCTTTATTACCTTGCTTGTGATAAAATGATTAAAAAAAATCTATGAGTTATATAGCTCATGTGGTGTAGTAAAAGATCAAAATTGTTCACCTTAAAATGGTTGTTTTCACTTCGCATACGCTTGTGTTCGCTATCGAGACATTATATCTTGTGTATTTCGTGTTTCTTCTTTATCTCACCAATGTATCTTGTGTCTTTCACGTTTCTTTCTTCATAGACTCACAAATAAATCTTGTCTTTCTCGTTTCTTTTTCTTAGACGTGTCTTTTTTGTTTCTTCATTCTTGTTCTCAACAATATATCTTGGGTACTTACGCCCCAATCTCTAACATCTCCAATCCCAGAAAAATTTACCAATGTTCACCAATCAATTAGAAAACTACCAATTTACTATTGATTAACTGGTTTCTTTTTCTGGCATTTTGGCTGTTTCGAAGAATGTAAGATTTATCGATTAAAAGAATATAGCATTCTGTCTCGATGCCATGTCGTCTATTCGTTATTTGTATGTTGTTTCTTTACGACATGTGTTTATAGAACAAAGTTGAAAGCGTCTCACTACTGGCCCTGAGGTTCAGTTGACATCGTTATGGCCTGACAAGTGTTACGGCGACGGTGTTACCATAGTGAAGGTGTGGTCATGGATTATTTAGTCGGGAAATACGATAATAAAACCGAGAGTGTATATAAGTACAATAGAGGAAGCGGTACTCAGGACAACAATGGAAGCAAATGAACGTACAGATAGACTGAAAAATGAAAAAGGAAACAAAACACAAAACGCCTCTGATTTAGATAAAACAAACAGGCGCACAGACACTCTCTTGAGTCTGGACATTGGACGTGATAAGATATCTAATTTAGCATATGGTTACTACATATCCAAAGAGATCGCAATGTATTGTTAGTAATGAATATACATTTTATTTCCGACAGTTTGGTACGCCACTGAGTTTAATGCATGTAAGTATAGTCAGGCACAGAGTCAAAACTGACCGTTGCAAAATTGAAATATTAATATCTATAATCGAAGTTAATGGATCGGTCCATTTTCTTTAGAATTTTTTTTCAAATATTAATTAAATACAAAAACCTACATAACAAATGGATGATTCAAAACACACTTATATCCGCCCAATATACAAATATATACATTTATTGACTCACAAACATATACATATATTCACACGCAATAAATGTAAGTTAAAAAAAGGTTACTGAATGAGGAATAACCAAAACGGAGGTTGGAAATGAAATGGTAATCTTTATAACATCAACAAAATACAATGGTCGCCAGCGGCGTGAAATAGGTAAACCACTGACTACTTAGACAACATATTACCGCACTTACAATAGTGTTCAACGTATTCATGAGGGTTGGAACATACGCATTATTGTTCATAGGTAAGGTATATAACAGCAAATGGACAAAACATACAAATTAAAGTTAAAAAATAATTTGAAAAATGCATACATATATACACATGTCTGATTGAATAAATTAAAGACATTATGTCTGCTAATTTTTAACAAAATCCGTTCGTACTCACGAATAATTTTCCGTGTATACATGTTAAAGGGTGAGAGAAATGTACTATAACTGTTTAAATATCCTTTATTTTAATTTCCCAAGTACTTTGATCGTCTTCCAAGATCATCTACAGGGGTGCAAGTAATAGAAAACTATATGATCTTCGAAGAAGATCGAAAGTACTTGGGAAATTAAAATAAAGGAAATTTAAACAGCTATAGCACATTAGATCCTTTAACATCAATACAAGGAAGATTATTCGTGACTATAAACGGATTTTGTTAAAAATTATCAGACATAACGTCTGTAGTTTATTCAATCAGCAATGCGTAAAAGAGAATTTTCTGCTTAGATACACAAATATATACACATATATACTCTGTAATATATCCCGTAAATATAATTTAAATACAACTTATACATATCTTATACATATTCTCAATAGAATTCACATATGAAATTATCAAAGATGAAGTCTTTAAAGAACGAAATGCGTCACCCGAAAAGTTTCTCCACTTTGTCATAGATATCCTTCAATTTTTAGTGAGATATAAACATTGAAATATATAAACATGAATCAGAAGTGTGTGGACCTCAGTACCTAAGTTAATGTTTACATATGCACTATCTTGAGCACATTTACATATGCTCTATCTTGAGCACATTTACCCATAAATATTGCATAGCTTAAAAATGTATTTTAATCATATATATATATATATATATATATATATATATTACAAAGAGTCAATCATACCTTGAATTAATCAGCAATTTGAATGCGATTATTGACGAAATCACTTCGCTAATTGACAAATATAAGCATTCCACGACTGATAATCCTCCGAATGATGAGATCCTCATAAATAAATACAATGGATGTGGTGTATTTTTATTTTTTATTTCTTTGAAATTTATTGTATTTATCTATGAGGATCTCATCATTCGGAGGATTATCAGTCGTGGAATGCTTATATTTATCAATTAGCGAAGTGATTTCGTCAATAATCGCATTCAACTTGCTGATTAATTCAAGGTATGATTGACTCTTTGTAATGTAAATATATGCTGCCTATTATATATATATATATATATATATATATATATATATATATATATATATATATATACTTAGATGTATTGATGTGAGTTTGTATATATATATATATATATATATATATATATATATATATTTCTGGGATGAGGTATTATGTACATTATTTACATTATTCGGACTATTGTCCTCATCTTTGTCGCCATATTTATTACAACGTTCATACACAGATATCATCAAGGACACATGGCACAGTGGATAAAGGCGTTGGTTAGATCCAGTGACAGGTTAAGGCAGTGGAGAACTTTCAGAGGGAAAAATTAACAGGAGATAACTGATAACTGACATCCATTAAACATGGGACGTGGAACTAGAACTGTCTACCCCAGTGAGCGAAATAAAGGGTTCCGTTCAACATTCCAACCACCTGAAGAAGGTCGGAGCGTACAACGGCCGAAACGTTGTAATAAATATGGCGACAAAGATGAGGACAATAGTCCGAATCATGTAAATAATATATATATATATATATATATATATATGGTTTAATAAATAAACGGATCGTCTATTGAAATATGGGTATCTAATAAAAATAACATTTATACGTATCCATTAAAAATAACAATTAATACTACCGATTTTAATACTGTAAACTATTTCGTATTAATAAATAAAAAAATTATCACTTTATATATATATATATATATATATATATATATATATATATATATATAGCATAGAAAATTAGGGAATAAGCAAATCCGCTACCTTGGTTTTTAACCAATCACTTGACCGAAATCACCTGAAGATACCGAAAGACTGAAACTAAGATAGCGAAATCGGCTGATTTCCTAATTTTCTATACTTAAAAGCTGTACATGTTAAATTTTTATCTTTTTATATTTGTATTGATCACCTTTTAATACTACTGTTTCCTGGTCTAATTCAACTCTGACCATTAACTCTTTAATTATATATATATTGTTGTGTCGGAAACCTACCACCCCTCTTGAAGATGAACTTGTTTGCGTCTAAAGACTTTAAATAGCGGCACGTCGAGAGACAGGGGGCGAGCGAGGAAAGTTCTTGGCTGAGCTAGTTAGAGACTACTCAGGCGATTGACAGAGACGTTCCTGGTTGGAGGTGGTTAGCGTCATTATTTGCTTTGAAAGACAAGCTTGAAGCGAACATACGCACAAAAAGCCGTATTGACCAAAGGCCTGTTAAGTTTCTGTTTTTGATATTTTATTTTCTGTTTTTGATATTTTATTTGCTAAAAACTTTGCCCTTTTTATTTTCTGGTTATCTGTATTTATACATTCTTTTCTCTTTTGGTTATTCTCCTTCTTGCATTTTCCCCCCTCACTGTTTTTGTTTGCATTATTCTGTTTATTTTCCGTATTATTTGTTTGAGTTATCTTTTGTTGTCCACGTTTTTTCTTTCCGGTTATTTTTATTTCTAGTCATTATTTAACGTTTGAACAAAACAAAACAAAACAAAAAGTGAGAAGAAATTATATTATACGTCAACCATGGCCGACTTTGTCGGTCCCATGGTTGACAAAAACAGCGACAGCAACACTCCATATACACTGGTAACAATACCGGTGACACCTGAAAAAACGGTCTGGAACCAAAATAGGCCGCCAAAAAAGGATGGCACATTTTATGCCAACGAAAGAGAAAAATATGAAAAAAGCTTCAATGGGAATGAATTCCTAACCATAAAAGAAGCCTTTGAAGCTGTTAACACGCGGACCATTTCCTTGCTTACCTCTGACGTCAAGTCACATAGACTGATTGGAGTGAGCAGGGAAAGTATGGAGGAGGCCCTGAAAACCCTCAACATAAGTCCAAAGATACTCGCAAGAAGGACCAATGCACTGTGGGATATTCTTCTCCAGACAGAAGAACAGGCCAAGCGGCTGGCTGGGTGTGTTTTAAACACCAAAGCTCTAAGGCTTCAAACTGAATATTTGGGCACCCGCCGAACCAAAGTAACCATTCACGGGGTGCCAATAGACATCCCGGAAGACCGGATGGGGGCCTTCTTCTCCATATATGGAGAGGTAAACGAAGTAAGGGCCATAAGCAGTAAATCTGGAATAGAGACAGGTGATATGGAAATACAGATCACCCTAGACAGAGAGGGTTTTAAAGAAATCCCCAACACCCTGATCTGCCGTAAGAGAAAAATGTTGGTGGTGGTGGAGGGGAGAAAACCATGTTGTTGGCTATGTGGAGACGTGGGTCACATGGCGAAGGTGTGCCCTTCTAAGAAGAAAGATCAAGTCCCACCTAGCCCGGCAACTTCAGCAACAACAGCTAAGAAACCTGAGGAGATTCCGAAACCTGGTGGAGAATGGACGGAAGTAACCAGAGGAAGGAAGTCTTCAAGTGCTCCATCTCCACCCCAAAAGGAAATTCCGCAAAAAAGGCAGTCAGAAGTGGAAGTGAAACAACACCCTAAAGAAGGCCAAAACAAGCGGCCCGAAGAACAGGCAAAACTGCAAAGCCAGCAACAGCAGAAGCTACAAGAACAGCAGCCTCAACAGCAGCGGTCTCAACACAAACAACGGAAGCAGCAAAAGCATCCACAAACGCAGCAGCAGCAGGAAGCACCAATGGAGGTGGAGAGTATGCCTCCGCCTCGAACTTCCTCATTAAAAAGATGTAGGGAGGAAGACTCTGAAGAACAAGAAAAGAATATCTCTGGTCGTAGCAGGGTGGAGCGTAGCATGTATAGAACCAGGCGGCGCTCCTTCCCTGCATCGCCAATAAGACATACTGTTTACCCCAAAGATAGGAGTCTCCCTTCCTCCCCTACACGTACTCCATCCCCCTCTCCCTCTATTTCTTCCCCCAGTTCTGTGAGCACGCCACCCCATACATCCCCTTCTTCCCCTCCCCATCCTTCAAGGGAGAAGAAAAAGAAGAAAAAGAAACTATTTGAGGGCCCCGAAACCATTTGTCAGGTAGACAAAGAGGAATACACAAAGGTCCTCTCAAAACATAAAAGGCCCCTTTTAAAAGTTTTATATAAAATAAATGAGGCAGATAGGAAAACAACGGAAGACCCTCGCAATTTCCCCAAGGCCCCAGGGGTAATTACGTGTGTGAGGGACACGGGGAACTTCTTAAAAGTATGGAGCCATCTTTTTGAAGCAAATGAGGCCTTCCCCAACATCAGGATGCTGGAAATAGACGATCCGGAGATCAAGAAGCTACGCCAATTTTGTGTTGGGAGGGTCCCTGTTTTGGTTCATCCCTCCTTATATAGGGCCATCAAATTAACATACCCCACGGACGTCGGCGGTATTGCCCTGGATGGACGTATTACGTCAGAGTTGGGTGTAGGGAGCCTGGGGCAATCTGTAGGGGTCCTGTCCGGCTCAGATTTCCGCCCCGTATGTGAGTAGGTTTTTGCCTTAACTCTCTTTTATATTTGCAGGCCTAGAAATGGAAATGAAGATAGCCAGTCTGAATGTGAAGGGCTTGAGAGATCGGGGTAAGGTTTCCCGCCTGCTTCGGGATCTCTTGTCCTTCGATGTGGATGTTGCCGCGATCGAAGAGACCCACTTTGTTTGCACTTCCGATGCGTGTGTGCTGGAGGATGACTTTGTCGTCTATTCAGCATATGGGAACCGGTTGTCCAGAGGAGTTTCTTTGTTAGTCAGACGTACTCTTGATGCGAAGGTGGACCTTGTGCATACCGATGCCGAGAGCAGGTTAATCGTGGCCGATATTGCCGTGAAAAGTGGTTCGTTTCGGGTCGTTGCGGTTTATGCGCCCAACGACCGGGAGGAGCGGTGTTCCTTTTTTCGGCGGTTGGGGCCGTTCCTAGTAGATTCTTCGCGCCTAGTTCTAATGGTGGACTGGCATGCCATCCTGGACCCCAAGTTAGATAGGGGGTGGGGCGCTAGCGGGAGAGGGGGCGATCGTAGCCTGGTCGATCTGATTGGCGATTATGGTCTCGTCGATAGATACCGGGTCGATCATCCCAGGGGGAAAATGTGGACGTGGGCTCATAGCTGGCCGTCTGACAAGGTAGTTAGCTACCTTGACAGAATGTTAGTTCGTAGAGACGACATAGACTTGTTAGATTGTCCCACGTTCCACTGGGTAGGCTACACGGATCACAAACTCGTTTGTGCCCGGGTGGCGTTAGAACATAGGCCTAGAATGGCTGGTTACTGGAAGTTCAATCTGTCCTTACTGGACAGGCGGGACTTCCGGGAACAGCTAATTAAATTAGTGCAGCGGGAGCTAGTGGGGGCGGTTATCGGGAATAGGTGGTGGGAAAAACTTAAAGATAGAATTAGGTCTTTCACCACTGATTTCAGCAAACGGCTCGCTCTAGATAAAGCTGATAAGGTGAAGACACTTAAGGCTAATTTTTCCCGGGCGGAGGCTGGGGGGGATCCCCTAGAGATAGCCCTAGCTAGGGAGGCCCTGCAGCGGTCGAATAGCGATCGCTACATGGGTCAGGTAATTAGGCATAAGTTAAGTAAGATGTCTAACGAAGCTGTGAACCTGGGCGCAGATCTGCGTCGGGAAGAAGTCCGTCGAGGTGGTGATCGTTACGTTCGTCAAGTCAAAACCCCGGAGGGGCGTACTCTGCGGTCGACTGACGACATGTGCGAGGCGTTTCGGCGGCATTTCGAGAGCCGCTTTACCAAGGAGCCTGGTCTCCGTGAGGAGGAGTTTCGCAGCTATTTGGCTGACTTTCCTCGGCTTGCGCCGACAAAAGCGGCTAGCTGCGAGGGAGAGATCACGGAGGGCGAAGTCTACGAGGCACTGAAGAGGGTCGGCAGAGGCAAGTCGCCCGGTCTGGATGGTTTGCCCTATGAATTGTACTTGAGGCTGTCGCACATCTTTGTTCCGATTTTGACAGCAGTGTTCAACAACTGGTTTCGGTCGGGTTCCATCCCCAATCGCATTTCCAGGGGTGATATCACTCTGTTGAAAAAGGGCAAGGGTGTTGGGGGGAAACTAGATGATTATAGGCCCATAACTCTGCTAAACACAGAGTTAAAGATTATGGCCAAGATCCTGCAGGAGCGTTTGCAGTCAGTTGCCGAGTCTCTGTTGGGACCTGAGCAGACTTGTTCTATGAGGGGCTGAACAATTCAGAGCAACCTGCATTTGATCCGCACGATCCTAGAGGGCGTAAAAGACGACGAAGAAGCCGCGCTGATCAATTTGGATCAGTCCAAGGCATTTGATAGGGTCGACCATTCGCACCAGACTTCTGCCGCTGGTTTAGCCTCCTGTATCGCTCCCCCAGTGCTGTGGTACAGGTGAACGGAAAGTTGTCGGGCGCTTTTGTTCTGTCGAGGTCGGTTCGTCAGGGTTGTCCGCTGTCGCCTCTCCTTTATGCTTTGGCGTTGGAGCCTCTCCTGCGCCGGCTGAAGGACGAGGCGTGCAGTCCGGCCCTACGCGGGATCGCCGTTCCTGGAGGGTCTCGAGCCAGGGTTTCCGCGTACGCCGATGACGTATCTGCTTTCGTGTCGTCCCTTAACGACATTGAGGCGGTATAGAAGGCGCTTGATCGGTACGAGAAGGTGACAGGGGCCAAGATAAACCGCGACAAGTCTTCCGGCTTGCGGTTAGGTGCCTGGAAGGGGCGCGATCTTCCAAGCTGCTTCGGTTGGACGGACGGTCCTGTCCGCATTCTTGGTGTGTGGTTTGGACCCGACCTCCAGCTGAAGAAAAATTGGTCTGAAGTACTATCAAAGGTAGTTTCTACCGGTAAGACTTGGAATCGACGGAGGCTGTCCGTAAAGGGCAGGGCGGAGGTGTGTGTTACATACATTTTCCCCCTTATTCTTTATCGATTGTCAGTACTTCCTCTCTGTAAGGCCCACATGAAGGCGCTCGAGCAAGCGCTATCCTCCATTTTATGGAGGGGACGCGCGAACAGGGTCGACAGACGAGTCTGCACCAAACGTCCGTGTCATGGGGGGCTGGGAATGCCACACTTGAAGAGTCACATCCGTGCCTCTCGGTTGGCTTTCCTACGCCGCGCATTGACTAGCGGAGATCCGATTCTGGAGGGGATTGTTAGGGACGCCTTCCCTAGCCTTACCATCAATCCCCCCATCTCGAAGGCTGAGCGCCATTGTAAGTCTCGAGATGAATCGCTTTTCCTCAGCGAGTGTCGGTCAGCTTTGAGGGCTATTCCGCGGTCCAGTGACCTTTCACGGCCTAGGAAGGTCTTCTATCGGGGAATAGTGGAGGGTCGCGCGAAGGATCCTCTACGTGATACGCTCGACTGTTCGGAGGAGGAGTATCGCTCCTACTGGTCTTGGGCGCCAGCGGCGGATTATCTCAGTAACCCTGAGTTTTCGCTTACCTGGCGATTGGCTCAGAATCGGCTGCCTCTCAACGACAAGGCTTTCATATGGGGCTTGGCGGATTTGCCAGACTGTGAACGGTGTGGCCTTGGATTAGAAGAAACGGCTTCGCACGCCTTCTACCATTGCCGCCGGGTCCGCCCCTTATGGGACCATGTCGGCGAGCTGACGGCTCGTCTCGCTCCCGAAGAACTCGTGTCCATTGATCGCGCATACGCGTGTGACAATGTGTCGCCCCCGTATTCCGGGGTGAAACGAATGGTGTTTCTAACGCTGCTAGCCACGGCTCGAATGGTGATATGGACGACGCGAATGGAGGAAGTCTTGCGAGGCAATACTTTCGCATCAGGATCTAATCCGATTCTTTGAGCATCAGCTCAAAATGAAGATTAGAACTGATAGAAAACGATTGCATTCGACAGTCTTCAGCGAAAGGTGGGTAAAACAGGCGAGCTTGGTTCGTTTGAACGGGGTTAGCCTTGATTTTCTTTTCTAGGTCAACCAAAGTCACATCGGGGTGGCTTCCTGTGGAACCCTCCCCTCGGTTAGGTTAGACAAGCTTAAGTGTACCTAGTTAATATGAGTAAGTGTTGTTCCCGGCCTGCATCCCGGCCATCATTTTAGTTATGATCCAAGTCGAGATTCCCAACCTCCCCAGTTTGTTTTGGCCTCCTTTTCATCTCGACTGGATCAGCCTTTTACTTCCCCATGTCCAAGTTATTTTATCTCTTTCCCACTCCCTTAGCGAGAGTGCTTCTTGATTTTGTCCTCTGGGCAGAATACAGCGGCCTCTCTATTTTGAGGGTTGGACGGGCCCTACTAACATAAATTATGTTTAGTTCAAAAATTTGTTGAATTTTTAGTTTGTTATGGGGTTCATCTCCCTCCCCTTTAATCTTTTCATGGTTAGATTTTTATGTACTTTATTTATCATCAATTTTTATGGTGTGGGGCGCGTTTTTGTAGGTCCCCCCTGGTGAGGATGTGGTATTATGGTGTATGGAGGATTGAGTGGTGACTGACGAATTCTTGTGGTGAATGTGTCAATTGTAATGTATGAATGGGTCGCGAATCTGATTAGCTAGGTATAAGATAGTTAGTTAAGACCAGCCCTACCCCTCCCCTTTTTCGGCCTTGTGCCACAATTCGTATTTTATACGAATAAATCTTGACTACTCAGGCGATTTCTGTACCTTTTACCAACCTAATAAAACCCTTTTTATTGTTACGTGTTATTTGTCGTTTGTCTCTACAAACCACAAACCAACATCATAACAGTGGCGACGAAGATTCGTTCATCACGCTGAGTGGAGAACACCAATAACAGTGGCGACGAAGATTCGTTCATCACGCTGAGTGGAGAATTTTTCAACTCTAGGTGGACTATATAAATTTTTTTTTCTTACTCTGAAAAAGAAAAAAACAAAATACGTCGAACTTTGTTCTTCATGAAGAAGTGGGATTTCAACGTGCCAAAAAGAAGTAAGACTTGTGCTTATTTTGGATATATACGTGTTTTTTCCCTTTTGGACTGTTTTTGAAAACTGTTTTGTGTAATCTATTACGCATAATGGAAGATTTGATTGCATTAACGAAAACTCTAGTGCAAAGTCAAATTCAGCAACAAGAGCAACAAAAATTGTTTCGGGAACAACTATTGGATTTACAAGTTCAGCAGCGAAATGACACAAAGGCTTTATATGAAGCGATTTTACTTAAGAATCCAGTAAATTCGTCATTCACGGCCGAAGGTATTGCTAATTCTATTACTGAGTTCAAATTTAACCCAGAGGAGGGCATAACATTTCCTGCGTATTTCAAAAGATTTGAAACAATATTTGAAAAAAAATGTGAAGGTTGGACTGACGAACAAAAAGTGAGTTTACTTTTACAAAAGTTGGGTACAGATGAAAATAATAAGTATACGAATTTTGTCCTTCTAAGAAAAACTGGTGACATTTCTTTCGAAGAAACTGTTAATACTCTATCTAGTATTTTTGGCGAGCGAGTTGGTTTGTTTCATACTCGTTTCTCGTGTTTGAATATGGTAAAGCGTGACGATGAGGATATTGTTACGTATGCTGGAAATATTAACAGAATGTGTGAACGTTTTATGTTACATGATCTTTCAATTGATCGATTTAAATGTTTGATATTTGTTCAAGGCTTGACTTCTAGCAAAGATAAGGACATAAGGTCCCGAATATTGGCAAAACTCGAACAAAATTCCGAGATTACTTTGCAGAAGGTTACGGAAGAGTGTCAAAGAATTGAAAACTTAAAACATGACAATACGCAAATTGAAGAAAAAGACATATCCCGTGTCCATGCTATTCGACCAAAAACGGGAATAGTTAATAAAAACGTTAAAAAACCAACGTGCTTTGGATGCGGTGGTGGTCATTTTAAAAGTGAATGTTTTTTTCGCGACAAAAATTGCTATTCGTGTGGCAATAAAGGCCATATAAGTACTCATTGTAAAGGCAAAAGAAAAAAATTCAAGTCGAAAAAAGATAATGTGAATATTGTGTTGTCACGTCAAGAGATTGAGGAGGGGCAGAAAAGAAAATTCGTACAGGTAAAAATTAATGGAAAAAATGTTGAACTACAGCTAGATACTGGAAGTGATATTTCCATAATTAATACAGCAACATGGATTAAAATAGGCAGACCTTTGCTTAAAAAGACTGAAAAAGTGGCTCGCGGGATTTCAGGAAGAAAATTGCATTTTCAAGGTGAATTTTCTTGTAATATTTCATTTGCTGGTAAGACACTAAAGTCTAAAGTGTATGTACTACAAAATGCTTCAAATGTATTTGGAACAGATTGGATTGTACTTTTTAATTTATGGGAACTCCCTATAAATTCTTTTTGCAATAGAGTTAATGTTTCTTCTCCGTGTAAAAAGCGGGTTATAGAAAATTTGAAAGATCTGAAAATAAAATTTCCACAAGTATTGTCAGAAGGTCTTGGATGTTGCAAAAAGACGAAGTCAAAATTTGAAGTGAAGGAAAAGGTAAAACCTATTTTCAAGCGAAAAAGAAATGTGCCATTTGGTGTTTTGGAACAGATTAACAAAAAATTGGAACGGCTTGAAAATTTAGGAGTAATTTCACGCATTGAATTTTCAAAGTGAGCCTGCCCTGTTGTATATGTTAAGAAAAAGAACAAAACGCATCAGGAAAATATGAAATATTTCAGGCCGGGAGATAAAGTTTTTGTTAAAAATTACAAAAATGGAAAGGAATTTTTGGCAAGATGGAGTTGTAACTCAAAGAATTGGTAAAATCTTTTACATGATAAGATGTAAAAAATGGACGCACAAAAGACATTTGAACCAATTAAAGAGAAAGAACTAGGGTGGAACGTTTAAGTCCAGATCCAAAAAGAAAAAAATTATTTCCTCTGGAATTAATCTCAAGGGGGAGGTGTTGTGTCGGAAACCTACCACCCCTCTTGAAGATGAACTTGTCTGCGTCTAAAGACTTTAAATAGCGGCACGTCGAGAGACAGGGGGCGAGCGAGGAAAGTTCTTGGCTGAGCTAGTTAGAGACTACTCAGGCGATTTCTGTACCTTTTACCAACCTAATAAAACCCTTTTTATTGTTACGTGTTATTTGTCGTTTGTCTCTACAAACCCCAAACCAACATCATAACATATATATATATAAATAATATCTATGTTGGTCACACCACAAACTCGCTTTCACGACGCTTGCCACTACATTTGAATGATAACTCTAACATTTTTAGGCATTTAAAACAACATGCCTGGCCGCATACCCAATTCCGGAAAATCCTCGTCAAAAACACAACTATACTTAAACATGAAAACAATAAACAAAAACTAAAAATTCTTGAAGCTATATACATAAAACAGTTGAAACCTAACCTGAACAAAATAAACTATGAAATCCCCACAAATATCCTTAAATGCCTATAATTAGTAACAGAAGCCATTGGTTCATACCAACGGCTTTCCATACTCAATACTCATCGGATTCACTCTCGCGTGGTCATGTGTGACGTCATGAGCTGTTGTGCGATTTTCGCTTTCAGCGTCTTATATGCACGAGTCTATCGTTGCTTGGAAATCATCCATGTAAACAAAAACAGACTATCATCAATTTCTTGTACGTGTATTGCTTAATATATTGTGTAATTGTCATCTTTGATAATGGCTTATGTAAGCCGAAAGCTTAGATTTGATTAAAAAATATGTATCAATATTGTGATTTTCTTTCATTGTTTAATGATAATGTTATTAAGCTTATCAGACTATATGAAAAGAACTTACATAAAATATATAGACAACACTTATCTATATTATTTAATGAAACATGTATGAATATATATATATATATATATATATATATATATATATGATGAAAATGTGGAAAAGTCAAAGCAAAATCCGAATATGTGAGTTTACTGTTTTTTATTTTGTTTTTTGTTTTGTTTTTCTGTCACAAAACAGTAAACAAAACAGTAAACTCACATATTCGGATTTTGCTTTGTCTTTTCCACATTTTTTATCATACCGTCGGATCTACATCCACATATTTACTTATATATATATATATATATATATATATATATATATATATATATATATAATAAGATAACAAAAGTGACATTTTCAGAACGACACATTAAATAGACATTTTATATCTAGTAAATTTGTTAATCATTTTTCTCGTATGTGTCTGTTATTGTATAAAACTGCTAAAATTCGTATTATGTTCAAGCTTTCGACTCGTATCCTCCAGGGAAGTAAGTTTAAAAAAAAAACAGAACACAATATTATGTGTATTTTAAGCAACATATTTTTTAAAAAAATATTATTTTTTGAATCAAAGCAAATTCCAATACAACACAGTAAGTCATGTGTCAGCATCCCGTATTGCTCACGATGAGAAATACAGTTAGATTAAATTGAAGTATATTATCATTTCTTCATCTTAAAAATGAAATACAAAAAAAAAAAAAAAAAAACATAGTATATTAAAGTAAATATAGATTCAAGCAATAATCTCGTTCTTATCTTCCTATTTATGCTGACGCCGTCCCAAAGAATTCTTATTAAGTGTTGGGAATATGCATATTATTAAATCAAAAATGGCTGAAATTTAGTCTCTGGTAATTTGGTGGCTTGCAAGTTAAACGAATGTAGCAGAGTGACTTCCATATTGTCAGAATAACTTACTGGAGACTGAAATTCATACGAAAGGAAACAAATGCCCGTATCATAAGTCTGATATTTAAATCAGCGGCGACATACACTCAAGATGATACTTTAGGACAAAAGCAATGAATATGGAAGCAAACCAAACACAAAGTTAAATAGAAACAGTTGTCCACAAGAATTAGAATAAATACCTCGAAAGTAAAAGCGGAATTGCAAATATCGAGACAAAATGAGATCTCGAACGATTTCTATTGACTCTCTTGTAAACACAGCCTCATTTCCAGACATTGGCAATTTAAAGAAGTCATATTTTATCGTTTCAAGACGCCCAAATGGCTTCCTTTAATTTGCGATTGTCCTTTTTGCCTGAAGCGACTCGTTTTAACGACGATAAATCAAGATTCTCCGCGAGGAGTTAAGCATTGGAGGAACGGTAATGTAACCTCGGAAATGAAAAAGCAATTGGGCGACGTAACATCCGGTTCTGCGACCTTTGACTCTTCGCCTGATTGGTCGAATGGGCCCCTTTCATAGCCCGTTAGTTGTCTATAACTTGAAACAGCGTGTGGCCACGATTGATTCTGGCAGAAAGCATAGCGAACAAATGAACGTTAGCCATAGATCGTCAGCTATCTCTTTCCTTGCTATTCACAGCCCCGGGTATTCGTTATTCTGTTCTATCGATTACTCTGAACGATATTTGCTTTGCATTATTGCTAAAAATAAGACGGCATCGTTTGTGATGTGGACGAGAGTATCAACTTCTGCCACAGACATCAGGATATACCTATGACCATTCGTTTCTTGTTGTAATGATGAGATACCATCTATGGTTAACATTACCAAAACTATAACTCACTACGAGTAACAGAAATATAATTTTAACAGCTGTCTATATTTCTGTGATGAAATATAGTTACCATTTACACCATTTACTTCGTTCGGACTGTTGTCCTCATCTTTCAACATATATCACCTGAAGAATGCCGGAGCGTACAACGACCGAAACGCCGTGAATATGACAAGATGAGGACAACAGTCTGAAGTAAGTAATTTTAACTGGTATAAAAAAAATCTCTGGTTCATTTTGTCACAGACATCAGGGTGCACATATGACCATTCCTTTCTTACTGTAACCGATTCCTGCACTTTTAAGCAACGCCGAGCCCAGTGAGAACCTAGATGAGTGACCACTTGGTAATGTCAAGTGCCGTATGCTTAAATGTGCGGATTAACTGTTCGAAATCTTTAATCAGAGAGCCGATATCCAGTACCATTTAGGTTCGTTATATTCACTTATGCGTAAGATATATATCAACTTGTTCTTCCACCAGCTATGGGTTAATTATTAAGACACGGTTGA
>OZ038494.1:47644369-47836869 GCA_964036315.1 Acanthosepion esculentum
AGTAACTGCATGGATTATTTCCATGTAAACTGACATCTGACTTTTCAGAGAAAACTCACGACCAACGACGAGCTTGAATAACCAACTGTCACTCGATCCCACCTACTATATCTTTTTAATTGAATGAGAAATTATTTTACTCTAATGGCAACGTGTCACCATTCACTGATTTAGGTTGGGGCTCGAATCCGGGTAAAGACAGAATTTCGAACAGAACAATTTTTTGCTAAATACTAACGCGAATTTCCAGCTTGAGAGATTTAAAAACAATTATATTAATGTCCCTTGACATATAGGTACGTATGCTAGAATATAGAAAAGTTCTAGGTTAGATCAAGACGTTTGTTCTTTTCATCTGTGTAGATATTGAAAAGAGAGACGTGTTGATAAATCTTCAGCACACACAGAATTATATCTATCTATCTGAAAGATAGGGTAAGGTTTATAAATCTAACAAGTTTCGCTTTAAAGCCTCATCAGAGAATGTAATATGGAAAAATGGTATTTTTATTTTTGTGTTGTTTGATTATCATTGGTTGAATAGACTTCACGTGCATTCGACTAATCAAGCAGCGTTCGTGTGTATAATTTACGTGTTTGTATGTGTATATATATTGTATGTGTATAATTTATGTGTTTGTATATAATTCTAGTTTGTCTATGCGGGATTCGGATGACAGTGTATATATGTATGTATGTGCGTGTATTTCTAATAGATATTATATATGTTTAAAGATTGTCCGCATGTTGATTTGGGGCCGTTTTTATATCAACACCTGGCGTGATAGCTAAAAATGTGCCAGGTTCTTTAAGAATTTGAACCCAATTCATATATATATATATATATATATATATGTGTGTGTGCGTGTGTGTGTGTGTGTGTGTGATAAAACGTAGTTTTAAGGTATGGTATATTTATGGGGTAAAGTGTCCATTAGCAGGGATAGAGCGTATGTAAATATAAAAGTGGAACTTGTTAACACCCAGCGACGACAGACTGCTTCATGCTTAAACACAATCACTGGTAGGTGTTGACCTAAATGTCCATATATATATATATATATATATATATATATATATATATATATATATATGCAGAAATATAGTCTTAAAGTGTGCTATATTTATGGGGTAAAGTGCTCAATATCAGAGATAGAGCGTGTGTAAATATAAAAGTGGACATGGAAGTCAGCACTTAGAGGCGACAGTCTGTTTCATGCTAGTGCAATCGTCAGGCGACTAGTGCTGTTATTTTTCTCGGCTGTTTATATAAGGGTCAGTGGTGCATTATGGGTAGTATATTTTGGCGGGTACGTTTACCGGAAGTCGCTTATTTGTTTATTTATTTATGTCAAATTATTTTGCTTGTTTTTTTGTTTGTTTTTTTATTTTTATTTTTAATTTATATATATATATATATATATATATATACACATACAAAGAGAGAGAGAGAGAGAGAGAGAGAGAGAGAGAGAGAGAGAGAGAGAGAGAGAGATTTACAGGGTGATTAAAAAGTAACTGGCTAGTTTATGTGTGAGTGGCCTGCTAGGAGTCTTGACTTAACACCCTGTGACTTTTTTTTCTTTGGTGTTGGTTAAAGGAGCAATTGTACTATAGCAAACCAGAACTTTTGGATGAACTTGAAGTGGCGAATACAATAAATTATGTCTTTCATTCCACAAGAGTTCCTGGTGAAATCAGTTGACGGGATTCCTGCGCGGCTCGAGAAGCTGATAGCAAAAACTAGTCTCCAAATGTAATTTTAAATAAAACCATATGCTAAAAGCTTTCCTGCTCTCTCATATCCATTTCTTGTAAAAATTATAGTTAATAAGTATAGGATTGGTGTATACGGAATAAATTCCAATAACCAACAATTACTATTCTTAAAAGAGTGCTCAATACAGAGTAGAGCAAATATAATTATATATTTGAAAATTATAACATAACTATGTTATAAAATCACTACATAATAACCATTTTGTTTCAACATCTCTGGTAAAACCCTTTATTCTACATTCAACATCATCACTTGATAAGACATCAGAGGTGTTGAAACAAAATAGGTATTTTTGTAGTGATTTTATAAGACAGTTATGTTATAATTTTCTAATATATATACATATTAAAAAGAAGATAGAAATCGCAAACGTTTTTGGTTGTAATTTGGATATTTTAAAAAAATATTATGCTTTATTTCCCATAATTTTGCTACACGTCTTTCATCAGGCAAAGTGTGGAGATTTCCACATATTAAAAATAATTAATTTTTTTCTTATGCATTTCGATGATAAACATTCTTTATATGAGACATTCTCTTTTTTGTGTGTTAGTGACCCAAATGTCTTTTTCTCTCGTTGGAACTACTATAAACTCTTCCCTTTATATATATATATATATATATATATATATATATATATATATATATATATATATATATATATATATATATATAGATATATATATATATATTAGATAAAAGGTTAATGGTCAGAGTTGAATTGGACCAGGGGAAAGTATTATTAAAAAGTGCTTAATACACGTATGAAAAAATAAAATGTATGGCTTTTAACTTAAAAATTAGATCAGTTGATTCCGCTATTTTGGCTTTAAACGTAGCGGAATCTCCTAATTTTTAAAGTATATATATATATATATATATATATATATATATATATATATATATATATATATATATATAAGTCGGTCAGATGACGAAACGCGTCGGCTAAGTATAGTTTTACCTCTTGTTACTTTTATTCAAATAAAAGTAACAAGAGGTAAAACTATACTTAGCCGACGCGTTTCGTCATCTGACCGACTTTATCAACTCAGATGTCGAAACACGTCAGCTAAATATAGGTTTCTCTTTTGTCATTTTTATTCATTTCGTCTCTTCTTCAGATATACTCTGAGAATATTTACACACAGGCACACATACATACGTACACACACACATATCATATATATTGTCACTTCATGTTAAATTTAAACTTTCGTAGTTGCATTGATGCAATTCCTCGTCAGAACAGATTTAGGCATTGCATCTATGCAACTACGAAACTTTAAACATGAGTTAAGTGAAAATATTTTATTATTAAATCTATTAATGCTCTGTCTTTCTTCGGTATTGAGCACTCTACAAAAAAAAACCTGCTTGACTTAAATGCCTTTATCAAAAAACCAGCAATTTTGACTTCGAAAGCAGTCTTCCAAATTACCATTATATATATGTGTGTGTGCGTGTGTGTGTTTGTAGGAAGGAACAAAAACAGAGATAAATCAAAAAGAAGACAACAGGCTCTAGCGACGAAAATAAGTGAAGAAAGAAAATATATTAGGAAACTTAAACTCAGCAAAAACAGACAACGCTTTTTCGCCCTGGCCAGACAAACCAAAATAGAAAAATCGAATCCGGATATAACCTGAACGCAATCCAAAACCGAAGCACCACAGGACTTTCCCGTGATTATTACTTTCATATATATGGTTATGCTGTTAAAAATGTGCGATACTCATGGGACGAAAAATATCAGAGGTTGAACGTTTCTTGCTATAAATAGTGTGGTTAGAGAAATCAAGGTTGTATGATGACAGTTTCTGATATTCAGATCCACTTGAGGCGTGAAAACGAGAGTCGAGACGTCGATATCTATCATAGTTAAGTTCTCCCCTTCATCTTTTGCATCTTATTTTATACATATAGTTCATATATTTCTTAACGATTTAAATTTCTTTTCATGTCTATCTATTTTTATCTACTATTTAATCTATGTTGTGTATATTTGCATGTTCATTTCTATCTATCTATCTATCTATCTATCTATCTATCTATCTATCTATCTATCTATCTATCTATCTATCTATCATATATTTGTTCCTCTCTCTATCTATTGTATATTTGTCTGTTACTATATCTATCTATCTATCTATCTATCTATCTATCTATCTATCTATCTATCATATATTTGTTCCTCTCTTTATCTATTGTATATTTGTCTGTTACTATATCTATCTATCTATCTATCTATCTATCTATCTATCTATCTATCTATCTATCTATCTATCTATCTATCTATCCCAATCTCTTCATTATCTATCTATCTATCTATCTATCTATCTATCTATCTATCTATCTATCTATCTATCTATCTATCTATCTATCTATCTATCTATCTATCCCAATCTCTTCATTATCTATCTATCTATCTATCTATCTATCTATCTATCTATCTATCTATCTATCTATCTGTTTCTTCATCATCCCTCTTTATACCTACTTACCTACCTATCTACCTACCTACGTATCTATCTATCTATCTATCTATCTATCATATATTTGTTCGTCTCTTTATCTATTGTATATTTGTCTGTTACTATATCTATCTATCTATCTATCTATCTATCTATCTATCTATCTATCTATCTATCTATCTATCTATCTCTTCATTATCTATCTATCTATCTATCTATCATATATTTGTTCCTCTCACTATCTATTGTATATTTGTCTGTTACTATATCTATCTATCTATCTATCTATCTATCTATCTATCTATCTATCTATCTATTTCAATCTCTTCATTATCTATCTATCTATCTATCTATCTATCTATCTATCTATCTATTTTAAAAAGAATTTCACCTTAAGGAAGGCGACAATGCAGCTGCTCTGTAGGGGCTTACAGTGAGTGAAAAAGAAAGGAATGCTTTTAGTGAGGAGAAAAGACAATAATGGATCAGCATTCAGGAAGTCAGAAGACGGCAACTGACGTTACATCTAAATTTTTGAAGATTGTAGTTGGCAGGGAAGCAAGAAATCTGAAGGGAATTCCACTGCTGAGAAATTCGACAAAAGCAATTGCTAAAATAGAAGTGGCAATTGCGTCTAACTAGTTCAACATTAAATATGTCAACATTAAATATATCTACTTGTCAATCTTGTCACGCTTAAATTCATGCAGTCGCGGCTCTAAGTAAAAACTCATCATCGCAGTTGCCAGGAAAATATTTGTAGAAAAGACAGAGGGTAGTCGCATCACGTCATGAAGTCGTGATGCCAGGTCAGGATCGATTATATAAAAGACAATTTTTTAAATTTTCTCAAGAATCCCGAGATATACAACAGGAGCACCCGCCCAGATATGGCTACATTATACAATGCACAGACGAATGGAAAATTTATAAATGTGCATGATGGATTCTGGCACGACAAAGTAAACCAACATACCTAGCTCTAGACGTAGCTATTGATTCAATATCGTGGCTCCACTTAATCTCAGTGGGAAACCTGAGTTCAAGAGCACGCAATGTATTGCTTGTCTGGTGTTTAGCAACAACCATGCTGATGGCGGGTAGAAAAGCTTTTCTGTTGAGATTAAATGTGTTGCAAGCTAGAAAGGGTTAATGAATGTTGAATAACAAAAACGGAGGTTGGAAATGAAATGGTAATTATTGTAACATCAACAAAATACAATACTCGTCAGCGGCGGGAAGTAGGTAAACCACTGCTAACGGTGGACTACTTAGACACCATAATACCCCCTCCACTTACAATAGTGTCCAAAGTATTTATTAGGATTGGGATATACAATTAGTGTCCATAGGAACGGTATGTAACAAAACGACACCAGTTTTGTTTCCGAGGCGTTAAAATTTACAAGCGATTTCTTGTCCCAGTTAACCAATGATTGAATATCCTTTTCGAGAGCATTTGCCAAGTCTACTTTGTCGGATCCGCCAGAATTGCTACTAAGACAGAAGTAAATAGGTGTGTAATAATTACATAGTTGGGAACTGATGACATCGTGAAAGTCGTTGATGAAGATCAGAAAAGGCGTAGGTCCAAGGATAGAGACTCGCGGAATTCCGCATTTGTATGAAAGGATCTAGAAGCGTACCCGTTCAATACGAACTTCATCAGGCAATTTGTTATGAACAACTGGATTAAGGCATATCTATCTATCTATCTATCTATCTATCTATCTATCTATCTATCTATCTATCTATCTATCTGTTGTATATTTGTAGGTATCTATCTATCTATCTATCTATCTATCTATCTATCTATCTATCTGTTGTATATTTGTCGGTATCTATCTATCTATCTATCTATCTATCTATCTATCTATCTATCTGTTGTACATTTGTCGGTATCTATCTATCTATCTATCTATCTATCTATCTATCTATTTGTTGTATATTTGTCGGTATCTATCTATCTATCTATCTATCTATCTATCTATCTATCTATCTATCTATCTATCTGTTGTATATTTGTCGGTATCTATCTATCTATCTATCTATCTATCTATCTATCTATCTATCTATCTATCTGTTGTATATTTGTCGGTATCTATCTATCTATCTATCTATCTATCTATCTATCTATCTATCTATCTATCTATCTATCTAAAGCAATTTAACAGGTATTGTCGTATATTTATTTCAGTTATCTACGCTTTTACATATAAAAGACGTGCCCTTTCATCATGCCAGCCATGTCTGTTGTGGTCAAGTCACGTAGACAAATATATTGCAATATATTGCAAAATGATGTTTAGTCAGAAAATATGCCGCTCATCTATTGCCAAATTGTGGCGTGGTCCTTTTTTTTATTTCATCCACCTGGCAGAACAGAAACACGTATTACGGCGTCCTGGGTATGACGATAAACTACATCCGCGTCCTGGGTACGACGATAAACTACATCCGTGTCCTGGGTAAGATGATAAACTACGTCCAACAGCAAGCCTCTGATAATACGTTTTTGAAAAATAATGTTGCCAGCTGTACGTTTTTTTTTAAAAATAATATGACCAGCTGTACGTTTTTGAAAAAATAATATTACCAGCTATACGTTTTTTGAAAAAATAATACTACCAGCTATACATTTTAAAAAAATAATATGACCAGCTATACGTTTTTGAAAAAATAATACTACCAGCTATACATTTAAAAAAATAATATTACCAGCTATACGTTTTTGAAAAAATAATACTACCAGCTATACATTTTAAAAAAATAATATGACCAGCTATACGTTTTTGAAAAAAAATAATATTAACAGCTATACATTTTTGAGAAAAAAATATTAACAGAAATGGATTTTTGAGAAAACAAAAATATTACCAGAAAAAAAAGTTGTCAGTAGCTGAGGTTGATATGCCGTAAAACAAAGCAAACTAAACAAAACGAACGTGTATTACGTTTATGAGAAAGAGATTATATTTGCCCACGTTAGTTGATCTCATCTGCTCAATCGTCTTTGGGCATTAATGATTAGCAAAGAGGCATAAAAATATTATCGATTGATACCCACTAGCATTTGTTCTGCTTAGTACAAAAGAAAACAGATTTTCTTTTTCCTTAAGCTGGTCTACGTCTTCAAAGAGATTAGGTGAGTAATCCGGAAAAATGAGTTGAAATTTTGAAAACTGCATTTAGGTTTTGCATTTAAGTCAGTGACAGAATTTAAATGATAGTGTCGACCGATAGAATTTCCACTGACTCGCAGGTAACAGCTGATATGCGTTCCCAAGAGAGTCTGACGATATATTTTTTAGACAAAGATTATAAATTACGTTAATTCTTTCTGATATGATTTAAATCCAGGAATTCTTTTAGCGGGTAGGATTGTTTAGAACGTCCGAATTCCGTCTGGCTCTCAATCAGATATCCGCCTTTTTGAAAGAATAATTTCAACCCAAGCAATGCAATAAAGCCAGTAAGTGGTTACTGATTGGTAGAGAATATGAGAAAAATATAATATTACTAGCTTAAAACCCGCCCTATTGTACGGCAACTAAGCTAACTCCTGCGGGCGGCTCTTGATTAGACCTTCATCACAATAGGTAAGGAGAAGTAGATGCGATAGGCAGCAATAATCTACAGAAGAATTAAAAAATGATCGATGCATTTAAGTATTGCATTAATATTTAAGTTTACCTTTTAATAGTTCAACGATAATTCCTCTGCGGCCACTTAATTTAAAGACAATTTGATGTAGGTAGGTCCTTACTTTCCGTCCAAACAATTATTTTTATTTCATGCGTGACATTCGCTGGATTTCGCAATTCATTTCAAGTATTCCCAAATTTATTTCTAACGTATTAAAATTGTTATCGTACAAAAAGATTCGTCGCAAAAAATCACGTAAAAAAATCGCCGAAACCAATCACAGTAATGAAAATTTGGAATCCAAAATTTCCGGATTGCGGTGCTGGATCAGGCCCGGAATGTCTTTAATTTGCCCACGAAGTCGGTCAGATTCCAAAATGGTATGATATGTTGGGCTACAACCTCTAGAAGTAAAGCTGAAAAAGAGTGACACAGGGACACACTTACATTCGCATTTGTTTTATAGGTGAAAGGACAATAAAAGAACAAGATTTAAGAAGATAGAAGATAACGATTGACATTGCATTTCCATTTTTTAAGAAAGCTTTAGCATAGAAATTACGGTTACATATAACAATTTCAATTGTAAAATGATGAGATCTAACCGCCAATATAGTACTGCGCTTAAATTCATAAAGTCTAGTTGACAAAGAGAAAAGTTCATCAGAAAAGTTACCATGAAAGTATTTATAGAAAAGGCACAGGGAAGCTACGTTACGGCGATGGTAAAGTGACAGGATCAATTACATTGCAGATTATTCTTTGTAATGTATCAAGACTCTCTAAATATATAGCAGATGCACCATACCAGATGTCCTTTTTAGAAGCTAAAACGATTCCTCGTATTTCCAAATATGGTTACGAACTGTTGGCATTAATAAGCTTCCATTCTGATGTACAACGACTTCCATATTTGACAATAAATTTGTAACGAACTCATTCAAAAACTCTACCACAAATTCACCATATTTATTTAGTTATTTCATAATCACTCTCTTATTCCGGTCTATTTTGATAACCAATTCCCTATTAAATGACGAAAATAAAGAAAATGGCTGTTATTTTTTCAACAGATCTAAAAGTACAGAACAGCTGCTACTTGCTTGTAAAATGCTACTATTTATTCACCCACATATCTTCCCTTTCACATATATTTACGACATCAACGCTAAGGATCACGATCAAAATATATGCTTAATAAGCTATCTACAGAAAACGGAAAATAGGATAAAGAAATCCTAAAGCGCATTTGAATAGCCAGAGATGACAGCCAAAACCTAAATAAAATACAATATAATAATTATGCTTGTCCCTCCCTTCGTTAATTCCTTAATTCGCTCGACCGTTACGCCTTGCCACTATTTCGTAAATAATGGACTATTCCGTTTTGATCGAGTAGAAAAACAAAAAGACATATCAGAGACGCTATTTGATTTCAGTGAAAAAAAAGAAAGAAAAAAAAGAAATAATGCTCTTTCTGTTTCGATCGCGGGAGAAGATAATAACGCTATTTGGTTAGGAAATGAAAGAAAGAACGTCTGATAGAAGTGTTTAATTCTGTTTCAATGAAACGAAAAATGCTGTCAATTGCAAATCTTTTCATTTGTACCTCCTTATTTCTTAAAATAATGACCAGCATTCATTATTATTATTTCAAGATTTTGCTAAAATTGTTAAGCTACGAATAGTTTATTGTCGTAGAACTTGCTATGAGCTTATTCAATCATTAACTGAAGAATTAAGAATCCATCAAAAATTTAAAATAGGAAAACCGTGAAATTTTCACGAGTTTAAATCTGGTAAAAATGATTTTGTTTTGAACCAAGAAAAGTGTAATGAACTTTTACCTCATATCGATCCTCCTATATGACCGTGAATGTTGGACAGGTGAGGACGAAACTTAAGGCAACAGAAATGGGGTTCTATAGGATGAAGCTGAGAATATCATGGACTGAACATGTGAGTAACGAGGAATAGTTAAGGGAAATGGAGACAAAAAGGACAGTTGAACTTCGAATCTGAAAAGAACAATTGAACTTTCTGGGAGAATTTCATGCACACAGGACATACTGAAGGCGAAGTGATATGAGGGATACATTGGGTAACCTACCTAACAGGTGTAAATTGATTGTACGAGAGGAACAGAAAGTTATGGTAAGGGGATAAAGTTATATATATTAGGTTTAGTCAGAAATATTTTTCGCTGTTCAGATCTTATTTTAATGACGATTGTACTAATCTAACTACTAATTATAGATGGCAGTTAAGAATAAGTTTGGAGTACACTAGCATAACTTAAATTTTGTACAGCAGTGGCAGCGTACACAGTGGATTAAAAGAAAAAAAAATCTGCTCTTCTCCATGACAGCGAAAGAATAACACAGGAAAGATATTTTGAACTCGGTTAGGTTGTTCAACCTTATTCGTCCATATTCAACCAAACTTTTCCAATCGCTGAAAAAGAAACTTTGATAGGGAAAGCTTTCTCTATTGAAAACCAGATTCAAAGTCTTTTCCACATCAAATACCGCAGAATGTTACAGAAAAGGTACTGAAGGTCTGCCTGATAAGTATAAATAATTTATTATAAATACTTTTTGCCAAAACAATCCCTTTTCAGTATACGTCAGAATTGAGGTGACTGATTTACATATGAAGTCACAAAGACAATAGCTACGACTATTACCCATGCTATAACCCATAAGGCAGTTGAGTGCACACTACTTCCCGCGAGTATTTAACTCTCCATAACAAGAATGTCATTTGTCCACTCTCCAAGATTGTCCGACTCAACAGGTGCATTCCAAATAATATGTATATATTATTGAAAATTTTAGTTCTTTTCCATATTAATACGTATAGAATTACAAGCATTATTTCTTTTTATAGAGGGACATTGCAAATTTAATGGTAATAGACAATGTTGCTGGATTTTAAAATTTGAATGCATGTACAATCATTTGCTTTAATTCCTAACTAATTATTACATAAATAAACTGAAGCAAACTTCAATAAACGAATAGAATGTCAGGGTATTGTAATTCAATAAACAAAAAGTTCAGTAAAAGGTCATGGTATTTAAATCGATTTTATTCTGATAAAGATTACTTGTGAAAAAGTAAGAAAAAATTCTCTTCACACCTGAAACCCCAGGGGATTCGTCCTAAATGGAGATTCCCCATGTTTGGGAATCCCTGATTTAGTCGTTTTCCAACTAAAAGTACTTGAATCAAATTTTCATCTCGGATAAAAAGTACATAAGCAACATGCAAAAACTTCTTACTAAGCAGAGTGGACTCATCTACATGTCAGCCAAATTCTGTTGCCTTAAGCATGCTTCGATATTTTCAACTATTTAATCCACCGCATTCTTTTATGTGGCCCGCCCTTTTACGACGTTGATGATCGTAGCTCTCCACGACTGTAGCTCTAAAGAATATTTTTTTTACCTTTTTTCTTTCCGTTTTCTGTCATCCATTTACACAAGCTTGTTAGATCGGTAACATGGCTGATTCTAAACTCCAAAACAGTGACTCGTTGTGGCCACTCGGGATAACGATCTCAGCTGACATGAATTGGAAAGATTATATCGGATCATTTGCTAGATCTACTTTTATCCTATCAGTTGGTTCACTGTGTCGTGCAAGTAAATTTTTCTTGCCAGAATCTATGTTAAACATTTTTAAGTCTACCATTCGTCCTTGCTTTCACATCTAATCTATGGCTTCTGCTATATATTTACAGATTCTTGATAAAATCCGAAAAAGAATCTTCAATGTTATTGGTACTGACCTGACATCTCGGCTTCAGTCACTTTCCCATCGCCGTAACGTAGTTTTCCTGTGCATTTTCTATAAATACTTTCGTGGTAATTGTTCTGATGAACTTTTCTCTATGGCAACTAGACTTTATGAATTTAAGCGCAGTACTAGATTGGCGGCTAGGTTT
The DNA here is from genome assembly GCA_964036315.1 of Acanthosepion esculentum. Taxonomy (NCBI): domain Eukaryota; kingdom Metazoa; phylum Mollusca; class Cephalopoda; order Sepiida; family Sepiidae; genus Acanthosepion; species Acanthosepion esculentum. The sequence continues at coordinate 47,656,217 of OZ038494.1, forward strand.
CATCATTTAAATTTGAAATAGCGAGATGTAACCGTAACTTCTATGATACCAGTTCCTTCTACCGCACTTCTTGCTTGTGAAACTCTTTTCCGGCTTCTTGTTTTCCAGTCAACTTTTATCTTCAAGCATGTAAATGCAATGTGACTCATACCATAGAGAAAGGTTCATCAGAACAATCACTATGAAAGAATTTATAGAAAAGGTAGGGAAGCTACATTATGGCGGTAGGAAAGTGACTGAAGCCGAAATGCAAAGACAGGGGCAAAGATATTGAAGATGCTTCCTTGCTTTTTTTTTTATCAAATATATCTAAATATATAGCAGAGGCACGGCAGCATATATGATAGTAATTTTCAAAGTATGGACGAATGGTATAACAGCAAAATTGTCCAAATCGTGTAACAGCATGCGATAATTGTCCATCCCACGAAATGTTTAATATCTAAAAAAAAAAAAAATACAGTAAACTAATTGAGATTTTGCAGCTTTTCAGATAAGACGTTTAGCCATCTTGACATCATTTGTCGTAAGAATCACTGAAAATCCCTTCGATTTATTCAGCTAGAAAGATAGGTTAAATCGTTTTGTGTCAGACCCAGTGTCTTCTCAACTGAGCATTGGTGAGAGGAAAAATCATTTAGGCCTTCAGTAATGGTACCAACATTCATACTCTGGCTTCCATCTTCAAATTCAATTCAAGAACCATCAAGAGAACGATTAATAAGTTTAAGTAAGAGGGAATAGTAGAGAGGAAAACTGGATGAGGAGGTCACAACAGCAAGAGGGATCATCATTTTAACTTAGAGCTAAATACATTCTTATTGTTCAAAGTGGAGTCCAATAGTTTTATAAAAAACTCGGAGAATTCCAGTAAGATATCTTTAATCATTTATAAGATACAACGGTTCAAAGATTAATTGGACAATTTTGCTGTAACACGATTTGAACAATTTTGCTGTTACACCCGGTATATGTAAGATAGATTCAAGCGGGAAAGATTGCCTAGAACGACACAGTGAACCAACTTTCCTAGCAGCAGACCTAGCAATTGATTCAATATAATCTTTCCATTTATAAATTTTTTAAGAATCGCGGACGTTTTAATTTGAAAAGACTCTTTCGTGCTGTAGTCTCATTTGTTGCAGTTGGTTATTTAGTGGTGACCTTCTAAAAAGCCATATCCCTTTAGGATGCAACCGGTCATGACTCTCCACAGCTTCCATTTCTTTACTGCCTGCGAATTGCCATGCCTCCTAAGGAATGACAGTGGAGTAATTTCTCCGTTGCCTTTTCCTTGCTATGGAATTCAGAGTTTCCCTTCTGTTGCCACCAATGTCAAAAGAACCCACTTTACCCTGTTATTTAACCCATAGATAGGAGGAGAAAAGCCAGATTCTTTTCTTATCCAAGCGAACCAGTACGGAAGTTGAGACAAAGGACTAGTCCCGAAATTAAGCTGATTTCGCTCAATATCATTTATACTGCTCACATATACTGCTTAAATTTGTTTTCAATTTCTATTCCTTTAGGACATAGGCATTCATGAAGCTTTTCAGGTTCCATATATTCTTGCTAGATTGAGGAGTGGTTTTGCACAGCCTTCTTCACAGTTTGGTATTTAGAGTTATTTTTTTCTTTTGTGAGAATGATTGTTTATACATATCTATAGAGTTTAGTCTATCCTGCTATTTAACCCATTGTTGGGGAGAGAGGAGATGGATTCGCGCTTTACCCAAGTGTATTTTTGCGAAAGTCAGCGCAGATGATTGGGTAGGAAATTGAACTCGTTTCGTCGAATCCACCTTTGCCGCCGATATCCGTTTACACCAATCACACATCCAACTGATATAATAATTTAAAAAATAATCCAATCAGGACGATGGCAATCATGGATCTGCACAAATTACTTTTTTTGTTATCTATGTATTATTATGTTCTTTTGTGTAATCTTTTATAGTCGTTTTCCGTTTGCTTCTCCACAGTTCTGGATTCAGAGTTTTCCTACTCTTAGACTAATTGCCAGTGAAGGTTAGATAACCCGGTCTACCCGGCTATTTATCCCAATGCTGGAGAGAAACTAAAAGAACTCACGCCTTGCTCAAAGGAATTAACACGAAAATTTGGAATTTAAACTCGTCTCGCTGAATCCACTTTCCGCAACGATTTCCATGACAACACTCACATATCCAGTTGACACCATTCCAAATATTTCCAAAATTTCAAATATCAAATGTCATATAACCGATACAGTATAACCTGTTGGGCTGAGGACATCTTTTTAAAAAGTATTTCATTAAAGGTTTACAGCTTCAAAGGGAAAGTAAAGGTGTAAAGAATCTTAGAAGCGAGTCTATTAACATATTTTATTTGGTAAGTGCTGATTGATTGTTTTTTTTTACGGCTTATCAACCCTTTCCAGGTTATTTAAAGCCAAATTTTTTTTTAGATTTGAAAAATGTTTTGAGTGATAATAATGGGTTAATAATGTAAAATCGTACAACATATGAATAAATTTTAAGAAATATATTTTTCTTATCCTTTTTACGAATTAATTCTATCTTGTATAGTTACAAAACTACAAGCATTTAGATTAACATATAAAGTTAATAAAACCCTGCATCTTTTTAGAGAAAGTTTTTTGTTTATATATAAGCACAAAAAAACTGATATAACTGCTATGTCAACAAGTATATTTTTTGGCTTAAATTTAATATTTTGGAAAGAAATGCACGTGCGCCATTTTTAAATACTGTTTCAAAACATCTTTTTTTAATATTAAGAGGTAATAGCTCAGATACAATATTAAAAAAGCATACAATATTTAAAAAAAAAAAAGAAAGAAAACTTTTTTATCTTAAAAATAGATTCTTTAAAGTTTTTGTAGTTGTGTGATTCAAGTTTTAATGTAAAATATATCTTTTATTCTTGCATTAGATTATGAACTGCGTTGGTTCTTTATGAAAAGAATTTCAGGTTCGCGGTATTTTGGCGGAAGAAATATCTTGAAGAGTGTCTGCGACCGGGAGAATTTTTTCGAGGGTAGTCGTGACAAAAATACTCTGGTTTAATGACTCAGGGCTAGGTTGTTCGGCTTTCATTGTCTGATAAACTCTGAAATAGATTGCAGAAAAACTCCGTTTTAAAATGTGATTTCAGTTCTTAATAACATATAACTGAATTGTATGATTGTATAAATAATATCGCTGTACTGTAGGACATCGTATTATTAATGTGAACTTCATTTACCTGGCTTAAGTTTTATCGAAATCACTCAGTACACCAGAAGCTAGAAATGGATTGCGATATATTTTTAAATATAAAATTGTGTATTATTTTTTTTTACAATAATGTTTACTCTATACAAGGCCCAAGGGCAACTCGAAGTAGAGAGTTATTGAGTAACATTGAACAATTTCCATAGAATTATTGCTTTTCTCGCAATATAATATTGGAAAATGAAACGACAGCATTCAGTTTATCTCTTACAAGCATTTAAAGTTTCGAAACCCACACACAATGGTATCTTCCACATCTTCAAAGCGCTAGCTGATCACTCCTCTGACCTAAGTAGAGGAAAAACTAGCTGGTTACATTCAATTTATCGAAAACCAAACTTGTGACTATGATCATCGAATAGGCCCTGGATTTACGCCTATCGTGATAAACGGGTATTCTCTAAGAGAAATCCCCAGTTATCGTCTATTAGATCTGTTCAACCCAGACCTCAAGTGGAACTCGTATATACGATACACCACTAAAGATGCTGGGAAAAGGGTCGGTTCCCTGTACGACTCTAGTATGTACCTCATTCCCCTTGCTATCCTCTACGTTTACAACTAGCATGACCGACCCAAAATGCGGTACTGCTGCCATATAAGGACAAATGTTGCTCTGTCTTTCAATGCTCGAATAATTCATCAACCACATGATTCCTAGTAGGTAATGAATTATTTTCCACGCTACAACCCCTTTTCCAGAGACGAAACATTGCAAGACTCTCAATACTCGATCACTATTTCTATGGAAAGTGTTCAGATGAACAACATTCCTCAGTTCCACCAGTTTTAACATTCACGGCTAAGTATAGCGAAGAAAAACGGCGAATTACCTCGTCAAACCAAGCGACAGCGTGTCGCGTGTATCCTACGACGGAAAATGGGGCGAAAAAGAAATTTATTTGCCGAAAAAAGGGGCATGTATTCTGCCTGATATGATGAAGACGAAATATTTAAATTAGAAACAAGTCAGTCGCTTTAAAAGGATGTTGATGTGCTAATATTGTGCGTCCTCTCCTAGTTGTCGACGAATCGGAAAAAATGCTCGGACGATAAAAGCAGTTTATGTTAGAAATTAATTAATTAATTAATCAATTAAAAAATAATTCGTGTATTTAGCGACCGTCTGTGAGTTAGTTATTTTTTCTGACTGGTTACGTTTATTGTGATTTCTGCCATAGTACCTACGAATCGAGATTTCGACATTTCTTTCTGCCCTCAATCTTCGAGTCTGAGTTTACAGTGATTTGTTCTGCGACAAATATTTTCCTTTGCAATCCCAGAACTCTTACACGCATAAAGTAGCGAACCACCCTCATTCCTTTGGTACTCCATTGGTGATATATAAGTTCTACTCGAACAGCTTCTTCGAATGAACCTCTAGTCTGTGGAACTAACTTCCAAGAAGATGCTTAACAGACCACTACAAGTTCAATCTCTTCAAGCCTAGAGTCAACCGTTATCTTCCCTACAGATCCCTATAAATTGTGCCTATTACTCTGTAAGTTTCTACATCGAATTGCCCTTGGGCTGTGTACTGCCTGAACCATATTGTAAAAGAAATAATACACAATTTTATATTTATTATAATTGTAATATGATACCTGATGAATCTTTATCGATCCGCTTTATCCTCATAATCTCCATATTTTATTATCTACTAATACATTAATATCACTCACCTCATTCAGTAACTCTCTAGCTTGGGTGGTGTACAGTCACATCAGGTTGAAACACCGGTTGCCATGCTATCACCGAAGTTAAGCAACATCGAGCCTGGCCATCACTGAGATGGGTGATCACCTAGGAATACGAGGTACTTGGATGTGCGGGTGGGGTAATGGATAATGGCTCAAAATTTTTAATCGGAGAGCCGAGTTCCAATTCCCGTTGGGTTCGTTATATTCGTTTAAGCGCAGGTACACTTGGCAAAGGTAAGAATCAACCTGTTCTCGCACATTTATGCGTTAATTAGTATGAACTGTATCACTAGCCTATTATTATTCTCCCCACCAATTCTTACAATCTAAAAATATTTTTGGCTTTAAATAACCTGCAAAAGGTTGGAAAGCTATCGAAAACGAATCAATCAATCAACAATCTATCGTTTGTGACTCTCGAAACCAGAAAAAAGCAGTTACTTTGAAGTTGTCATATCTATACCGTTAGTCATAAAAAGTTTGTTGCTTCAGGCTCAGACTAAATCAGTTACAGACCACTTGGTTACGTATATATCCTAGCCCATCTAGCGTACTCCTATTTTGTCACAATAGCCGATATATCTAACTACAAATCAAACATTTTACAAACACCATTTCTTATATCAATAGTAGTAATGTTTCTGTTAGCCATTGAAAGGAGGCGAATGGACCGATCAATTGGTAGGATGGTTGTTATTCAATTTCTTTTATTCAAATAGAAACCCGCTGATTGGCAGATATTTATGATATTCAATGTAGCTCTTTTCAAACAACCAGCCATTGCCCCATAGGACCGTTAAGCTTCAACAATTACATCGGTTTCTGGTGATAAACAACAGTTAAGAGAATTGGTAGCAGAAAAAATATAAATAAATATATCGTTCTCTTGACTGTAAATAAAATACGAAAGTCCTTTTCTGAAACAGATGATGAGGTTTATGACATTTTATTTAAAAAAAAAGAAATATATTACTATATTTAAATTATTCTTATTCAAAACAATTTAATGAGAGCATAAAATATGTTTTAATTTCAAACGTAAAGTAAAAACAATAAGTTAATTAATATGCAAAAAGCAATATTGCATTTTTATTAAATAAGTATTTGTTATTTTAATCATTAAATTGTTTTTTTTTTAAATAGTGAGAATATTTTGTATGATGAATAATAAAAATTTTAATTTCCCCCTAAAATTAGTGAAAATTTATTGTACTACGCACTCCAGTAAAACTAGGTACATCCACGAGATCGCTAAAAAAAGAGCATAGCATGATGAAAAAGACGCCAAACTTGACGAAAACAAAATGTTATCGTCTAAATGTTTATGTTATTATTAAGAGGAAAGATCAAAGTATTTTGGGGGTATTTTTTTACATTTTTTAATCGTCCCTAGCACGTCCGAAATTTTCGGTACAAATTTTTTTTTTTGAGTCAGCAAAATTGACAGATAATCGATCATGGCAACCATATTTTTCCCTTTTATAAAAAAAAAAAATGAAAATCTCAGTTTGAAATTCTCTTAAAAATCAATTATCATTTTTTTCAAAACTTATTTTAAGAAAATCATAAATTATAATGTTTATTTAAAATATTTTGAACCAATCTTAACTTAGCTTCTGCGCCGAAAAGATGTATTTAAGGAAATAAAACAAAGCAGCTCATAACCTTTCGCGTCACTTGACAGGTGTTGAATGACATATTGACAGATTACATGTGGATAATTTGTTCTACAGAAGGAGAAAAGTGAAATATTTTACATTTAAGTGAACAAATTATTTACCTCGTTATTTTTAAGGAAAACTTTCAGCGCTCAAATTTCTTTGTTTTTTGTACTTAGCTTTCACCTTTAGGTTTACGATGCTTTATGGAAAATATATTATAAAGAAATTAAAATAAGACTGTTACGAATGAGATTAAATTTCATAAGAAAGGTATCTAATTAATTTATATGAAATTTTATCAGAAGTGTACATAAAATACTATAATTTTATGTACATTTACTACATTTTACTGTGTTATTTGTATTTCCATTCATTTTATTATTAATTTTGATATTTCATTTATGGAAAAAATGTCATAACTGAGATTAATATAAAAATAAGATCATATAAATTTCATAAGATGATACTGATACTTGTAGGTACCCTTCTCAGTTGAAATTGAAAAATCAAATTAACTTCTCCACACGTGTTTCGCAAAAGTAAAGCGGAGAACAATGCTTAACTCAATAACGTAACTTAATTGTATTCTGGTTGGTCTTCCGTACTTTATAATTACAGCCCGATTATAAACACAATACATTTCTTAATTACTGCGTGTCTTCTGATTAGTCAAAATGATACAATTTACAACGCGCTAAAAAAGATCAATCTCATAAGGACACTTACGAAAGTGGATGCGGCTTTTAACTAATTTTATAATATTTTAACAACTTAATTGTAAAAATCTATTATAATTAAAGAAATAACAAATAATTGTATTAAGAATTCATTTTTCAGCGAAAAAATTTTTTGGGTTTCAGAAAATATTGTCCATATTCATAAAAACAACTAAAAGCAAATAAAAGCATTTGAAATTAAATAATATCTTTGTTTTATTGAGCTTTGTATGTTACAATTCAGAGCTGATTTTCAGATAGGGGTTCTAATTAAAAAAAACAGGATTTGCATTCCTCAAAGCCTTGTATTTTAACTATTGTAATTACAAAATTGACTCGATCGAATTTCTAGAGTTTTCATAAAATTAGTTATGGGTGTGTAATAAATATAAAAAAATATTTCTGCTAAGACTTTAATAAAAAAACGCATATTTATAATAATTTCGATTATCTCTAAATAGTTTCTGAAAGTTTCATTAACATCCGACAAGTATTTCTATTTTTGCAAAATTTTTCAAATTAATGTGGGTCAAACAAAAACGTGCTAAAAATTGTATATGTTATTTTACTAGTTCCGGTGATACAAAGAGAAACAAGGATTTTTAAATGAAAATTCAGAATGAAGGAAATTTTTTTTTTAAATAATTAAAATAAACTTTGATCTTTCATATTAATAATAACATAAACATTTCGACGATAAAATTTTGTTTTCAAGTTTGGCGTCTTTTTCATCATGCTTTGCTCTTTTTCTTTAGCGATCTCATGGAGGTACCTAAGTAAAACCAACCGTACTTTGTACCCTTTTTCCTGTTTGAACTTCTCCCCAAAATTTGGTTTCGATCGGCCAATGTATGGCTATTTTAGAGGGTGTGACGGAGGGACGGAATAACGGAAGTCACAGAATTATATATATATATATATATATATATATATATATATATATATATATATATAGATATATATATATATATATATATATATATAGATATATATATTTATATATATATATATATACAGTGTTCGATAAAAGTGACTCACGTGATTTTTTTACTTAAAAATTTTTTCGTCAATTGTTTTTAGGGTCAAACTAATTTTTAATATTACTAATATAAAAAACCCTTCCCGACCACCTAGTAAAAAAGTTTACTCACCCTAAGGTATTCTCTTGATAATTATAATTTTGGATATAAATGAGATTTAGGGAAAAACTCTGTGTATTCATAATGAAAGTGATTACTTTATGTTTGTTATAGACTTATTTTTGTTGATCTAGGATTTAGACAGTACATTTTCACGTTCATTCAAATTCCGATCAAATGAAGAATGCAATAGCATATATTTGCCGGAAATTTGATTTCTTTTGCTTAAATTTCAAAGACCCTTATTCTCATTAGAATGAGGTTAAAGAAGATATTACATTTATAAATGTCCTTTCGCCAAAAAGAGAGAGAGAGAGAGAGGTCAAAAGAGAGGATGCGACTGAACGATAGAGTTTGAAGGCATCGAAAAATGGAAAGAGAGAAGAGTGAGTGAATTATCGGAGATCGAGTGGGAGAAAGCAAAACGAAAGGATAGAGCCAGAAATCCATTTTGGAGGAGGGAGGGAGGGAGAAAGAGAGAGAGAGAAATCGGAGAAATGGATGAGGAGAGTGAGTGAGAGTGATAGAGATCGGTGTTAGATCGTTGAAGAGAGATTGAGAAAAAGAGATCGGAGGCTGATCGAGAGAGAGAGAGAGAGAGAGAGAGAGAGAAGGAGAGAGAGAGAGAGGGAGAGAGCGAAAAATCGAAGATTGCGAAAGATCGGGGAGCGTTTAGATATCGAATAATAGATCCCGAGAAAGAGTGCTCGAAGGAGAAAAAGAAAGATCGGCGGGGTAGAGAGAGAGAGAGAAAGAGAGAGAGAGAGAGAGGGAGTGTGTGTGTGTGTGAGAGAGAGGGGTCGTAGGAAAGAAAAAGTGATCGATGAGGAGTGTAAGTGAGAGAGAGGGAGAGGGATGAAGATCAGAGGCTGATCGAGGGAGAGATCGAAGGAGAGATCGATAAAGAGGGTTCGACGGAGGAAGTAAGAGATCGAGGTAGAGAAAGAGGGGGTGGGAAAGAGTGTCCGAAGAAGAAAGAGAGAAAGAAAGAGAGAGTTCGAAGGCGAGAGCAAAAAATCGGAGAGTGCGAAAGATCGGAGAGTGTTTTGATATCGAATAAGAGATTCCGATAAACAGTGCTCCCGAGGAGGGAAAGAGAGACCGAAGGGTGGAGGGGGAGAGATAGAGATAAAGAGAGAGTGAGTGAGTGAGTGAGTGAGTGAGTGAGAGTGGGAGATAGAGATCGGCGGTAGACTGACGAAGAGAGATCGGAGGCTGATCGCGGGAGAGAATGAGGGAGAAGATTCGAAGGTAGAGAATGAGAGAAATGGAGCGAAAGAAAGCCTGAAGAGGGAAAGAGAGACCGAAGGGTGGAGGGGGAGAGATAGAGATAAAGAGAGAGTGAGTGAGTGAGTGAGTGAGTGAGTGAGAGTGGGAGATAGAGATCGGCGGTAGACTGACGAAGAGAGATCGGAGGCTGATCGCGGGAGAGAATGAGGGAGAAGATTCGAGGTAGAGAATGAGAGAAATGGAGCGAAAGAAAGCCTGAAGGAGAGAGCAGGAGAGAGGGAGAGGGGGAGAGAGAGAGAGAGAGAGAGAGCGGGAGAGAGCGGGAGAGAGCGGGAGAGAGGGAGAGGGAGAGAGGGAGAGTCCATAATTTCACACAGGTTGGTTATATGTCAAATACAACGATGATTAACCCCTGCGCTATTCAGGAACCCTTCTTCAATACACAGTAATTATACACGAACGATAGCATATGATTACCAAATACAGTAAGCTGAACTGGATTGAGGGTAGTAAATCATTGGGGATTATGCACTTACCTTGAATTCCACAGCGGTTCGACAAAGCAACCGGGCGCTAAGATATCGATACTAAGTATAGGGCAACGGAAGATATTCTTTTAAATACCGTGTCCTTCAGGATGCAGAGAATCATGGCTTTTCACAACGTCCAGTCTTTTGTTGATCTAACAAAACTTATGACTTTTTACCATCTCCCTTTGTCTTTGATTTTTTTTCTTCATTCATTCATTCATTCATTCATTCATTCATTCATTCATTCATTCATTCATTCATTCATTCATTCATTCATTCATTCATTCATTCATTCATTCATTCATTCATTCATTCATTCATTCATTCATTCATTCATTCATTCATTCATTCATTCATTCATTCATTCATTCATTCATTCATTCATTCATTCATTCATTCATTCATTCAATCAAGCTCGTTAAATAGGTTACGCGGTGGAGTAATGGATAGCGGCTCGGATTGAGGTATCGGAGAGCCGAGTTCAAATTCCAGTCGAATCCATTACATTCACTTACGTGCTAAAACCCTTGGGAAAGGTATGAATACTCTTCTTCTCCCCTCTTCCGCTACGGGTAAATAGCAGGACAGACCTAGTTCTATAGCCTTGGATGACAACTGGTCTCTTGCAGAAAGGAATGGCAACCTGCAGCGGGGGAAAAAATCTGCCTTGTCAGTCATGTATCGAAAGATACATGATCGCTTAAGGGTGTATCACGCATGGCACATAACTTAGTTAAGTTCTTTTTCTTATGTTTCTTTAGAAATTTCAACTCTCTCGTTCTGATTGTAAGTATCCGTTTCTTGTAATTCTTATTTAGCTTAACATTTCCTGTTCATAGTATTTCCAGATGTTACTGGAAGGACCATATCTCTGCTGTTTCTTATCTTTTCTTCATCTGTGAAACGACCATTCAGCGTCTACTTTACATCGACGTTATTGCCAATGGTTAAGAAGCTTGTCTCGCTAGATCAACTATGAAAGAATAGTGAGTTCGATTCTCACTGAGTGCGCCATACATTGGGTCGTGTGCCACATATAAGCGTAGCTTAGATAATAGCACCATTTGGGAAATTTGGCGGGGTTTTAGCAAGTTTATCTCGCTCGAACAATTACGACTAAGTAATGAGCTGTAGAAAACTGAATGCAAAAAATATGGTATTTGTGGTAAAAAAAGAAAAGAAAACTTTTCTTTAATTAAATTTTTTTAAAATATCAAATTTTACAGGGTAAAGAATAATGTTGAACTTAACTGTACACACAGACTCAAACACACATCTATCTATATATATAAACTTGTAGCTTCTGTCTGTCTGTTTGTTTGTTAGCGAACTCCTCTAACCATATATATTCTGAAAACTACATTACCCCGGATCCCAAAATTTAAATCTGAACAAGAAAATGACTCCTTGGGTACTTGGATAAGTATATTTCATTTTGATCAAAGTGGGTCCTCGGAGGCGGGGGAGGGGTGGCACCCACCCTGAATATTTTTTCCCTTTGATTTAATTTAAATTTGAACAAAGAAATGACTCCTATCGAAGATATAGAAGGAGAAAGCCAGAAGATGGAGGTCACATTGGAAAGATAATTGAGTAATATTGGAATGCATCATATTTCTCCACAGATTATAACAATCATTTAAAACCAATCATCATTTTCTTTTAAAAAAATGTTTGACACGCAGCAAAGTGAAGGTAATTCGGCTAGTATATATATATATATATATATATATATATATATATATATATATATATATATATTTAAAATCGCAATTTCTGTCTCTCTGAATCAAGTTACCGCCTAAACCTGTGAACCAATATTGATGAAACATTGCATACATCTTAAACTAACATACAGTTTGTTACTAGGCTAATTGTTTTTTCATAAAAATTTATAATGGGGCTGCTAGAGCCTCTAAATCGCAGCTCACCGCCGGGTTATACGCGAAACGCTGTTTACACGTTTATCACTGTGTTTAAGCAAGGGAGATAATTGGTATCGCAAACCTTTTAGAAAAATTAAGATACACACGTGTTACGAGATACTATAACTCTTGTAAAGCTAACAATTCCAGAAAGATATCGATCTTTGTTCGATTTTAATAATTCAGGGGACAATATCTGAAGGAATCGCAGGTTATTTTCTAAATAAAATCTTCATTTAACACATAAATTCGCCATAAACGTTCTTTGAATAGGATCTCTGTGCTGTGTTTATATTGAAAAAAATATAGTTTGACGCGAGTTCTTTAAAAATAAATATAATTACACTTCTTTAGGGTTTCTTAGAAAAATGGGGCTGAATAGCGGCGAAACTGAAATCAAATATTTAATAAAGAATTGTTTTATAAACCTTTCGCTCCATCCTATACTCAAGTTTATATCTATATCTATATATATATATATATATATATATAAATGGCAATTTCTGTCTGAGCAAATCTGAGTTCTCGAACTTCAAGCGCACGAAAACTGCGGCAAAGGCATTAAAAGGTATGTAATTTAATAAATGTTGTCTTTCACTCTAATATTGATGAAACTTTGCATACATGTTAAACTAACGTCCAGCTTGTTATTAGGCTATTTTGTTTTAAATAAAAATCTATAATAGGACCGCTAGGCCCCCTATGTAGCAGCTCGCTACTTGGCTTTGCACACACGTTTCACTGTATTCAGCATTTAATTTAATATGGAATTAATTCATTTTAAATTTAGCCATACGCAATATTTAAATTCGCCAGGTTCGAATTTATTAAATACAAAGAATGCTCGATTCAGTCGGTCATTTAAACATAAAATAACATTTAAATTTTGCAAAGAAAAACCTTACCTAAGCTCACATTTCAACCTACACTTAAAAAGGCATATCGTGGTTGTTGTGGTTCTTGTGGAATAACAACCTGTTTGAAGGACAATTTCGTGCGATCTACCATCTGTGTAAAAAAAAAAATATAGCTGTGGAAAGAGGCATCCTTCTTAAAAAATCTAAACGTCCTTAATCGGCATGAGCCACGCAGACTTTGCCGTTAAATTTTACTTTTATTTCAGAGACGAATATGCAATGTGATTGGCCCTGATCTGGCATCTCGTCTACAGTCGCTCTCTCACAGAAATGAAATGCCGTCGCCTCCCTCTGTCTTTTCTACAAATACTTTCACGGTAACTGCCCCGACGAGCTACTTTTGCTAGTTCCCAAACTCCATGAATTTAAACGTGCTACTACGCTGGCATCCCAGTCCCACCCTTTCACTGTCGAAACGGTTAAATATAGCCGTCTCTTCTACTCCAATAGCATCATATCTCGCACTTCCCGTCTGGGAACTTCCTTCCTTTTACTTGCATCCCTGATAGCTATAATCTCCAACTATTCAAATGCAATATCAATCGAGATCTCCAGATGCCTTGATCTATTCCCCGTCCTTCTCGTCATCCTTTCTTCTTTCACGCCTCTTTAATCTTGCTCCCACTTTCTGTAACCCCTTGCATCCTAGGGACACTCCCAACTTGCTTGGGGTGAAAAGTTGAAAAAAAAAAACAAAAAAAAAACTAATGTCGGTTTAATTTAATTTCTTTGAAAGTCTAACACCGCCTCACAATTTGCACCTCAAGATTAGATCGCCATTGATGCTGCTGAGAAACCTGGAAACCACCGAAGCTTTGCAATGACACACAACTTACTATTAAGATGATGCCAACAGTCTTGGAGGCGGTAATTCTGACTGGAAAAGCAAGCGTCAAAGCTGTATTTATTCCTAAAATTCCATTTATTCCCTTGGATATGTCTTTCCAGTTCAAACGGCTGCAATTAAAAGGAAAAAATTATTACCTGCAATACTTAAAAAAAAATATTACCAACTTTACTTTATAAAAAAAATAAAAATATTACTAGCTATAATTTTATTTTTTAAATATTACCAGCAATACATTTTTGAAGGAAAAAATATTACCAGTAATAAAAATATTGTCGGGATTAAATAACTCATTGAGGTTGACATGCCGTAAAATAAACCAAACCAAACCAAACCAAACCAAACTAGACCAAACCAATCGTTTGTTTATTTATACCCAATCAAAAATGTTGTTTATCAAGAGGCCCTGCAAGTGAAACAATATGTATACCTGTTTTAAATTTATTTTAACGCTATATTATCTGTGAAATCACCACAGCCCTTTTTAGGGCTACTTACTTTAAATAGTTACTTCCGGATAACCGACTGATTAGTTACTTTCGGATAAACGATTTTCCTTTTTATTCCATAAGATGCTTTACGATTTTGTTATTCATAACTTGTTGGTATCCTAGAGGCGGCGGTTCTGTATTCTTCTGTGAACGTACAAAAGCTCTTTTCAGTACAACTTACTTTGAATTGTCCCTTTCGGTTAACCGAAGAAAGGATATGAATATCACACACGCACGCACGCACACACGCACGCACGCACGCACACACACACACACACACACACACACACATGTATATTAATTCTGCGTGTTCCTTCCTTAGCTACTTAGTCCGTCCGTTGCACATAACAGTCCATGAAATTTTGAACAATGAAATTGGCCACAGAAAACTTTTTAGGGTGGCCTCTAAAATAAAAGAATAAGGGAGCTTTGACGCTGTAGAATGGTTAGCAAGCTTGTTTCGCTAAATCAGTTACGACTGAGTAGTGACTCCGATCCTCACTGGGTACCCTATATTTTCGACTTTGTGCCCCATCTGAGATGACCGTGGTGATTTTTAAGCGTAGCGCTTAAAACATGCCACATTAACCTCGACGTAGTGTAATGGTTAGCAACCTTGTTTCGCTAGATCAATTACTACAGACTGATCCTCACTGGGTACCCCATACTTTCGGCTTTGTGCCACATCCAAGCTACGCTTAAAAAATCACTACGGTCACCTCAACGTGATGTCATGGTCAGCAAGTTTGTCTCGCTAGAATTACGAGTAGTGAGTTCGATTCTCACTGGGTGTCCCATACTTCGGCCTTGTGCTACATCTAAGTTACACCTATAAAATCACCATAGATCAAGATGGAAGTGTGGAAGTTGCCCTAACAATTAACAGCCCAAGAAAAGCAACATAGTTCCACAAATATTTTTGAGAAAGTTGTCTCCGCTTTTTCCATTTGGTCAAGTCGAATGTTTGGTAATGAATTTTTTATTTTATTTTAATATAAACACATTAAAATAATTAAAAAAATACTAAGTAATAATTTAAATAATCCACAAAGGTTTGGTAAGCCGTAAAAAATCAATCACTAAAAAAATAAAAAAAATAAAAAACACTAGAGAAAGTTTATTGTTTACCCAACATTCTGTTAGTCGGTCCATGGAAATTCCACGGGCCGCTCCGGTATATAGTATTAATATGAGCAAAAGTATGTCACTTAGCTGATTGATGTTACCTTCAGCATCTCGACTTCTGAGTTCCGACTTCTGAGTTTCGTAGGAGGACCTGTCTGTTCACTCTTCAGTAGGTATAAGCAATTTACTATATGTATATATATAATTTACATAAAGTGTATTTCGGCAGCAAGAATTATTTCAAACATGTTTGGTCGAATAATATCGACAAGTTCCGTCTATTCAATTTCTAAATAACTTTTTCAAATTTTTGAATTAATTGTTTTATATATTCAATAAATTTAATAAAGTTCTTATTTATTTATTTTATTTCTTATTTATTTATTTCAACCAAAAAATATTCCATTGTTGCTAAATAAAACGTTTAAATCACAAAGGTTTTAAAATTTTTTTATCACAATATATTTTTTCAAAATCTCATATTGGACAACGGGTTTTCGGCAGTGCAAACACATTTTTTGGCGTGTCAGTCTCCAGACTCATGACAGGCCGCTGTTTGAAAACCGATTAAATACAAAGACATTTTCGAATGTGTTCGAAGCGGAGGGGTTATTAGCGACGAAACTGTGATTGTTGTGCTGAGGCCAAATTACATCTGCTGCATTCGCTTTCGCACAAATGCCCTTGGAAAGGTACGAGTCAACTCTCCTTCTCGATCCGATTTGGTGGTTAATAGTAGGGCTGCTTGGACTTTCTAGACTTGCTTGGCAATCAGAAGAAGGGGAAAACTCGTTAGGCGTGGGTTTTAGCAACTCAAATTCCTAAAAAGAAGCACATCAGCAGTAGCACCTACCTAGGTGAGGCTGTGGTACCATAAAACACATATGTGTTTCCTGTGTTAATAGCAATAACTGAGACATGTAAAAGATGATAGTGCTACAAAAGAAAGTATGTCTTTAAGTTTAGTTGCTCAGTCTCTTCTTCTTCTTCTTTTTCTTTTTCTTCTTCTTCTTTTTTTTCTTCTTCTTCTTCTTTTTCTTCTTCTTCTTCTTCTTCTTCTTCTTTTTCTTCTTCTTTTTCTTCTTCTTTTTCTTCTTCTTCTTTTTCTTCTTTTCCTTCTTCTTCTTCTTTTTCTTCTTCTTTTCTTCTTCTTCTTTTCTTCTTTTTCTTCTTCTTCTTCTTCTTTTTCTTCTTTTTCTTCTTCTTCTTCTTTTCTTCTTTTTCTTCTTCTTCTTCTTTTTCTTCTTCTTTTTCTTCTTCTTCTTCTTCTTCTTCTTCTTTTTCTTCTTCTTTTCTTCTTCTTCTTCTTTTCTTCTTTTTCTTCTTCTTCTTTTTCTTCTTCTTCTTCTTCTTCTTCTTCTTCTTCTTCTTCTTCTTCTTCTTCTTCTTCTTCTTCTTCAGTTATCTCCTCTTTCTCTCTCTCACTCTCTCACACTTGTTCTTGTTTCTTCAACATTTATTTTATCTCATTTCTTTTGTTTTTAAGTCTGTTTTGGTTTCTTTCTCCTCTTCTCCTCATCGTTATATTATTATTATTATATTTCCTTTGATATCTGGTGTGTACACATTTCTTTCCGGGTCGCGCCCAGAGACCTAAGATCACAAATGGCATCATGACATTTTCAACTAACCAATTTTTAAAAAAACCCACACATACACATATTTTAAATCGATAAAGCCCTTCGTAAGGTGTGGGCTGTACTCGTGAGAACATTTTTTTGCATTTCTTTAAAGCATGGGCTTCCAGGAAGCCCTTCAGTGAGTCTACTGGAATCTTTTCCAACCAATCCGAGGGCTCCAACTACAACAGTGATTGTTGATGTTCCCATGTGCCACATTTATTATTATTATTATTATTATTATTATTATTATTATTATTATTATTATTATTCTCACCAACCTGTTTAGATGTCTTTTTTCTTTGTTTTTCTTTTTACATCCTCTTACTCCTTTATGTCAGTCTTTCTTTCCCTCTTTTCTTCTTCCTTTCTTCTTTTCGTTTTCTTCTCGTCTTCCACCTCTTCTTTGTTTTATGTCGCTCTCATTTTTCTTCCTTTCTTCCTCTCTCTTCTTATCTTTTTCATTCTACACGTTTTTAACAACTTTCTTTTTTTTAATTTTTCGTTTATTTTTCTCTCCACCACTCTTTCCTTATTTATTTATTTATTTTATTCTTCGTGCCAAAGTGTTTTTTTTTCTTTTTACCTCATCTTTATCCTTCTCAGTAAACGGTCCCTCCGCTATATATGTCATATCTATGTCGTACACTGCAATCATTCAGCAATTAACTAATCTTATAATTGATTTTCTCTGCCTTATAAAACTGCCAAACAAAAGAAACATTAATAATAACGTTACAATAAGATAGTGAACGAGTGAAGTAATGCGCCTCCTTAGACCCCCAGGGACGACTAACCTATTTCATTCAGAACCTCGCATTTATCTTATGTATCTATTGCCAGATACAAAAGGCAGAATGTCGAAGTTATAGAAATCCCTTATCATCATCATCTGCTACATCTTCTAGGTTAGACAACGGCCCCAAGAAAAGCATCCGGTTTCATCAGGTTCATAATTAGCATCGTCCGTTAGGACATTGAAATTTTATTTTCCATCTTATAAGAAGGAAGACTTTTTAATCAGAAAGATGGTATTTTTAAGCTTTTACATAACGATTGCTGATTGCATCCATTCATTGTTGCCATTTAATTTCGGGGCTATTCCCAGAACGACTGCGACGGTACGAGCAACTGAAGCAAAACATGATTACTCCACCTGGTAGATTATATATATAAATATACATTGCGTTTTAAGAATAAATGATTTTTTTTCGTTTATTTTTGCATTAACAGTAGCAATGATTTTCTCAGATGTAAAGGTGGTTTCTCCTGCCAAAGACAACACACATTCGTATCTTACCGGAGTGATCATTTTTTAAAAATAAGATTTATCGAATATTCAGGCCAGTAGACGAAGAAAATAAATATACTGTTTAAGAGAAAAAAATGAAGCGTCTACTAAAATATGGGTATCCACTAAAAATAGCGTTTAAATGATATATAATAGTTCTAAAGAATTTACTTATTGAGTTTTTATCAGAAATTTTTATTACTTCAAACGTTATTATAGTGGACACTGAGTATTTTAAGTAGACGCCATTTTTTTTTTAAAGTGGACGCTGGTTCGATCCCTTCCAGACGTAATAAACAGTGTTTAATACATAAAATGGAGCGTCTATGTAAAATACGATGTTGCCACTATAACAACGTTTGAACTAATATACACACACACACACACACTTATTTAAAGACATTTATATTATGTTTAACGTTCTTTTTATAGATACAAGTATTTAAGCAAATGCTCTGTTTTATAATAAACAGTATTAAATAACATTTACCGGCCTGAATGTCCGAGAAATTTTTCATAGAAAATTTTCGCTCTCCGACAGGAATCGAACGTGTATCCTATACGGAACCATCATTTCGCGTGATGTGCCTTAACCTTTCGGCCACAGAGCGGCGTCTGGTTAGCAAGGTCGATTTTACTATCTTTAAACTTAAATCTTCCATGAATCTCTTCTATTCATATCTGCTCTAGCGTATCAAATGTAAACAAATGACGTCATATATTTTAGAATTGTCGGACAATGTCCAATTCTAAAATATACACACACATATATATATATAAATATATATATATATATATATATATATATATATATATATATATATATATATATATATATATATATATATATATATGTTATGAATTTGGGTAAATGATCCCGACAGAGTTATACATTAATGACAATTCATGAACGTTTTTTACAAATATCAATAATATATATATATATATATATATATATATATATATATATATATATATATATATATATATATATATATATATATATATATATATATATATATATATATATATATGTTTTAAAGCTGCTGTATTTATCGATAGTAGAGCGAGTAAGTGATTTGTTTTGTCCAGTATATGGACACTTTGTGGAATATTCAGAGTCGAAATATATTTTAAGAATAACCGTTTTTTTTGTGTTTATTTTTGTATTAACGCTGGTAAAGATTTTCCCAGATACAAATCCTGCTACTAACCCATATTTGTACACGGAGATGATTGATTCATTTCACAAAAGTTGTAGGTGAGTCAGTGAATGTAACGAACTCGACTAGAATTCGAACTCGGCTATCCGATTTCTCATTCCGTGCCACAATCACTCACACACATATTCGGGTCACAAGTGGGTCGTTTATAGATGCGGGTAGTGTTAACTTGGACATAGGAATTAAAAGTGAAAAAAAGCCAAAAAAGGACCCCCCCCCCGCAAAAAAGCTTTAAATAGCTGTTTTCCTCCTGCCAACTTCAAATTAATCACCCAGTGGCTTATATCTACAGCCCGTGAATAGAGTAGTGATACGTGATATGAAAAGTGCGTGAGGCATTAAAGTAACAGTCACACGTAATGCCAATTCCTTGGTCCTTACTTCTTCTTTCTTTATATCTTTTTTTCTATATTCGGCTACATCAATGCCAATGATAATCAAAGATCACCCCTTTTTACAATGCCCAGTCTATTACTATATTAATTCATTTATATTAATATTTTATTTTATTAATATTTAAAATTAATATTATTATTTATTATTAATATATCACATTAATTTATATAAGTGTTATGGTAAATTACCCATACACGGATGGACTCTTCCAAGTTACAAATAAAAGCAGGCACTGCTTTTGTCAGAGAGATTTTTTTCCAACAGTCAGCTCCGACAGTTCGGGCTTAACATTCTTTCTCGTTTATATATTATTGTATTACCGATTTTCGTTAATATATTTGTTAACTCAAATCCACTCTTGTGTCTTTATTCTGGTCTCAAAAAAGGCCACAGCAATAAGAATTTCCAATATTTATATAATTTTCCTTTATATATAGAATCCTTTCTTTATCTATCTTTCTCAGTTTTTATTCAGCATTTACAATCAAAACATCCGAAAGGATAAAAGGTTCGCTAACTTACATAGCTTGATATCGTTCTCTGCTAGTTGTAGGGTTGCTTTTATATTTTTTGTATTTTAATATGGCGTCGATTACTGTAGTAAATTATAGTTCTCACTTGTAACAATTGTTCCGAAGTGAAATGACTCTATTGACCACTTAAATATTACCGTTATAAACATACAGAAGTTGCTTATCTCTCTTTGGTGAAGATAAGTCACTTGGATCACATGGCGCTCTCTTGACAACGTCACTCTATACAGCGACGAAAGCGCCGGTTATTTTTTCAGTTCGTTTTCAGCAGCCAAACGAGAAAGTTGCTTTCTTTAGCCCGAGCCCCGCCTCATGATTCGCTGTTTGCTGTTCGTGGAATATGTCCTTGCTTGGAACATAGGTGTATCCGGCCTGTTTGAATTTGTATGGCTTCTCCAGACCCAGGAGTATCTCCATATTATTTCTAAGACCCTTTTTTGGTTTCTCTGTTTTGCTGTGTAGATATATGTGATATTTTATTCTCCACGTGGGGCACATATATGTATGTATATATAATTTTGTGTATGTCTTAGTGATATAAAAGTCTCTCTGAGAACAAAGCATGTTTGTCATTCCTTTTCCTTTCAGCCATTCCGTCCCGTTCATGAAATATCGTTGTTATATCATGGATATAATAATGCCCATAACGGGGGAAATACAAATGGCAGAATAAATCTTTCTCCCAAACTCTACCTCGTTACACCGGCTGAGAATGACAGTTTAAAAATAATCGTTAAAATAGCGTGTTTATTTCAACTACGTTTATCCACTATAATAACGTTTGAAGGAATCTCTGAGTATATATAGAGAGAGAGTTGCCTGACGATTGCTCTAGCATGAAACAGGCTGTCGCCTCTAAGTGCTGACTTCCATGTCCACTTTTATATTTACACACGCTCTATCTCTGATATTGAGCACTTTATCCCATAAATATAGCACACTTTAAGACTATATTTCTTCATATATATATATATATATATATATATATATATATATATATATATATATATATGTATATACTCGACTCTCCCATCGAATTCGACATATGTCAAGCAGATCAGTTCCCAGGAACCGACAGCCAGACACCAGCAGATGAAGGTTTTGTGCAGAACCAACCACACTTTTTGAAGGGCCGAATACTTGTGCACTACGTGTCAGAAGTTCCCCAAACGACTCTCCGCAGGTTTTGCATTCACAGTTGTCCTTCTCCTAGACCAGTTGCCATCCAAGGCTATAGAACCCAGTCTATCCTACTATTTACACATAGCTAGAGGGAGAAGAAGAGGATTCATACCTTTCCCAAGGGTATTCATTAGCACTTTAGTGAATGTAATGTATTCGAACTCGGCTCTCCGATTCCTCAATCCAAGCCGCTATCCATTATCCGACCGTGCCTCTCTCTCTCTCTCTCTCTCTCTCTCTCTCTATATATATATATATATATATATGTATATGTGTTTGTGTGTGTGTGTGTGTGTGTGTGTGTGTGTGTGTGTGTGTATACGAGAATACCAGATACTTGAAATTTGAATATTAATTATCTCTCAGTCTCTCTACCTCAAGAGATGTCGAGTAATTTTCAACCAAGGATATTTGTTAATATAACTTCTAAAACCGAAGTTTTAAACCCCAAATATTTTGTTGATCAGTCTTGCACTGGTAATTGTTAGGACTTTAGTGTATGACTTTCAAGTCTGGTGGCTGACTGTGGGATCAACAAGTCTGAAGGATTTAAACTTGCTGTCTATTTGACATTCACTGTCAGGATAATAAAAAAAAATAATAATCTAGCCAATAGATCCAACGTATTAACGTCCGGTCTCGTCAGTAAGCTCTGTAATAATCAGATTTTATAAATATTTGAATAAAATATCTCTTCTCGCCTTCTTAAGTGGCTAAGATATTTACGATCGTCTCGGACGAGACTGTAATAACTGGAGCGTGTTTAGAGATAGAAAACGCTTGGAACTTATGCGATGACCGTTTATTGCTTTTTCGACCCAGTTCTTTTCTCAAGATGGTGCGACGGCTTGAAGGCTTCAGCCTTTTAACCCACAAGTCCACGATGGCGTTGCGATATCTAGTTCAGTGGGGATTCAGAGGCGATCGAACTGTTTCTCTTCAAAGCGGTGAAGAACACAGAATATAATTGAGAGTGACGTGAAGTGTTTCAATGAAACTTAGTCTTCTTTGAGTATGGAATCTGTTTCGGTTGGCTAGCGACAGGGTCGAATAAGATGCGCAGAAAATCAAAGATGCAACGTAAAAAGGAACATTATCCGTCGGAGCTTAGAGAGTTTTCCTGTGTTCTTTTAGTAATTCAATCTTTATGTAGAACACCACCACGCATACCCGTACACATGCACGAGCACACACGCACATGCGCACATATTTTTTTTAAAACGTGCTATTGTTATTAGGAAGGAGAGCTTGTTTGTTTGCTTCCGTGTCTGTTTTATTCTCTCATTCGTTCTTATTATGTAAAATTTTTTCTATAAAATCCACACAGTATTTAGTATATTTTTTGAAGTTATCCCTAACATTTTTGTCGACATTTACAAATTCTACGTTTTGTTCAATTTCACAAACCAATCGATAACATTTGAATAAAGTAATTGGTTTGGAGAAATATTTTGACAAAAACCCTACTTTACGGTTTAATAATTTCTTTAATTTAATTTAATTTAATATCGGACTTTATGGTAAATAAATGTTTTTAAGAAAATTTTTCATTTCCTTTTTAACAACGGAGAATAAATTCTTAGGATTTCTTACTCTTGAGCATGCAACATACAACTGGCCATGCTTAAATATTTCTTTCTGGAGCCAAATTCCAACTTTTAAAAGCGTTTGGCCTAGTGATTTGTTTATAGTTCTCGCAAACGCAGGACGAACTGGAAAATGTTTTTTGTATATATAAAAACTTAAAAGATACGCAGAAAACAATATTGCATTTTTATTAAATAAGCATTTGTTATTTTGATCATTAAATTGCTTTAAAAATAGTATTTTGTATGTTAAATAATAAAACTTCTAATTTAAAAACAAATTATTGTGCTAAGCTACGCACCCTAGTAAAACTAACTGTATTTTGTACCCTCTTACCTGATTGCAATTCTCACCAAAACTTGGTTTCGATCGGTCAATATATGGCTATATTAGACGGTGTGACGGATGGATGGACTAACAGAAGTCACAGAATTCTATATATAGATGCTTTCTTTTTTCATTAAAATCAAATAACGTTCATAAAACCGAAACAGCGTCTCTGATGTAACATTTTTGCCGTCATTCCTTGCAATCAAAACGTAATTGTCCACTAATTATCTGAGGTAATGGCAGAGCTTAACTTAGTTTCTAAACTAACTTACTAACCAATTGGAAGAGCAATAATAATAATAATAATAATAATAATAATAATAATAATAATAATAATAATAATAATAATAATTCAGTCGAAAATACAAAGGTACCAAGACATGACAAGGTAAATCAGAAATGTACCAAGCAGAATCTTAAGTTATCCCTTTTGCGGCCGGCGTACCGTGGACCATCTTCCAAAATCTCTCTGCCTAGAAAACCGCCTTGTAGATACCTGACATCACTGGGGGTGCACAGGTGGCGGCGCTGCTTGGAATTTGTTGTATTGTGCCACTAAGCTGATATATAACTAGCATCACTCCGCCGAAACAATCAGAAATAATAATAATAATGATGATAATAATAATAATTATTGGTACTGCAAAAGAAATTATCCTAACAAAGTACCAACGTCATTCTTCGCTAATTATACATCAACCTACTCCTATAATTAACCATATTGAAAATACAGAAAAAAGATATGGCACCAAGTAATAATTGAACTTCTTAAAAATTCGTATGGATGTTCCAGGCGATCTTTTTATGTATTTCCCTATAGTACGCACCTTATAGCTAAGTGTAGCAATACCAGAGACGTGCCGTCCAGTTAGGTAGGGTAGGCAGTGCCTACTCTGAATAAAATAGATCAGTAGCTACATTTCCCATCTTTGGTACGATATACAGCTAAACCAACAAAATTGTGAAGGTACTCTGATTATTATGCATAAAATTCAAAATACTTTTTTTTTTGTAGATTTCCTACATAACGGTCACAAGCTGGCTAGCCTGACGGCAAGTGCCTGAGTCTTACTTACGTACAAGTTATTCCAACTGGATATTCTTATTTTTTGCCATTACGTTTTTATCTTATTTGTTATTCGGTATTCGTTCCATGAAAGAAAACGTAACCAAAATGAAGATTAAAAAAAATAAAATAAAATCGGCGGAACCATAGTTACAAAAATTTGAATAACAACTACTTGAAATGAAGTGTGAGAATTCCGGAATACTTTTGAAAATTGGAATTTTCTAGAATCATTCTTCCGGCTGTGGTAATTAAATGACAAAATGGAAAAATATTCTGTATAACGCGTTTCGACTTTTAAAAGAACTTCATCAGGGTAACGTAATGTAGTCCTATCGCGGGACAATTTCTGTCGGTTCTGCAGATCAATCTGTACTAATTTCTACTACATAGACGGTACTCACCTGACCTTGCACCTTCAGATTACAGTATTTGTCTTTCCACAAGATGAGTTTTTTTAATTTTTATTTTTAAATGTGCTAAAACCTACCCTGCACCTAATAGAGGCATATTACAGATAGGAGATGACCGAGTGCTTTACTGGTAGGTATCGTATGAGCATCGTATGAGCCTGAGTCCATAAAGACTAAAAAATGTCACTAGCAATAAACTATTTGAAAACTAGCCAAATTATGACAGTAAATCGTGTCACTAATAATAAAATATGTATGGTAGTCTGTACACTTTGCTGAAATATCAGTTTCTGTTAGATTGCATTCATTTTTTTCCATGTTGCATATTGTATACTAGTGGTAATATGCAGTGAAATATTTTTAAGGGATAAAAAATATGAAAGTAGTAGAAGTTTTGGTTGGACGCGTTTCATCCGATGACATCAGAAAGCACGAAACGCGTCGCACATAGGCGTTATTTCCCACTTTGTCATACCCCCCCACCAATATCACACTGTATAACATTTGATATTTTTGTTAAAATTATGAGTTACAGTCACGTTATTTGTGTAGTATCTATTCTTCTTGGCATAGAAAATTCACGTCGCAAATAAAAACTGCGCCAAAAAACTCCGTTGGGTGACAAAAAGTTTCTATAAATGAATAAAGAAATCAATTATCAGATATCAAATGCATAGCTGCATCGATATTAGGGTTAGTGAAGAATTTTTGAGCGTTAGAGAATTGTTCCAAAACCTCCGAAATGGTAGAATTTCCGTGAACGTTTAGAATTAAGTAACTATCACGAAATCATTCGAAATTCTGTTTCACTGACATCAACGAATTTACGATGTTTGAAATATAGAATTATCTATACCTCGCATTTAAGAACATTTTTACTGCATGAATTCAAAACGAACCAGTCTTGGGTATGTCGATAAATTATATCCGCGTCCTGGGTAAGACGATAAACTACGTCCAACAGCAAGGCATATGATCGGAAGGTTTTGAGAAGCGTGGAACCACCTCTTAATTGCTGCTGTTCCCAGGTTCATCTGACCCGGGGTGGTAGCACCTGTTAGGGTCCCAGCTATGGGTAAATAATTGACCCTCCAAACTGGTTTCAAAATACTATGAAAGTGTAAAAATAGGTTTTAATGTCAGAAATACTTTGTAAAAATTGTTACCAGCAATACATTTTTGAAGAAAAAAATATTACCAGCAATACATCTTTGAAGAAAAATATTACCAGCAATAAAAATTGTCGGCATTAAATAACCCATAAAACAAACTGTTATATTTCGTGCTAATAGGAATATATACTTGAAAACAAGGTGGATAAAGAAGTAAAAGTTTAGTGTAAAAAACCAGTGCAATAAGAATAAAGGTAGCAGTTATGCATAGCCTCGTCCGGGTTCCTCTCTGTCCGAAGACAGAGAGTTCGACTGTCTAGCTGGAACAGATCGCAGCTAGTATATTTAGCTACCCCCACGATGTTTGCATGTGGCACAAGGCCGGGTTTAACGTGGGTTCTCCGAGCCCGTAGGCTCGGCCAAAAATATTCCCTATTCGAATGCGTATAAACGGGTTCAGAGTCAGTCTAACTCCCCGAACGAGACTCTACCCTTCGGCGGAGCCTCGTCCGGGTTCCTCTCTGCTCAGATGCAGAGAGTTCGACTGTTTAGCAAGAACAGGTCGCAGCTAGAATATTTAGCCAGTCTCCACGAGGGTAACATGTGGTACAAGGCCAGGTTTAACGTGGGTTTTCCGACGAGACACATCCCTTCGGCGGAGCCTCGTCCGGGTTCCTCTCTGCCTTCGGACACAGAGTTCGACTGTTTAGCTGGAACAGATCGCAGCTAGGATATCTAGCTACCACCCACGAGGGTTGCATGTGGCACAAGGACGGGTTTAACGTGGGTTTTCCGAGCCCGTAGGCTCGACCAAAAATATTCCCTATTGGAACCCGCAAAAACGGTTTCAGGGACTGTCTACCTCCCCGAAGGAGACTCTGCCCTTCGGCGGAGCCTCGTCCGGGACCCCGAAGGCTGAGAATTCGACTGTTTAGCTGGAACAGGTCGCAGCTAGACACTGTAGTCTGTTGACTTACAGATACTTATATTGAGTTACTACCTATAGTGTAGTCACTCATGGGGGTTACAGGTTATTCCATTACATCACAAATCAAACCAATCAAAACGAGCTTCAGTTCCAACGAAGAGATGCATTAAATTAGACAGGCATCAGGAAGAGAAATACATGACTGTACGCCATTTGGGTCTTTACGTCCGGCATTTAGTAAAAGAAAATGCGACATAGAAATCTGAAGGTGTATTGGAATAGCAGAAGATGCCATCAAAAGCTAAAAAACGTATTAAATAATTGGAAAATTTCGTTAGATTGGCTATTTTTTTTACAGCTTATCAGCTTTTACAGGTTATTTAAAGTCAGAAAATACTTGTTTTAGATTGTATGAATTCTTTGGTGATAATGATTTACAGATGCGATTCGTAGTAATGTTGCATAGCCTCCTCGTTCTGGGAAGCTCTTGGACGACTAGATTATATTCAATAATAATAACGTTGCCTTCTTCTTTTACGGCCGGTGATCGCTAGTTGTTTTGTTCGGAGATGAAAGACATAAACAAAGGAAATTTTAAACTACTATTTCATTAACTATCCAGTGGGGTCGCTCTACCACCCCACTGTGAAGCCGCTTTCAGACACGAACAGAAAACACGTCTGCACTGTATGACGGTTTAGAAACAACTATCAGAATAAAAACCTTTCTCTATATATTAATTTCCACGCTAGTTCAGCCAATCAAAATCGACTTCCTTTGTTTTGTCCTGTATCTGACCTCAAAGGTCAAACCGAGGAAGTCAGAGCAAAAAATGAAAATAAACTTCTCTAGAAAATAATAGCATGTTAAACTATTATTTAATACTAATTAATCCATCTCTGGGAGAGAAGAGGTTGATACATACTTTTCCCAAGTGTATTTGCACGTTAGTGAATATAACGAAACCGACTAGAATTGGTACTCACTGAGAGGAGTTCCAAATCATTATAACACACACACACACACGTCTAAACTTACAGCTGCTGGTATTCCCAAGCGGTCACCTATCGTAATTCTGACCAGGCTCGATGGTTTTTAACTTCGGTGATTTCACGGCATCTTGATATAGCCCTAAGTCTAGATTGCGTTAGAATCAATGAAAACTGCGCTAAGCTGTTATTTAATGGACACTGAAAAGTTTCCTCACAGATGAAGAGAGGCCATCAGACAACAGAAAAGTTATGCTCTACAAGGATGCTGAGAGCACTATAGACAGAGTATGTTACCAACGACGACATATATGGAAACGAAAAGGGCACTTAAAGCTTAGAATGAGAAAGAAACAGTTGAAACGCAATGAGGAAAGAGGGGTTGAAGAATATGACACTCACATGACATATTGAAGTAGAGGGAAACATCGAGTAGCCTATCTAACGAAATTGTGTAAACGGATGACAGCAGAGTGTCTGGGTAGGATAGTAAGGGGGCAAATGTTTCTCTTAGTTAGGATAGGAAGTTGTGGAGAACCATGATCACTCTCGACCTGAAGGAACACAGCGTAGAAAAGAAGAAAAAGTTATAAACAACGTTCAAAATGTCTCAGAATTAGAAATATTGAACAAGTCTTGAAGGAAACGACCACTTGACTAGCATCAAAATACTGTGAGCATCCGCAGCTAACAATTATAATTTCTCGCTCAAAATTTCTCTCTCTTCTATAAAACCTTCCTGTAGTTTGTGGTTACCTTTTCATCATTTTTTTCACTATACTTTAAGCTTCACTATACTCTAAGCAAATTCTCTTCTATTCATCCAGGTACATATTTCTCATTTTTTCTTTTTCATTATTCCTTTTTTTTTTCCTCTGTAGGCACTTTTACTCCTCGGCTGCTTAGATTTCCCTTACCCTTTGCTTCTTAATATAACAGCCAATCAGATAGGGTATTTACTAAACTTAGCATAACTGACCATTGCTGTACGGCAAGATGATGACACCTGGAGTCAATAAGACTAAATTAAACGTCACTAAGAATTCACTCAAAGCAGAAAATGTCTACAGTTCTATAAAACTTCACAAACTTGCTTTTCTTTTTCAGAATTAGAGTTCTAATTTCCTGGCATGGATTCTGTCCATCAGTCACTCAACCAAGATATTAAAAGTGACAAATTATTAAGAGTTTAAATTTTAGGGTTACTTCCCTTGTTTATATAACTCTTCTTATACAAATCAATCAATAAATAAATGGCTGACCATATATGAAGAGAAAAGGGAGATCACTGCCCTTTGTATGGTAAAGTTGAAATAATAGACATCACTGAAAATACGAAAACTTAAGGAATTAGCGCATATGCTAGGCCACAAAAATCCCCTGTCGGCCAAGCATAGACACATGGATACAATATTCGAACCAGTAAAGAAAGCTAGAGAAAAACAATAGCAAAAAACTGTAATTTGAGATCTGGTAAAAAAAAAAATGATTAATGATACATTAGGTTAATAAGTACCAAACATCCACTCACTGACTTTGCGCATATCAGTTTGTTTTATTAGATACAGAGATTGGAAGAATATACAATTCAAATACCAATTTACCACTAATGGCCGAGTGGATAAAAGCGTTGGTTGACTGATCCAAAAGTGACTTGACCCAAAGAGTTGAGAGTTGTATAACTGGGCACAGCAGAGGGAACAAAAAGTTGGAGAGTTGAGTTATCAAGGGGAATTAACTGAAACTAGATATCCATGGCACTTTGTATTATAACAATCTAGGTCCGTTGACTAAAGGGTTCGATTCGAAATTCTAACAGATATCACCGGAAAAAGGTCGGATCGTGCAACGTCCGAGACGTCGTGAATATGGCAATAAAGATGAGGACAACAGTCTGAACAATGTAGTGTAAATAAGTATTCAGTATAAAAAAAGTCCGAAGACCGTTTACTCTCAAAACATTATGCGGATCGGTCAGTAAAGATCGGAGATGATTCAAAGAGGCAGACGTTAATTGTTTTCTTGGCTCTCTGTTTGATATTTGATTCAAACTTATTCTTTTTGTCTTTGTTAACGAAGTAAATCTCGTACCTACTCTCGGTGTTAGATAGCAAATGAATTTTTTTTTAAATACCATAAAAAACAGTTCTAAATTGGTACTTGAATTGTATATTCTTCCAATCTTTGTATCCAATAAAAAAAATGACATGCGCAAATTCAGTTATGGTTATGAATTACGAGTTAAACTGGACAGAGCTACATCGATCGGGAATGATATATATCGAGAAAAGTTGCGCGAAATGATCAAAGTTGTTATTTGCTTAGCATAGTTGAACGGTCAGCAACTGGCTAAAAGCCGACATCTAAATTTTTTTTTATTGCCTCTTTCGTTTTCTTTTTTGTTTTTGTTTTTCCTTTTTTTAGTTTCGTGTATCCGCTTGAGTAAAGCGTACTGGGCAATTTGCTCGTTTGGTTTTTATTTTTTAGGCGCCAAGAGGCCAGGCGATTCTGTTTTTGCGTACATCAGTTACCGCTAATATCGAAGATGTGGGGAGTTATCAATTCGTTGTTTTTTTTTCCATCGGAGACACCTCTCGAGATTCTAAAGATTAATTCGTTCATATCTGCCTCCCTCCACAGCATCCCCCCACAAAGAGTAAAATTATTTAGCTGCTTGCTTAAAATGCTACCGTTAAGATGGGTTTGATTTTAGCCAGCTGCCCCATATGCGTAATCTTGTGCCATACAAAACAAAGTTGAAAAAACACTTAAACTGCGTCTGGTCGATTGGAGAAATGGTGAGCTCGCTCATCTCGTTAACCATTACAACTGGATTGAGTTTGAGTCTTACTATATGCTATACATGTGAGAGGTTTTTCCAGATAAGGCTTAGCAAATGCCCATAGAGACTTTCTTATGAATGTCATGCATAGCGCCAACTCGTTCAAAAATATCTACACTGCCAGCTGAAAACAATCGCATTCTCAGATCAATGTTGTAAAAAAAAAAGGCTTCGAGCGAATGAAGCATGTAGATCTTTGCGAGTACCGTCTTTTTTCTAACCTTGTTTTTGTTCCAGTGACTTGGTCCAAAGAGTTGTGAGTTCAATACCTGGCTACTGCCGTGGTGAACAGAAAATTGGAGAGCTGAGTTCAAGAGAGATAACTGATATATCCGGGAGAGGCACGACACGTGGAACTAGAACAATCTACCCCAATGAACGAAATAAAGGGTTTAGTTCGAAATTCCAATCTCCCGAAGAAAGCCGGAGCGCAAAACGACCGAAACATCATGAATATGACAACAAAGATGAGGACAACAGACCGAACAACGTAAATAGTGTAAATAATTACAACACCACATTTCAGACATATAGACATCTATCTATCTATCTATCTATCTATCTATTGGAGGAGATTCTTACATCCCATTGCCAACTTCTAATTCCGGTCGGGTTCGTTATAGTTGCTTACGCGCAAATACACTTGGGAAATCATTGAAACTTCCATTTCTTCACCAGCGACGCGGTAATTAGTAGGGCTCGTATCATTATTATCTCCCCCAAATACTTACAAACTGAAATATTTTCTGGCTTTAAATAGCCGGCCAAAGGTTGATAAACGTAAAACAAATCAGTCTTACATCCCATATTTGTCTCTGAACTTAACCTTCACTGAAGATTTTATTTGAGCGTCAGATTTACACAGACAGACAGACAGGCAGACAGACATACACACACACACACACACACACACACACACACACACACACACACATATATATATATATATATATATATATATATATATATATATATATAATGCCGATCGAACAGAAAGAACAATATTATATAGAAACAGGCAGAAAGAAAATAAAGACGCAGAAAGAAAAAAAAAGACGTGGAAAGAAAAACTGTGATATGAATGTTTTTTTCCTATTTCCAATTCTTTCCCAGAGGAAAATTAAAATCGGTTCATCTTCATTTGAAATTTAATCTTTTTCTCTCTTTCACTCCTTCCAGTTGACCGACCGGGGATGTGTGTATGCGAATGTGACTTTTAGTCAAAGGCCCGCAAATAGATTTCATTTTTGTGGCTTTTCATTTCTTTTTTCAATTTCCTCGTCTGACAAAATGGTCGTCTTTTCTTCAGATAGATTACATAAATTTGGGAACTTTTAATCGAAAGATCTGTCTCGAGAATCAGAAAACAAAACAAAAAAAAAACCAAACAAAGCAAACAAAATTAGCAAAAATAAAAAAAAAGAAAAGGAAAGAAAGCAAAGTCTGAAATAAGAAATCGCATTAACATTAATAACAAAAATGCAAAGAGCTTTGTTTTGACACTAGTAATGGCAATAGTATTTGTTGTTATTTTTTTTCAGATGCAGATATCGTAGCACTGGTGGTAACAACAACAACAACAACAACAATCATAAAAATAATAATAATAATTTCTCGATCCAAACAGATAATGTCATTAAAGCACCTGACCTTATTGTTAAAAATAAGAAGAGTAGCAAATAGCAAATCATTGACTAGTTACCAAGATAGGATCTGTAACAATTTTATGGGACTACACAATTCACACAGACAGAACAATCAAAGCTAACTGTCCAGATATTGTTATTAGAGGCCTCAAAGAAAAAAGTGCCTCCTTATTGATATGGCAGTCCCTGCAGACTGCAATGTATTGATGAAGATCTTCAAAAAGCTATCAAAATACAAGGACCTTGAAATCGAAATCTCAAAAATTTGGCACAAGGGAACATCAACAATCCCTGTTGTAGATGGAGCCCTCGGATTTCAATAGACTAATAGAAGGGATTCCTGGAAGTCCATGCTTTAAAGAAATACAAAACATTGTTCTCACGAGTACAGCCCACACCTTACGAAGAACTTTATGTAAAATATGTTTGTGTTTTTTTTTTTCAAATCTGCTCAGTGGAAAATGTCATGATGCCATTTCCAACCTTAGGTTTCTGGGCGGGACCCAGAACGAAATGTGTACAGACCAGAAATCAAAGGAAATAAAATAATAATAATAATGATAATAATAATTTCTCGGTCCAGACAGATAATGTCATTGAGACACCCGACCTTGTTAAAAATAAGAAGAGTAGCAAATCTCAAATCATTTGCTTTACTGTTCCATATGATACAAATGTGTACTTCGAATTAACTGAAAAGATTGGAAAGAATATCAGGATCTCGTTCGGGAGTTGTACAAGCTGTTGATATAATTCTTGTAGTAATGGGTGCGCTTGGAACACCATCGAGAAAATTGAACGAGCCTTTAGGGAAAATTGAGACCAAGATTGTAGACCTCCAAAAAATTGGTATAATGTTTTTGAGAGAATTTTCCGAAATGTTCTGGAGTTGTGAAGAGTCTGGCTGATGACATGCCTATTGAGCACGTCAAGGTAAAACACCAATAATAATAATAATAATAATATTCTATCAGATAGAACACACTATAAAGTTCACATACGAAACAGAACAAAATTACACGTTACTATATCTTGATATCAGACTAATACGCACACACAAGATATATATATATTCGTTCGAGATCCAATACCAAAAATTTACCTCAAATGAAATATCAGAAGAAGCTATCACCCAGTCCATGCTATCGCTGTGGGACTTTGCATTGGTACAAAGATTGTCCATACCGCTTTAAGACTTGTCTGTCGTGCAATAAAGTGGGACATAAAAGTTCTCATTGTAGAACTCGGAAAGAAAGCAAAAGCAGAGTGTGTTCTATCTGATAGACTAAACAAAATTGATCACATCATCAATTTCACCTTCGGATAAATTGGGAAACGGCGTGCTGTACCGTTTGGCATTCGCACCGGAAGCTCCAATACGAACATTTCAGTGTGATTGGGTGTCAATATGAGGACAGTGCAGAGAATTCGGAAAGAGCTGTTTGCGTCTAATGGTGATTACGAAGGTGTTTGGAGAGATCGGAAGTGATGACGACGTTATGCCTCCATTCAGCTTCCCACAGGGCCTCAAACTTAACACGAATGTGTCTTCTGGAAGCCCTTATGTCTGGCAACATGATTCTGCGCCATGTCACACAAGCAGGAGAATGGAGACATGGCTGTCAGACAATTTCTGCGGCCACATCACCCCTTACATCTGGCCAACTAACCACACAGATTGCAATCCCCTTAATTATTATGTCTGGTGCGCAGTTGAATGAGAGACCAACAAAAATCTTGTAACATCAAAGATGAACTGAAGGCAAGGAATAGAGCAGCATGCACCAACTTAAACAAAGAGACCATCCAGAAGAGTCTCAGGAGATTCCGGAGTCGTCTGGAAGTCATAGTTGAAGTCAATGGCGATTTTATTGAATAAATTTACTCGTTAGTATTTCAAGATATTTTTGTGTAATTTTGGTAAATATATCTCTTAAAATGAGATGTCAGTATTATTTTCATTTTTGCGTAATTTAGATGACAATTTATCGAATGCACCCAGTACATATATTTCAATTGAGCACTGTTGAATGACAAGCTAATTCTATAAACAACAGCCACCTGTTCAGTAAAATGAATAGAGCCCTCCGGCTGATTGGCATTTTTTTACATTCGTAAAAACATACGCTAGATTTTAGCTGTTATATATCTCTCTCTCTCTCACTCTCACTCTCTCTCTCCCTCTCTCTCTCTCTATATATATATATATAAATATATATGAGAGAGAGAGACTTTGGCACTTCTGTTTGTACACACACACTCACACACACACACACACACACACACACACACACATATCTGTGTGCCATCATATATATATATAGTGTCATTCACAAACACACTGTTTTGCTGTTTCACAGCTTTTCAGTGTGGCTAGACGTCCGATTGATTCTAGCCGGGATCTAAACCCGATCGATTTGACATCAGTCATATACCTTACCACCACACGACAGAGAAGAAGGGAAATTTTAGCGTTTTTTCAATACGAAAAACGCTAGCGGCCCGGAACCGTATCTGTCTATCGCAGAGAAAAATTTTCTGGTTTCTTGTCATCGGATCTGATAAGGTCATTTAATTTATTATCCCTCTTGTCCTCAAAAACCCCAACATATTTTAAAGACACACAGTCTTTAATTTCTTTCTGACCTCATGATGCCGTTGGCGAAAAATGTGGTTATTAAGCTTCTACACTTTGACTCATCACTTCTGTTGTTTTGGATGCTATTATATATCCTACAAACAAACACACGCCCCGCACACACACACACACACATATATATATATATATATATATATATATATATATATATATATATATATATATATATATATATATATCTTCAGATGCCTTGATCTATTCCCTGTTCTTCTCTTTATCCTTTCCTCATGTCTCTTTACTCTCGCTCCCACTCTCTGTAACCCCTTGCGTGCTAGTGGCATCCCACCTTCTTTCGGGTGTAATGCTTAAAAAAACTTCTTGGTCTAGTCGTTCACTAGAGCTTGATCCACCCAATAGAATTGAAACTGTACTAATATTCTCAACATGTTTTCACCTACTCAAACTTCTCATTCTCAACGCCCTCTCAACGTTCTCATAATTAGCGGCACGAGTGACAAACATCAAAGTCGGTAATTGGCTGTTTGCAAGACTTGCTAAAGGTTTTTATTGTGAAACAGTGATTAATTGCCTTTAAATAAAATAAAAATGTTTTTCATGATTTTTGTTTTAAAATTATGCATAATTTTATATTTTTTATACCGTAAATTAAATAGCATTTTTACCTTTAAATGTTATACAAACTTACGTAGGTGTCTAGACTCAATGAAATCCGGAAAAAGTACGGAACTTAGAGAAACATTCACTTTATTGCATTACGACATTAGAAAGATATTATCTCTCTGGTAAAGAAATAAATCCAATTTGATCCGATATTGCAAATTTTTAATTATTTTTTAGGTCAAAGTTGAACATTGCGAAATATGAACTGCACTTTCATCATTTGATTCTCTTTTATTTCAGGAAAGAATAAATGCTGTACACTCAACAAAAACAAAAAAGATAGATTCCATTTATAGAGGTAGTGTCATAGCTGAGATTACTGTTCGTAAGTTCTACCCTAACTTCAGAAGTTGAAATTTTGATTTGGAATGTTGAGAACATCCCAGCATACACGCTGATGAGCAAACTAAAACTGTGTTTAAAAGTAATCCAGGTCACATCACACGGGCGATCGCAGAGATACTCCACATAGTTGATAGACATCTGAAATCAATTGTATATATGCAACTTCCCATGTTTGTGTGCCGCAAGATTTAACGGGAAAAACTGAATGAACCGCATTTCCAACCGGGATCCTTTCCTTAAACGCGCCAAAAAGCAACTTATTTCTTCCGTTTTTTTTGTTTTTTTTAACAATATTTGATATCGTTTTCCCATGAAAATTTTTTTCTTCGCTCCACATTGTTGTTTTTTTCATGAAAAAACACAACAATTTTTCCATTTGTACCCTCTTACTTCTTTAAATAATGCCCTGCATTCATATTTATTATTAAATAAAAAAATCAATAATGTGGAGGGAAGAGAAATATATATATATATATATATATATATATATATATATATATATATATATATATATATATAAAGAGAGAGAGAGAGAGAGAGAGAGAGGATAACGCTCTCAGGCTATTAACGTTTGCTTCAGTGTAATGTGAAAACTTGACAATTTTACATCTTTTCATTTGTACCGTCTTACTTCTTTAAATAGTGACCTACATTCATACTTATTATTGTTATGTCAATATTTAGTTAAGGATGCTAAACTCAAATATTTAAGTGAAGTGAAGACCATATTGACTGAAGAATTCAAAACCATGCCTACTATCATTCTTGGTGGAATGACGTTGGTGCTACAAGCCCTGGACTTACAAGCCAGTGAAGATTATTCTACGTCGAAAAATATATGGAATAGTTCGCTAAGATCAAACAAACCTATACACGAAAGAAAGTGATGCTGTACATTTCATGATATTGAAAGGGAATTGTGTATTACAAGTTCCTTCGGCAAAATTAAATGTGAATTTTAGACAAGGACTGTTCCCAGTTAAACTAATTACAGGCAAAGCAATCAATGAAAATAATCCGGCATTGGTGAGTAGGAAGGATGTCGTCTCACATCTCCTTGAACACCCGGTAGAAAGCGATACAGATTCGTTGGGATCTTCTACTACACACACCGTATTCACCTGCCATTGCATTGCTTCGGATTATCACTTGTTTGGATCCCTACAATATGATCTTAATGGGAAAACTTTCTTCCTCTGGAATCAGTAGAAAATCTCTTAGATCAGTCCATCCAGAAAGATGCCAAGTTCTAGGAGAATGGTGCTACAGAATTGACTGAAAGATGGCGGAATGTATTTGAAGAAAAGGATACGTACGAGGGTCATTCAATAAATATGGTGAATTTTTCGGTATAAGGACTTCTAATATAGATAGAAGCTTACTTTTTTTTCAACGTAGTCTCCCAGCACTGTCACACACTTTTCCCATCTGTGCACAAGGTTCCGTATTCCCTCAGCGTAAAAATCTTTGGACTTTTGACTTCATCGTCACTTTTAAACTTCGTGCCTCTCGTAAACGCTTTTAAGGGACCAAACAGGTGAAAGTCTGACGGAGCAAGGTCTGGGCTGTAAGGGGGATGTGTGGGAGCAGTTCCCAGCCCAGCTCGTTGATGGTTTGCACCGTTTGGTCTGCTGTGTGAGGCCTTGGGTTGTCATGATGCAAGATGACTCCTTCTGACTGCGTTTCTCCCAACAGATAAGCTCAAAGTCCTTGCAATGTCATCCACTGTCACCCTTCTGTCAGACTGAATGAGGTCATTGACTGATTCGATCACCTCAGGAGACCTCACTTCTGTAGGCCTCCCAGGCCTGTCTTCATCCTCAACACTGCTCCGTCCTTCTTTAAACAATTTAGCCCACTTGTAGACATTTTTTTGGCTGAAACATTTGGCACCATACACAGTTGACATTCTCCTATGAATTTCAACTGGTTTGCACCCGTCAGCAACCAAAAA
This sequence comes from Acanthosepion esculentum, assembly GCA_964036315.1. Taxonomy (NCBI): domain Eukaryota; kingdom Metazoa; phylum Mollusca; class Cephalopoda; order Sepiida; family Sepiidae; genus Acanthosepion; species Acanthosepion esculentum. The sequence continues at coordinate 47,694,509 of OZ038494.1, forward strand.
CTTGATAACTGACCGCTGTTCAATCCTGGGGCATGCTTCTTGGTCGGCCATCTTTGTTAATCGCCAAAACTCTCAAAGTTTTCTTTTAATCTGCAAAAGAAATTAAATCCATGTGAAAAAGAAGTAAAACAAAGAAAAAAAAAAGAAAAAAAAAGAGTAAACTTCTATCTGTATTAGAAGTCCTTATACCGAAAAATCCACCTTATTTATTGAATGACCCTCGTATTTGGTTGAATGTGTATACATATTGCCACTGGAATTCACTTTAAAAACACGCCAGGCACTTTTTCATGACCTAATAGTTTGTATTTTTCTCTCTATGGAAACTTGGAGGAGAGCGATGGTGCTAGCATTAGTTTTGCAATTAATTATATTATTACAATTGTACTTGTCCCTCCCGTTGTTCCTTAGCACGTACGATCGTTACGCTCTGTAAATACCTCATAAATAAGCAACTATTCCGTTTTTATCGCGTGGAAAACGAAAAAAAACATTAGTGACGCTACTTGGTTTCAGTGAGAAAATGAAATAAAGAAACAAACGACGGTTACGCCCTGGCTATACCTAATAAATAATGGATTATTCTGTTTGATCGCTTGGAAAATGGAAAAGACATATCAGAGACGCTACTTGATTTCAGTGAGAAAATGAAAGAAAGAAACAAACGACCGTCCCACCCTGCCAATAACTAATAAATAATAGACTATTCCGTTTTGATTGCGTAGAAAACGGAAAAAACATATCAGTGACGGTACTTGGTTTCAGTGAGAAAATGAAAGAAAGAAAGAAAGAAAGAAAGAGAAAATGAAAAAAGAAGAGTTCAAGAGCTGTTTCAATGAAATGGAAATGCTGTCAATTTCAAATCTTTTTATTTGTACCCCCTTACTTCTTAAAAAACGACCAGCATTTATATTTATGATTGTTAAGTTCAAATATTTAACGATGCGATAGGGGAATTTCTACAGGTATTTTGTTATCGTTGACCTCGCCTTGAGCTTATTCAACGATTAAGTTAAAAATTAGGATTCATCAGAAAATTCAAATAGGAAAACTGTGATATTTTTACGAGTGTTTCTTGTAAATTATAAATCTAATTATGCCATTGCAAATTAACCTTATTTGGTGCCTCTAGAATAATGATCGTGCGACTAAACAAGCAGCGTTTCGATAATATATATAGTTTGATTAATCCAACATTCCTGGATTATCCAGATCGTTTTTCTTTTGATTTGTTATTGCCTGTCAGTCCATGCTGCTTTGCCTCAAGATGCTGTTTCCAAATAACAACTTGGGAAGATTTTGATCGAACGTCATAAAAGCGGTGCCGGGCGCTACTCAGTCGCCTCCTCCTGTCTTTCGTTTCGTCTTCAGCAAAAAGCGCGGTGAGCTGGCATTTCTCATTTATGTTTTTAGATAGATGTGTTTGCGAAACATTTTCAGAGTAATGGTGGAGGATGTCGGAGGCGACACTGTGAGCTTAGCAGTAGAATTTATGATTTGCTTATGTTAAGCGGATTAGAGAAAACTGGAAAAAGGGTTTTATTCGAAGATGGATACAAAAATCGCTGGTGGGAGCAATGAATAGTCTTTTTATTTTATTTAGAGATCGTCTTACTATAGTTGAAGCAAGAATGAAATCGCGTCACTCAGAAAAAGGAAGATCTTCTTTTCTGTTGTCCATTCGTGGATTTCTCGTTCATATTCATCCCCTCCTTTTTACCTGAACCCGTTTCTTCCATTGACCATTCTTTCTTTGCCATCTTGATTTATAGACATAGTTAATGCATTTGTCCCTTCTGACTGCAATGATTTAAATTTCTTTTTGTTTTTATCCACTATCTAATCTATTTATTGTATATTTGTCTGTTCCTATCTATCTATCTATCTATCTATCTATCTATCTATCTCATTCTTTTATATATATGTTTGTTCTATCTATCTATCTATCTATCTATCTATCTATCTATCTATCTATCTATCTCATTCTTTTATATATATGTTTGTTCCTATCTATCTATCTATCTATCTATCTATCTCATTCCTTTATATATATGTTTGTTCCTATCTATCTATCTGTCTATCTCATTCTTTTATATATATGTTTGTTCCTATCTTTCTATCTATCTCATTCCTTTATATATATGTTTGTTCCTGTCTATCTATCTATCTATCTCATTCCTTTATATATATGTTTGTTCCTGTCTATCTATCTATCTATCTATCTATCTATCTATCTATCTATATATCTATCTCATTCTTTTATATATATATGTTTGTTCCTATCTATCTATCTATCTATCTATCTATCTCATTCTTTTATATATTTGTCTGTTCCTATCTATCTATATATCTATCTCATTCTTTTATATATATGTTTGTTCCTATCTATCTATCTATCTATCTATCTCATTCTTTTATATATATGTTTGTTCCTATCTTTCTATCTATCTATCTCATTCCTTTATATATATGTTTGTTCCTATCTATCTATCTATCTATCTATCTATCTATCTATCTATCTATCTATCTATCTCATTCTTTTATATATATATGTTTGTTCCTATGTATCTATCTATCTATCTATCTATCTATCTCATTCTTTTATATATTTGTCTGTTCCTATCTATCTATCTATCTATCTATCTCATTCTTTTATATATATGTTTGTTCCTATCTATCTATCTATCTATCTATCTATCTATCTATCTATCTCATTTCTTTATATATATGTTTGTTCCTATCTATCTATCTATCTATCTATCTATCTATCTATCTCATTCTTTTATATATATGTTTGTTCCTATCTATCTATCTATCTATCTATCTATCTCATTCTTTTATATATTTGTCTGTTCCTATCTACCTATCTATCTATCTATCTATCTATCTATCTATCTATCTATCTATCTATCTCTGTTTTATTTTCTGCATTGCAAGCATACGAGAGATTTATTTCAATATATACTCTCAATAATTGGTACATAATGTTCCTTAAGACCCTTTTCTCATAACATTAATAAAGCCTTCCTTATTTGTATTAGCGTCCTCGTTTGGATTAGCGTCCCTATCTTTTTCATTTGGATTAGTGTCCTTATCTTGCCCGTTATAATCTATCTTATAAGCTTGTGTAAATGGATAGCCGAATAGGAAGTAGTATTGATAGTAAAAAATGCTAAGAGCTACAAAGGATACGACGTAGTGGAGAGCCATGTTCGCCCACGTCCTATTGGGTCATTTATAGAAGGCGAACGAAATAATAAAATTTGATACCTATACCTATAATTTCATACCTATCTATACATGTACATATCTATCTATCTATCTATCTATCTATCTATCTATCTGTCTATCTGAATTTGTTCTGGTCTATCCATCTGAGCCACATCACACCTATATGTATCAGTATCTATCCGTCTGTCTATCTATCTATCTATCTATCTCAGTCTGTTTTGATGTTCTGTAATACAGATACACGCGAGAGAGCAATAATCCTCCATGACCAGTAATTTCTACCTATCTATCTATCTATCTATCTATCTATCTATCTATCTATCTATCTATCTATCTATCTATCTATCTATCTATCTGAATCCGTCCTGGTTACCTATCTGAGGTACATCATATCTCTCTCTCTCTCTCTCTCTCTCTCTCTATCTATCTATCTCAGTCTGTTTTTATGCTCCGTTGTTTAGATATACGAAGTATTTTTAAGAATAAATTGAAAAAGTGTTGCCTGACATAGGCCGGCGACTGTCGTGTTTCTGTCGCCGACTCCTGCTCAGCACATTTTGTATTTGTTCACCTGTGATTTAGACAGCAACTATGTCGAGTGGGTCTTAATCACAGTATTTGGGTGAGAGCGCATAACCTGCCATAAAAACTGCAAACTAAATTTTTGTTTTCGGGCAGGCGGTGTGGAGTCTCAGTATGCGGATCATTATGATTTCTGTAATGTTTTCTGAGTCCAGAGTGGCTCTTTGTCGCATACATCACAATAACGAATTGAGCATAGTCTGTTGGAGGTTCGACTAAGTGTCTCCTGAGGTATCTTAGGAGTCCTGTGTTTGACAAGTATAATCAGCGACACACATGGGAAGCATCCGCCGCATCCTGGGAATAGCATGGCAAGACAGGGTGCCAATCACTGAGGTCCTGTCTCGAGCAGGGCTGCCCAACATGTACCCACCACTCAGACAGCGCAGACTCCGTTGGTTGGGCCGCGTCCACCGCATGCCAGACGGCCGCATCCCCAAAACCTTCCTGTATGGAGAGATGGACTCTGGAAGAAGACCCGCCGGGCGGACACAGCTGCGGTACCTGGACATCGTGAGGCTCGACATGAAAGCTGTGAACATCAACACAGAGTCCTGGGAGAGCCTGGCAGCCATACGATCTAAGTGGAGACGAACCCTGGCCAAACACCTCAAGTCAGGGGAGGAGAATCTGGCACAAGTCGCCACGGAAAGGCGGGCCCGCAGAAAGGAAAGTGATAGCTCTAACAGGCCAGAGACAGAAGACACATGCGACCTGTGTAACAGAGATTGTCACTCCCGCATCGGCCTCTACAGTCACAGACGTCGATGATCCAGCCAAGTGGACAACTAGGACGCAAACCCATGGTCAATTCTGACCGACAGAGGCCTGCACACAAGTCGAAACAAACTGAGAAAAATATGGGTCTACTTTGTTTTTTTTTTCAGCTTATTATTTTGCATGGAATGACCGACATCCTTCGTATATTTGTCTCCACTTCTTTCTGTCGCCAGCATGTAATTCCCAACTGTGAAAATTGAAATCGAATTGCGACAGCGAATCTTTAACCCAGTCCTTGAAACACAACTTAGGTTTTTGTTGAGGACTTTTTTCTTCAGTCCGAACATATTCTCAGGTGGATACGACAGTTTTGAATACTAAAGACCAGCAAATGATAATCCACTATCCCTGTAAGAGGTACATAACTGTTGTGGTAAAACCCTTCTACAGGAGAATGAACTCTCTCACCTCTCATAAATACTGACTGTGAGAAACGGTTGGTAGCGCAGTAGACGCAGTGTTAACCTACCGTTCGGACGTACACCTTTATCTGCTTATTACTAACACTCTTGCTTTGTATATATCCGTTATTTCAATACACTTATTCAACCTACCTTCGCCTTCCGTGGCATTCTTTCTGGTCCCTAAACAGGCCACAGCAATAACTTTATTGATATTTTTAATCTTGTAAAAGGAAGCTGATCAAGTCGGACTTTTCGGAGAGATCTTGCGGTTTGGTGGAGACCAATTGATCGGTGTCATTATTTTATTACTTTTAATCATTTCAATCCAAGCAAGGCAGTAATTCCACTAGTACGCAGGGAGTTACAAAGAATGAAGTTGAGAGAAAAGACTGGGTATGGGGGGGGATTGAGGAAAGAATAAAAGATGAACGGGATTCAAGAAGATAGATGATGGCAATTGACGTTGCATTTAAATTTCTGAAGATTGTTGTTATCAGGGAAGCAAGTAAACAGAAATGATTTCCACAAGTGCAAAGTGCGTGAAAAGAAACTGTTGGAGAAGAAGTGGAGATAATATTTAACTATTTCAACAGTAACAAACTTGAGGTCCTTATTAACTTTTATAAATATTAATTTTTTTTCATATTCCTCATCTTCTTAACACAGTGGTTCATACATTTTTGTAATTTGAAGTATAGGAAAAACAAACATTAGGAACAGCTACAAAGAATAGGAGATAATGGAGAGCCATGATAGCGCACGTCTTGAAGGAATATTCATTCATTTATTCAGTTAAGTCATTTTGCGCCAATGTGTTAACCATTCCTCTTATTTCTGTTGTAATCGTGATTCCTGGTGACATTGAAGGGAAAAATAGTGCAATGGCTTCTCGGTTCCTTTTGCATCGTGGATGTTGAGATGACCTCAACCGTCCTCTCAGAAGTTCCTCCGCCCACTGGTAAAGCCGTTTACCTCTCAGGCACACCTCCTAAGCTAGTATTCCAAATCTGGTTGAATATATCTGTAACATTCTCAAAACATGCTCTGCATTGTTGAACAGCAATTTACCAGCAATAATAATATTTGGTATGCTAATCTAGATGCCGTGCGGTCTGTTTAATATGAATAAATTCAATAGCGGACAAAATCACTAAATGAACAATTTCGAAATCTGGCTTAAGAATACAGAGGATACATTTCCCGTTAATGTTGTTTTAATAGCAATGATACTTTTTGCAAATGTTGCTTAAAGATACTCGACTTTGTAAATTTTGCGAATATTTTGTAAATTTTTCAGAGTTTCTCTAAGTTGTGGAAAAATATGAAACTTCAAAATTTTGATAAAAGTCATAAAACATTTGCTGAACAAACTGAAAACCAGCTTTATAAATAGCCTGAAAATATTAATCAACAAAGGAATTGGAAAGGTCAGTTTTCTATAGCCTTCCACTTCCCATAAACATTACTATGACGTCTGACATTTAAATACGGGATATTACGACTTGTTTTATTCGTTATGTTAATGACGATGACAGGTTTGCTACTTCAAATGCGGATATACCATAGGGCCAATGTATCTAAAAGGATATATTGTGTCGGACCCACCCAAATTTATTCTGAACAGTGGAATGTCTCGCGTGATCGCGTTCGACATATGCCTACTTCTCCGTCTGCGTTATATACTCAAAGAAGCTTGGTTTCTGTTAGATTTTGACAAGAACCAAACTCTTGTCAGTCACTAGGATCGTTTTGGGCGAGAGCCATAGCTTACATTTGCTAATATCTTATTTACATTTCTCCTTGGACCTAAAACTTTAACGGGCTTGTTGCTTTTTCACTTTGAAATGATAATCAATTCATAAGAGGTTAATATCAGAATAAACAACAAATAGTTGAAGCATAATTTGAATTTCTAAACAGAATATATAACGCGATTATACTGTTAACCACCGGTTTAGCAATAACACATTTTGAAAATTGGATTTGTTTGTGATGATGAAGAGAGACTGTAAAGAATTATCATGGTGTCTTGCAGTCCGTCTTCTTTTTTCATTTTTCTCTTAAATTCTGGAAAATGAGGCACAAAGATAATCAAAGACAGAATAGAAAACTGATTTATTAAAATTGCCCTTGATTATAATTTAAATTCTGAAAGGCTTTTACACATGAAACCTTTTTACACATACTGCTTCGTAGCAGGTTTGTTTTCATGTCTTTTTATAGCAACCTCGGAAGTGATTTCTATCGTATAGTGATTTGAATATAAAAGTAAACCTTTTTTTCTTTTAATAATTTTACTTGAGGTGCGTGTGTCAGCGTCAGCGCCAGCGTGTGCTTGTGCACACGCAAAGTTGTGATGGTTAGAGCTCGTTTATAAAGTTATGTCATTCTTATGAGAATTATTTTAGTTTCTACTAGGAGCATGGCCCGGCGTTGCCCGTGCTTGATTCAAAAATCGTACGACTCATACAGCAATCGCTATCACTTGACTTAAAATATTTTTGCCCTTCCTTGCCTTTAAACGAGTGCCCTTTGCCGTGCTGATGTTGCTACATGCCTTACTTCTTGCCTATCTCACACTGCGAATTTTTCTAAGCTCTATACTAAACATTAAATCTGTTACGAAAAAAAGAACTAAACAAAATGAACACAAAACCATCAGCTTTAAAAAAGGACTCGTAACTTGAAAAACCGAATGAAAAAAGAATGTTAACAACAAATACTTTTTCACCCAACCCAGTTCTGCGGAATCAGAATCAACGTTGAGTTTAAGCAAGTGAATGAGCCAATTGGAGTAAAGTGCCATGCAGATTTAAATTTTTCCCACTTGTGACGAATGCAGCTATCGATTTTTTGCATGCTAGCATGCTAGTTAACATTTGTGTCAGTTAGCTGTTGGCTCTCACGCTGGCCAATAGAATCTTCCTGCCTATTCGTGGGAGCCAGCTATATGCTCTCACTCTGGCCAGTAGAAAATGGCCGCAGACTACATGAAAACTGCCGTAGAAACATGAAAAAGATCGATTATTTCCACTATCGATGGGAGTTGGTAAATGCAAAGTCGGTCTTGGCCTTTTCACTAACTTGGAGCATGTGCATGTAAATTTTGGTGCAAACTCGTCGAAAATTGCGGCCGTGCATTCGTTACACACACACACACACACACACACACACACACACACACACACACACACACACACACATCCTACCTTTTATAGATAGAGATTCAATGTTAAAATAATTTCTTAAATAGAATGTTTATAAAAGCTAAAATTAGCTCATCGAATTAATGATAAAATCAATATACGCAAACCATAAAGTCACTTTTGAATTTACGAGATGAGAAAATATCATTATTATATAGAAATTTATTCCAGTTGAAACCCTTCAGTCTTCTGATGTCTACCGTATTCACTAACCTGGGAATTTAGCACTCAGCCGTCCGTTCACCCCAAGAATAGACAGACGGATAAAAAAAACTTTGGTTAACAGGAACTACCATAATTATTCTTGTATAAAAATCATTTCTGTGCGCCAACATTGGAATACAAATTTCGTGTATGAAACGCACTAACTTTTTAAAAATAAAGACAGCCTAATTTAAGACACATGTAACATTCACTTGTTCGTATCGACTAATAATAATAATAATTATATATTTACATTGCTCGTACTGTTGTCCTCGTCTTCGTTGCCATATTCACGACGTTTCGGTCGTTGTACATTCCGGCCGTCTTCAGGTTATTGGAATTTCGAACTGAACCCTTTATTTCATCCATTGTTTTAGTTTCATGTACTATGCCTCAGTGTCAGTTATCTGCATTTGTTCACATCTGCTGTAGCCTGGTATTGAACTCACAACTCTTTGGGTGAAGTCACTGTATTCAATTAACGCTTTTAACCACTGGGCCGTTTCCCTAATCACCTGAAATAGGCCGGAGCGTACAATAGCCGAAACGTTGTGAATATGTCAGTAAAGAAGAGGACAACAGTCCGAACAATGTAAATAGTGTAAACAATTACAATACCTCATCTCAGAAATATAAACAAATAATGCAGTATTTTCACATGTTCACACAAATATGCAACACATTTGCGGCGAAAATAAGCTGACACGAGGCGAAACAGAATTATAAGCACCCTCATATTCCAGACGGTGGGGGCTATTTTTCTGCAGTAGCGTAAAACAGCAGTGGAGATTACTGTGACACTATTGCAGTTACAGCCACTTCGTGATGTTTGATTTTATTCCTATCTCAAGTGTTTCGTGTTTTATGACCAGCAATAAAGTCTAAGACCTATGTTCTTCAAAGCACTTAACCACTTGTCCGAATCGGTATACAGAAGAATAAAGTGGTGGGTGAGCGCTTTTGGGGTCAAGTGACAACAAACCAGACACTGAAGATTTCTGGTTAACAGTCAGTTGCGATGAATGAAGTCGATTTTGGTCAACTCTTTGGTGCGGGTAAAGACTTTCTCTTGAATAGATCTGATGCCGCCCGTTTTCGTTGCCATCCACGCGTACTGATGCAGATATAGTCAGCGTCCACAGGAGAAAGAATCGAAGTAAATAGCTTATCTATTAGTCCGACATCTTCCCACAGGGTCTGAGACTCAACACGGGGGCCTACATCAAGTGCCTTGAGAAGGTAGTGCCGCTCTGTAGATTGTTGTTGGACGGCAAACCCACCCCGTCCTGGGTATGATGATAAACTTCATCCGCGTCCTGGGTAAGATGACAAACTACATCTAACAGCAAGGCGTCTGATCAGGAGGTTTTGAGGTGCGTGGAATTACCTCTAAATTGCTGGTGTTCCCAGGTCCACCCTGACTCTGGGTGGTAGCACCGGTTATGGTCCCACTTATGGGCAAATAGTTAACCCTCAAACTGGGGTCAAAACACCATGAAAGTGTAAAAATAGGTTTTAATACCAGAAATATTTTGTAAAACATTATTACCTGCAATACATTTTTGTAAGAAAAATATATTACCAGCAATAAAAATTGTCGGCATTAAATAACGCATTGAGGTTGATATGAAAAGAAACCCAACCAAACCCAACCAAACCAAACCAAACAAACGCATCTGTCCCCATGGCTCGGAGTCCAGAGCAGTAACAAATAATGTTAACGGAATCGGTGAGGTTAGTCTTTACCTTATAAAGAAACCTGAAAAAAAAAATACAAACAAAAACAAAATACAAGTGCCTACAAAACAATTGATCCTTTCCTAACGATAAGTCTTCAGGCATGAAAAATAATAGAATAGGCATTTAAAAGCTTCAGAGATCTAGAAAACAAGGGCGGAATCTTTCAGTTCATTTGTCAGGAATTTAACGAGTCCCATAATTCACAAGGCCGAATCTTGAACAGTGGAAATTTTCCTTCAACATTTAAATAATAATTATTGATGTACATTCGCGTATGACCTTCCGCCCGCCCACGCTCTTGCGTACTGATTAACGATAGCCGGACTCAAATCTAATAGTCTACACATATATATGTTATGAGTTTAAATCCCCGCCTTGTCTGGTATTTTTGCAAAAATACCCTTAGTAAAAGCATGATTCCATTTCTTCCCCCCTTTAGCTACGAGTTAACTAGCACGATAGATTTGCACGTCTAGAAGTACTTTTCTGAATTAAGAATCGTGGAGAAAAGTAAGGAAGGTGAACTCCAGTATGTTTCTCAAGAAATCTGGGCCATTCACAGTTAATAAAGAAAAAAATGTCTTCTTTACCTCCTCTCCTATATCTTGTAGAGCATTACAACTCTGCCCTCTTGGCAATTCGGATCACGCTGTAGTATTTTTTTTTTATCGCGCTCATCCCAAGCAAGGCAGTAAAGACACTAAGACACAAGGCGTTACTGGATGTGGATGCATTAGAAAGCAGAAACATTACTAAAGAGGGAGAACAAAAGAATTTTAATCAGGAGGACAGTAGATAGCGATTGAGAATATATTTTTGAAGGTCAAAGTTGACTGAAAAGCACGGTGGCGGAAGGGAGTTCCACAAGCGAGAAGTGTGAGAAAAGAAACTATTAACATAACATTTACGGTTACATCGCGTCAGCAACAGTAAATCGATGAGACCTCGTCGCCAGTCTGCTACTACGCTTAAATTTATAAACTCTAGGTACCATAGCGAAGATCTCATCCGAATAATTACCATGACAGTATTTATGGAAAAGGCACAGATAGGCAGCAGTACTGCAGTGGAAAAAAGACTGAAGCCGAGACGCCAGATAAGGACTGATAATATTGCTGATTCTTCATTGGATTTTATCAAGGATCTCTTGATATATAGATCAGTGGACCATATGTGGCAGCAATATTCTAAGCATGGACGAATATAGATATGTAAGATAAATTCTGAAGAGAAAAATGTTCTAGCACGATACAGTGAACCAATTTTCTTAACATCCTACCTAGAAATTGATTCAAAATAGATTTCCTCTTCATGTCAGCCAATATTGATAACCTGAGAAGGCGCAATAAGGCATTCTTCTGGAGGTTAGCATCAGCCATGCTGATGGAAGGTAGAAACGAGTCTGTTATATACTTTATAGAAAGCAGTTTATTCATATTTATTTTGAGTCGTCTATTAGAAAGGGATCACCTATTCACATGACTTCTTCTTGTTACCAGCGTACATCTTAGGATTCATTTTGTGACTATTCGGGACGCCCTCTGGATTGATATTCTTAACCATCCTATTGTGAATTATGCCACAGAGGTTTATTCTTGGGTTAAAACCGACATTGATGCTTCTGTGCCTTCTCGTAAATATCAAGTGAAATCAAAATCTTCTTCTTTCTTCACACCTGCCTTTTCGGCCGCTATAGCTCCTAGGAATCTCTTTTACCAGCGTGATGATTCCGATCACAAAAGACGCCTACTTGTGATTGCTCGAAATGATAACGTTTCCTCAAAGAGGCTAAGTCTTCGTTTGCTAGAATGCGGCACCTTATAGCCTCTAACAAGTTTGGTTCTCGTGACTACTGGTGGATTTGTAATAGTGTGTTAAATAAGTGTAAGTGTTCTATCCTTCCTTTTTAACTCAATTTGAGGAGTTAACTACTTCTGATGAATAAATAGAATTTTTTACTCGTAAATTCGCTTTAAATTCTAACTATACGCCTATTAGCCTTCTACCGCTATTTGGCAATATACTAGATGCTCTAATTAACTCTGAATTGGTTAAGCATCTAACATCGCAGGGTCTTCACTCAGATAAGCAATATGGCTTTTGTTTCTCTAGGTCAACTACTGATGTGTTAACGATTATCACTGAAAGAGTCTATCAAGCTTTCTATAAGAATAGTGAGCTTCGGCCTGTTGCTCTGGATATCTCGAAGGCATTTGACAGGGTTTGACATACGGGTATTCTTTACAAATTGAAAGGTTATGGTATTTCTGTACAAATTTTTTAACGGATTCAATCTTATCAAATCGCGAAATAAATGTTGCTTTAAATTGCTACCGTTTTAGATCTTTTTGCATTCATGTAAGTGTTCTCAAAGACTCTATCCTTGGACCTACAATGTTCCTAATTTTCATAAATGACTTTCACCAGGAGTATCTTTGCCTGACTTTCCACTTAGTCTCTATTGAGGGATATGCATATAACACCGTTTAGGGTTTCTGCTATCATATCTAAACTGGATCCTCACAAGGCATGTGGACGTCATGGTAGACCTGCAATGCTACATAAGAAATCTACTTCTACTTGTGTTATATCTCGCCTAAATTTTACAAAAAATGACTTGCTGCTTTTCTTGCTTTTCTGCTTGTTGGGAATCCTCTTCGATATTTTCTTCGTTAAGAAAAATGGCGAACGATTAGAACATTCTAACTATACGCCTATTAGCCTTCTACCGCTTTTTGGCCATATACTACATGCTCTAATTAACTCTGAATTGGTTAAGCATCTAACATCGCAGGGTCTACACTCAGATAATCAATATGGCTTTTGTTTCTCTAGGTCAACTACTGATGTGTTAGCGATTATTGCTGAAAGAGTCTATCAAGCTTTATATAAGAATAGTGAGATTCGGCCTTTTGCTTTGGATATCTAGAAGGCATTTGACAGGGTTTGATATATGGGTCTTCTTTACAAATTGAAACGTTATGGTATTTCTGTACAAATTTTTAACGGATTCAGTGTTTCTTATCAAATCGCGAAATGAATGTTGCTTTAAATTGCTACCGTTCTAGATCTTTTTGCATTCATGTAAGTATTCCCAAGGACTATATCCTTGGATCTACGATGTTCCTAATTTTCAGAAATGACTTTCCTGGTGTCATCAGTTCTCAACTCCGGTATCTGTGCTGATAAAACTGCTATTTACTCCTGCCTTAATAGTAGCAGGAGGCACGGTGGAGTAATGGATAGCCGCTCGGATTAAGGAATCGGAGAGCAGAGTTCGAATTTCAGTCTAATCCATTACATTCATTTATTTGCTAATACCCTTGTGAAAGGTATGAATCTTCTCTCTCCCCAGCTCTTGGTAAATAGTAAGACAGATCGGGTTCTATAGTCTTGGATGGCAACTGGTCTACTGCAGTAAGAATTGAAAACTTACTGCGGGAAAAATATGCTGCGTCAACTTTGTATCACGCATGGCACATAACTGACTGACTTAATAGTAAGTCAGTTCGGTTCTAATCTCAAAATCACCTTCAATATATTGTTAACTGGAGCAAGGAATGGCTTGTTACTTTTAACGTCCCCAAAACAAAACTGTTCTCTTTTAATCCTCTGAGAGAACCCCTTTTTACCTTTCATCACCATGGCAGATGCTAATTTCCATGAGAGTGACTCCATGTCCTTTATCAGAATAACGTTTTCAGTTGACAAGAAGTGGAAAGAGTATATTGAATTAATTACTAAGTTTGTAGCTAAGAAATTTGGTTCACTGTGTCGTGCTAGACAATTTTTCTTGCCAGAATCTATTTTAAATATTTATAAGTCTACCATTCACCCTTGGTTTGAATATTGCTACCACTCAAGGTCTGGTACTCCTGCTATATATTTAGAGATTCTTGATAAAATCCCAAAAAAGAATCAGCAATATTATTGGTCTTGACCTGGCATCTCGACTTTCCTATGGCCATAATATAGCTTCCCAGTGCCTTGTCTATATAATACTTTCATGGTAATTGTTCTCATGAACTTTCCGCTGTGGTACCTAGACATAATGAATTTAAGTGAAGTACTAAACTGACGGCAAGGTCTCATGATTTTACAGTTGCAATGGCTAGATGTCACCGTAGGTTCTATGTTAACAGTTTCTTCTCTCGAACTTCTCGCTCGTAGAATTCTCTTTCGGCTTCTTCACAGACAAGATTGATCTTCAAAAATTTAAATACCGTATCAATCATTATCTTCTGTCTTCTTGTTCTTCTGTTGTCCGTCCTCCTTAATAGTAGTTTTTTTTATCATATTCTCTAAAACTCAGTAAACTCTTGAGTCCTTGCTTGGGATGAAATGATTAAAAGTAATCTGTCATAAGTTGATGTCTATGCAGTATCTGGATACGGTTGAGAAGGCGAAACATCATTTAAGATTCATGGAGAAGGGAAGGAGCATATTGCGTAAAATGAATAATATAATACGTCACACGTTCTATAATGGGGCAAAAATAAAGAAACAAATGAAGGTAAGAATGGTAAGACATAAAAACTAAATGAATAAACAATGTACGCAGTTTGTGGAACCGGATTGAAATGGTTAATACGAAATGAAAAAAATGCATCAATTTTATTTGATCGTGTTAGGTAGGCCCTGTACTTCGAGGGAAGAACCATTTCTTTTCGTAATGAGAAAATTTATCCATAGCAACAATCGATGTGGAGACCTGTTCTATAAAATTTTCATCTATTTCTCCTCCCACGCGACTGACTTGGTCGAATCTAGGCTACGCTTGCTTCACTCGAATCGCCATAAGTGTCACACGATTCTTATTGATGTTTCTTTTTATATTTGATGGTGAAATTGGTTTTCAATATCTTTATTGCTGATTGGTATGCAGCAACCACTTCTGGCCGGTTTTTCAATTTATTACGGCGAACATTTTTGATGTTCGATAAGATATTACTTCCAAAGAATTTGTTCATAAGATCTACTGGCGTTTTTTGTTTGCTAATATCTATCTATCTATCTATCTATCTATCTATCTATCTATCTATCTATCTATCTATCTCAATTTATATCTATCTAAACAAAATCCTATTTATTCATATGAGCCTCATCATACCTATCTATCTCAATCTGTTCTCATCTATCTATTTATCTATCTATCTATCTCAATTTAGACCTATCTAAACAAAATCCTATTTATTCATATGAGCCTCATCATGCCTATCTATCTCAATCTGTTCTCATCTATCTATCTATCTATCTATCTATCTATCTATCTATCTATCTATCTATCTATCTATCTATCTATCTATCTATCTCAATTTATATCTATCTAAACAAAATCCTATTTATTCATATGAGCCTCATCATACCTATCTATCTCAATCTGTTCTCATCTACCTATTTATCTATCTATCTATCTCAATTTAGACCTATCTAAACAAAATCCTATTTATTCATATGAGCCTCATCATGCCTATCTATCTCAATCTGTTCTCATCTATCTATCTATCTATCTATCTATCTATCTATCTATCTATCTATCTATCTATCTATCTATCTATCTATCTCAATTTATATCTATCTAAACAAAATCCTATTTATTCATATGAGCCTCATCATACCTATCTATCTCAATCTGTTCTCATCTACCTATTTATCTATCTATCTATCTCAATTTAGACCTATCTAAACAAAATCCTATTTATTCATATGAGCCTCATCATGCCTATCTATCTCAATCTGTTCTCATCTATCTATCTATCTATCTATCTATCTATCTATCTATCTATCTATCTATCTATCTATCTATCTATCTCAGTCTGATCTGAGCTATCTACAGGATGCGATAGCTAAATTGTCGCAAGTTTATATTTTAATTTCGTGATAGCGTGTTGTTTGTTTTTGGTTTTGCCGACTGCACAGTTGGGAACCGTCTGTGAGAAAAAGAGCGATATGACGCAATTCACTCCGCCAGAAATTTTGAAAAGCATACTGTACTGCTTGACATTCGCAGCGGAAGCTCTAATACGAACATTTCAGAGTGTTTGGGTATCAATCTGAGGACATTGCAGAGGATTCGGAAAGAGTTGAATGAGTCTAATGGTGGTTACGAAGGTATTTGGAGTGGTCACTATTAATGGCGACGTTAGGCCTCCATTTCTCTTCCCGCAAGGCCTCATACTCAACAAAGAGGCCTACATAAAGTGCCTTGAGGAGGTAGTGTTGCTCTGGGTCAAAACGGTGGTTGCTGGAAGACCCTATGTCTGGCAACAGACTTTGCACCAAGTCACACAAGCAGGAGGACCAAGTCATGGCTGTCAGACAATTTCTGCGGCCACATCACTCTTTACATCTGGTCACCTAACTCCCCAGACTGTACCCAACTTGATTGTTATGTGTGGGGCGCAGTTGAACGAAAGACCAACAAAACTCTTTGTAGGACCAAAGATAAACTAAAGGCAAGAATTATGCCAGCATTTACCAACGGAAACAAGGAGAGAGTCCACAAGATTTACAGTAGATTTCGAGGTCGTATGAGGGCAATGTTGGCGATTTTGTTGAATAAATTTACTCTTTAGTATATCGAGATATTTTTGTGTAATGTTGGTAAATATATCTGTTAAAATAAGGTGTCAGTATTATTTTCATTTTTGCGTAATTTAGACGGTAATTTATCCCTCGCACCATCTATCTATCTATCTATCTATCTATCTATCTATCTATCTGAAGCCATTTATACCTATATTCCTATTTCTATATATATTTGAAGCCTTACCGGGAACAGTACAGATATTCTTCCACTCTTCCTTTCTTTCCTGTCACTCATAAACATTTGAGCATTCAACTCTTCCTTTTATCTCTTTGTTCATGGCTTCTCGTTTCCATCATTTGACTTCGTTATACGCAAGCTCTTCCCAGTCATCGTTCCCACATTCACCCGGCCCCCTCCATATTGAACAGATTCTTTCTCCGAGACTTGCATACTGATCTTTATCTCAAATAATCTCACGCTGGTATTTTTTTTTTAAATTTAGATAATTCAAACTGTCAGAATCTTGTATCAGCTTACGGTGATGCACAATCAGACTTTTCATGCGAACCATAAGATGTGCCCATTCATTGTAACCGGAAATAAAGCCATGCACCTTCTGGCTACATTTTAGCGCGTAAACGTTCACAGCAGGTGCATAAGCATTGACATTTTTTGTGTTAGGCAAATAATTCCTTAATTATTTACGAATATGCTTTAACATATATCCACATAAAAGGCCTTCCTCACGAAAACATATTTTTAATATTCATATATATATATATATATATATATATATATATATATATATATATATATATATATATATATATATATGTGCGTGGTACTTATTGGAAAGATCTCAATATCAGTGTTAGAGCTAACATATTCAGTTGTATCGATATGAGTTTGTGGCTCTGGGTTGCACGCTTTTGCGATCATCAGGCACATTCTATCTGATGCTTTGTCTGATGATCGTGATAGTGTGAAACCCAGGTTACAAACTCATATCCATGCAACTGAATATATATATATATATATATATATATATATATATATATATATATATATATATAAATATAAATATATATATATATAAATATAAATATATATATATAAATATAAATATATATATATAAAAATATAAATATATATATATAAATATAAATATATATATATATAAATATAAATATATATATATAAATATATAGATATATATAAATATAAATATATATATATAAAAATATAAATTTATATATATATATATAAATATAAATATATATATATAAATATAAATATATATATATAAATATAAATATATATATATATATAAATATATATATATATAAATATATATATATATATAAATATATATATATATATATAAATATATATATATAAATATATATATATATATGTGGGTGTGTGTGTGTGTGTCTGTGTGTGTATTCGGTTGTATACACATGTTTCCTGGTTTAATTCAACTCTGACGAATAACGGTTCTTTATACATATATATATATATATATATATATATATATATATATATATATATATATATATATATATATAAGCGTGTGTGTGTGTGTGTGTGTGTGTGTGTGTATGTGTGCATGTGTGTGGATAAATAAAAAACAGCCTTTGAAATGTCCAATAGATTAGTTGAAAGCGTTCGGATCTACAGATGGTATTGCACAGTTTTTATCCACTCGATGTCCAGAAAAGAAATCATTTGTATGAAAGCAAGGAAAATGTATATGCGGACGTAAGCTTCTAAATCAACTGTCCAAAGACTGCATAGCCTGAATTATGAAATTTTGTCTCATCCTTCATATTCACTCGATATCTCTCCTACTGATTATCACTTATTTAAGGATTTTGAGCTTTTTATACGCAATAAAACATTATCTAATAAAGAAGAGGTAATCGAAGCATTTGAACTGTTTATAAAAATAAAAACAATGGAATCAAGAATTTAGATTTACGTTGGAGAACAGTCATTCATCAACATGGTGCCTATTTCAACTAAATAAATTTGTTATTTAACGGTTTCAATTAAGTAATTCGTAAAAATACCGTTCTCGAGACCATATGCCTCACCATCATATTGCATTCTTCTACAAATGCCCCGAGCAAAACAATGGTCTCTGCGACACTTTTATTGGAGAAGACATTAGATGATGTAAGCAGGTAAAGCCTTTGGCCAGTCCAAGTAAAATCAGATTGACATCACTATTTCTTATGACTCTCAAACACCACTTCGGTAAGTGAAGTAAAGTAGTGACTTTTGCAAAGATTTTCCAACTATCAGCTTAGTGCGCTAGCCATTTCAAAATTCTTTACGATGATTTTGTGTGTGAGGAGAACTTGTTTAAAATAAGAGAACCTCGCGATATATATATATATATATATATATATATATATCTTCTCTTCCTTCTCTCTCTCTCTCTCTTCATATATATATATATATATATATATATATATATATATATATATATATATATATATATATATATATGTTTTCTAGTTTTGTTGGTTATTCTGGACTTGATTGAGCCGGCAAGCCGATCAAGTAAGTGTCTCTCTGAAGTGTTGATCAATTCTTCTGGGTTGCTCTCCAAATATATACTCTCTTTTATTCTTTTCACATTTTGATTCCTTTTTCTCCTCCATCAGATTCCAGGTCACCCTGTAGCCATACAATTAATTTGAAAACACACTACAGAGGCGATGAATTGCAGCCATAACTTTTATCTTCGTACGTGCAAAAAACAGTGGTCTGTTCAAGCCAATGCGTCTCCACGTTCGTCAAAATATATCGTCGCTGCTAATCAGATGCAGCCCTGGGCGTTCGTAAACAAGCCGTTCTGCACCAGGTAACGTTTTGCTTTGCAAGAGCTACAGTACTCCACGGTTTTTGATGGTAGCCTTAAAAAAGACAGCCATTCTTCACAAACAACAAAACTATCATCCGACTTCCGTTTGAATTGGTGCCAGAAAGCTGGAAATGGTCTCGGATATTGTCTACCAAGACTGCTTCATCTCATCCGCAACCGGACTGGACAGAGAAACCGTTTTTCGTCGCGCATTTCACACGTTCAGACTGACCACGGCCCTATGAGAAACAAGTATGAGTAAAATATGCAGCGTCAAGCAAACTTTCAACTGATGTCAGAGGTTTCCATTTTTTCCGAAGCTTAGACAAGGTAGAAAAAGAAAGTAAGAAAAAGACCTATCAACTGCAAGAAGAGAGAAAGTATCGCTATCAGCAAGAGAAATAAAACTTGTAGGTACCCATGAGTCTCGTGACGATCGCTTAGTGACGACATTGAATAGCGTCACAAATGTGGTCAGTCCACCAGTTAGCTTCCAGCAGTCAAACCGAATAGTTGCTTTTTTAGCTCCATTTTCTCGGATCTGTCAACTTCTACGTGAACAGCTTATAAGCCGTGTTTCTTTTGTCATATATTTTCACCAGATATAGAAACTATCTTCGGTTCGCAGTCATCATGTTAGGAAAACACTATGATTTGCAGTTTCCTGGTTGAGAGTAATCTACTAGTGACATAGTAGATAAATCCGGCACGCGCGAATCTGGAATCCTAAATATAACTTCTGCAGAAATACAGAAGAATCTCCGGCAGTTAAAATTTCAAACTGGTGGTTATTACAAGTAAGACCCTATATCTTTTCCTTTCATTTTCACACTGCTTGTTGTGTAGATATGTGTTATAGTTCCTCTGCGTGGGGCAAATGTAATTATGTGGATGTAATTCTGCGTATTACTTAGCGGTATAAAATTCTCCCTGAGAACAAAGCATGTTTGTCATTCCTTTTCTTTCAGCTATTCTGTTTCGTTCGTGAAATAAGAGGTTATTATATTATGGATGTAATAATGTCCATAATGGGGAAAATGTAACCCAGTTGAAAATATATTTCTTCCTGTTATCTGTTGACTTACTCAACGTCATGTGATATTATTAGTACACCATTTAATGACTGGATATTATTATTAAACTCCGTTAAGCCCAAGTACGAATTCGAGATGACATCATCAAACAAGGGTAGAAGTTTAAATATCTGGGAAGTGTTTTTTTAGCAGAGAATGGAAAATACAACACTGAAAAACGAATGTGCATTGGTTTAGCGAAAAGTGGCCTCTAAAAGATGATCAAAGTACAAAGAAGCAAAAAAAAAAGAAAAAGAAAAAAGGAATTCACTAGAACCAAAGGAAATGCTGAAGATCCTAGAGATGTAGAGAAAACTGGCGGCAACAGAAATGTGGTTATACAGAAAGATACTGAGAATTCCATGAAAGGAGCGAGTAATCAATGAGATATTCTTAAAGAAAATAATAGCCAAAAGAACGATTTTACTCAGAGTCAAAAACAGACAGCTGAATTCATTTAGACATATAATGAGGAAGAAGGGCGTGGAAAATTTAATCCTCACGTGGAATATCAAGGCAGATTGCGGTAGGAGAAGGCGAAGAAGGAAGTGAACGGGTTGGTAAAGGGAGAAACACAGCTAAGGGCCACAAGGGATACGAAGATGTAGAGAACTAGAATCACCCACGTCTTGAAGGGAAACACCAATGATAAGAAGATGGTCCCCACCTACCATGTTTTAAATTCCACTGGACAGGAAAATTTCCTCGGGGTTTACAATGGGGAAAATAAGTATTTCATACCCTGCCGATTTTCTGAGTTTGCCACCTAACAAAAATTATAATTTTGAGGGTAGGTCAGTCTTGAAAGTGAAAGATAGAATATAAAAAATTCTAGAAAATCACATTATATTAATTTTTGAACATTGTAATAATAAAAAAATATTTCACCTCCTACTCCAGACTGTGGGAGATTTATACTCAATTGGTGTTTCTTTCATTTCCTTATTATCACACCAACAGTTGACTCCTCACCTAGCTGCTTGTCAATCATCTTGTAGCCCATTCCAGTGTTGTGCAGGTATACAATTTTGTCCTGGATGTCCTTAGCTAATTCATTTGTCTTGCCCATTGTGGAGAGATTAGATTCTAATTCACTGAAGTATTCTGCGAACTAGTGTCTTTTATGCAGGTAATGAGTACTTGATTAGGAGTAATGATTGAGTAATAGGGCTAGTCTATATGATTCCTGGTGACTTAACGGGTCAGTACGGTCCTGAATCATTGCTGGTTGGTAGGAGGTGAAATATTTATTTTTTAAATAAAAAGAAATAAATGTTAAAAAATTAAAATAATGTGATTTTCTGGAATTTTTTATATCTCACTTTCAAGACAGACTTCCCTGAAAATTATAGACCGTTCCTGTTTTCGTAAGGTGGCAAATTCAGCGTGTCTGCGGAGTGGGGAATAAAAACCTCAAACGAAATTTTGAACTCTAGTTCCCGGTTCCCGCCTTTCGAACCGTTACTGTTGATCGCTACTTTTCATCAATATATACGATTTGGGGATTTAGCGACCTGATTCTCTTCCCGAAATTCTCATTCTGGTGCTTGTTAATAAATTGCTGAAAGAACTTCTCGAAGGCCCATCGTATACACACACACACACACACACACACACACATATATATATATATATATATATATATATATATATATATATATATATATATACTTCATCAGTTTCTTCTCATATATATATATATATATATATATATATATATATATATATATATATATATATATATATGTACCGGGTTTTCAGATAAGACGATTAGCCATATTCACACCATTTGTCGTAATAATTACTGAAAAACCTTTTGGCTGTACATTAGGATCTTGGGTATCCTGTCATCAGACATTCTCAAGACATGATCAGTTCACCGTAACTGAGACTGTATGAGGAACGTCTCGATTCCTCCAATATTACACCTGTTAAACAGGTCTACGTTAGATGTCCTATCTTGGAGGTTAACCACACAGATTGCATGCAGACAGCTTTTATGGAAAACATCCAGCTGACGTATATGGTACCTGTATGGAGTCCACGACTCTGAGCCGTACAAAAGGATTGTAAGTACAACAGCTCTGTAAACCCGAATTTTCGAATACCCCGCTCATTCCACAAGTCATAGCGAATTTTGCCGAAAGCAAATATATATATATATATATATGTTTCTGTCTTTATCTCTCTCTCTCTCTCTCTCTCTCTCTATATATATATATATATATATATATATATATATATGCGTTTGAGTGTGTGCCTTACTTCAAACGTTATTAGAAATAGATGTCCGATTTTTATTAAGGCGCGAGAACAACAAAAGAAGAGGAAGAGAGAAGATAACGAGTGAACCTCATTTAAACTTTTGAACAGCAAACTGGAATAGAAAGCAGGAAGCTGGAAGAGAAGTCGGAGAAAAGAAACTGTTAGCATAGGACGGTTACATCTAGCTATTTCATCTGTAAAATTGTGAGACCTAGCCGCCAATCTAGTAGTGCGTTTCAATTCATAAAGTCTTGGTACGAAAGAGAATAGCTCATTAAAATATTACCATGAAATTATTTATAATAAAGGTACAGGGAAGCTACATTACGGCGGTGGGAAAGTGATTGAAGCCGAGATGCTAGGTCAGGACCAATGACATAGCAGATTCTTCTTTGAATTATATCAAGGATATCTGGATATATAGCAGAAGCACCGGAGCAGATGTGGCAGCGATATTCAATGTGTGGACGAATGGCAGACTTCTAATTATGTAAGATAGATTCGGGTGAGAAAAAAATGTCTAGCACGAAAAAGGTGTGCCAGCTTTCCTAGCAGCAGACCTAACAATTGTTTCAATATAATCTTTCCACTTTATGCCAATGGAAAGTATTAGTCGAAGAAAGCGCAACGAATCACGCTCCTGGGGGTTAGCATCAGCCAGGCTTATAGGAAGCAGAAAGTTGTTCTCTCGGACGACTAAAAGAGTGCAATTTCGCTTTGTAGTAGTTAGAATTAACAGGCCATTCCTTGCCTCAGTTAACAACAGGAAGTAGGTTATATTTTAGATCAGCTGTCAATATGACCTTATCGAACTAATAAATAGTTATGTCATTAGTATAGATACCGATGTGAAAACTGATGCCATAAATCGGAATTTTTTTATATAAGGAATTAGGATTAATATATGCGGGACAATACAGGCATCTTGGTTGCAATTCTCACAAAATTTCGGATGATGCATATTTCGTTCTTCTTCAGGTATCTATTTTCATGCTCGGTAACATTACGATTCCTTTATTCAATCCAAAAAATCAACATGGACCTATTGGTTAAATTTGTGTTTAAATTATTGATGCTCATTGGTTAAAATATAGATGTTTCGGCTCTAACCATAAACCTCTTCAGGTTCATCTTTTTCTACTCGATAAACCTCTGGGAATTTCGAGCTCTTTATTCAAATCCTCCAGAGGGTCATGGATCATGAGTTAAAGCATTGGTTTTAAATATGGATGCTCATTGCTGGAGATACAGATGCTTATTTTAGTTGTTATTCCCACAGTGTTTATAACACTTTATTTGATCTACCAGAGACAATGATTGGTGCAGTAAAGAAATGAGAAAACCATAGTTCCCTGGCAGTTTTGAATTCCAATCCCCGTGACTGGTATTGCTGAAAATTCACATTCTCTTGTTCAGGATAAGACACGGCCAACCGACACAAAGGGGAATAAAGAAGACGAGTATTATGATAATTGAAAGCGGATATTTCTTTTTACATACACAGATAATGAACAGTCTAAAATAGTAAGACATTGACAAAGATAGAAATGATAAGACTGAGATAAATAAAATGAGAGATATGAACAGAGTTCAATAGATATATAGATAGAAACCATGTAATGAACAGAATGAGATAGATAGATAAATAGAAAGATAGATAATGAACAGACTAAACTAGTATGACATTGATATATATATATATATATATATATATATATATATATATATATATATATATATATATATATATGTATTAGCAGACTGAGGGAGATAAATGAATATGTATGAATAGTATGAGATAGATAACCAGCTAATGAACAAAAAATATATAAAGAAAATCGGAAGACAGAAAGACAGATTATACACTGAAAGGACAATCATAAATAGTAAAACATTTATATATATATATATATATATATATATATATATATATATATATATATATATATATATATATATAGATAGATAGATAGATAGATAGATAGATAGAATGGATGAATGAAAGAAATTCAAGCAATGAACGAAATAAAATAGTTAGACAAAGAATATAGGAAGATAGAGAGGCAAATTATATAATAAACAGGCAAAAAATAATTAGTAATGCATTGAGATAGATAGATAGATAGATAGATAGATAGATAGACTGAAAGGCAAATATATAATGAAGAGACTAAAATAGACATTGAGATAGATATTATCAGACTGACATAGGTAAATGGATCTAGAAAGACAGAATGAGAAAGGAAGAGTGGAAGAATATCTGTACTGTTCCCGGTAAGGCTTCAAATATATATAGAAATAGAAATACAGGTATAAATGGCTTCAGATAGATAGATAGATAGACAGATAGAAAGATAGATAGATAGAAAGATAGATAGATAGATAGATACATAGATAGATAGATACATAGATAGATAGAAAGGAATGAATGAAGTAATGAAGGAAGGAATGAGAAAGAAAGAAAGACATGTAATACACAGAATAAATTAGATAGATAGATGAAAATAGTCCTGGGGCGGGGGTTAATTAAAAGGATGGGTCCTAAATTTCGAACAATTATCAGTACGTCACTAGACGCCTGAAGACATTTGGAGAGTAGAAAAGCCACAACGCTGTGATTGAAACAACAAAGACAAGAATTCTGCTCCGGTTAGTAATGCATATAATAGTTATCTCCCCATAAAATCATTGTCGTAGAACGCTTATTGGGACACAAATCAATTTCACCCCAGACCTCAAGTGGAACGCGGATAGACGTTCCATCGCTGAAGATTCTATTAAAATGTCCGGTCCCTTTTACCTCAGAAAGTAACCAACGGCTATGCTCTACGTTTACAAGAACACGACCATACAAAAAATAGTATACGTTTGGAGTGGCGCAATCCTCAATTCCCATTCTTCCAAAAGTGTCTACGTAGCCTTGTGAGTAATGATTTATTTTTTAACTCTAACACCTCCTTTTCCCACAGGCGGAACTTCGCAAACCTCTCGCTGCTCTCTCGCTATTTCCAAGGCAAATGTTCTGAGGATGAAAATTCCTTAGTTCCACGAGTTCAAACCTTCAAAGATAAGATCCATTATGCTGCGTACAGTGGGACATATTGTTCCCATCCACTTCGCATTCTGTTTGTAAGAAGGAAATTCCATTCAGACAGAATCTTTTCAAGAGCATCTACTTTGTAAAACCGACTCGTAAGTGGGTGCTTTTAACCTATTTAAGTTTAGGGTCAACAGTTATATTTCTTACATATCTCATAATCTGCACATCTTACCTCCTCTTCTTAAGTTCAGAGAAAACCTCATATATCAGGTCATCCCATAAGTTCTGTCCGAATTTTGAATAAAGAAAACAAGTGACCAAATGTTACATTTAATTACAGATTCAATCAACAATGTATTTTCCCTGATTATCTATGACTTCCTTCCATCTATTAACAAGCTTACTAATTCCATTACTGTAAAATTATTTTGGCTTTGATTCGAAGAACTCACAAATGCCAGTTTTAACCTCTTCCTGGGTTACAAAAGCTGTTTCTTCCAAATGATTCTGTAAGCTACGAAACAAATGGTAGTCTGAAGGATTTGTCGAGTTTTCGAATCCAAAGCCACAAATAATTCTTACAGTCAAATGGAATTAGCTAAGTTCGTTAATAGATGGAAGGAAGTTCTTAGATCAATCAGGGAAAATACATTGTTGATTGATCTGTAATTAAATATTTGGATCACTACAGGTCTTTCTTTCTTCAAACTTGGAGTTATGGATGACATTTGAGTTTTCTTGCTTAAGAGAGGGAGGTAAGAATTCAAAGTGGATTATTCCTTGGCAATTCCACCAGATTGAAAGAAGAAACTTTTGCCCATGAAGTTCCCTTCTTGGCTGTGGCTGGGGTCTTTCCCCTTTACCAAGCCACTGTCTACGACGCTTAACATTTCGATAAAAGATCCATTTTTCGTCGCCAGTCAAAAGTCTATCCAAAAAAGGTGAAACAAGTTGGCGAGAATGGAGAGAAGAGCAGATGTCAACTCGGGATTTGAGGTTGTTTTCAGACAATTCATGAGGCACCCATTTCCCAAGTTTAGGAACTTTTCCAAGTTGTTGAAGATGACGATGAACAGTTGTATGGTTTGAACTGAGAACCACTGCCAATTCCTCAACTGATAAAGCAGGATTTTCTTCAAGGGCTGCTTCAAGAAGTTCAAACTTTAAGAACAAATCTTAAGCTACAATTGATTGACTGAATTTTTTCCGGTTTATCAACCCTTTGGGTATTATTTAAAATCGAAACTTATTTTGGATTGCGGGAAATTGATTCCGGTACCCGCCGTTGGTCTCCTATTGTCCGGTGTCGACGATAACCTAAACTAGAAAAATGAATTTTATCTGGAGATTCAGAATTGTCTTGATTAAGGTCTTTCTCCAAAAAATATATGATATTTGGTGATTCAAGCTGAGACCGTTTTAGCACCCTCCTCATATATTGCAGAGTAGAAAGGAATATCGGTCAGTGTTTAAACGCTTACCATTATTTTATTGTTTGATGTAAAACGAAATCATTTGTTCACAAGATATCCATGAAACATATATTTATGATAAAAAATCAGAACGAAGAAAATCCTCTGTATTTCCAGAATAGAATTTAAGTATCTCACCTTAAACAGAATCTTCAACGGAAACTTTATTTTTCTTTGTTTTTTTTTTGTAAAATTTAAAGCGAATTCTGTAATTTCTAGAAAATATGCAACGCTCTAATAAGCAATTGGTTCGTTTGAATGAATCTTTGGATCAGGAAAGAAGCAAATCGGTTTTATTTTAAGACAAAACCTTTCTTCGCGTTGCAAAAGGAGCATCGATGCAAAAGATAAAAACAAACAAACAAACAAAAGCTAGAAAAATACATCAAGCAAAACGATCGTATTGATGGGTTTGGAAATTCTCTTAAATTAAAATTAGAATGTTCTCAAGACTTGTAACTTTCAGTCTGTTACTTTGTACCAGGCAGCAGTATATTTTGTCTGATCAGCAGTTCGAATAAATTCAGAGTAACAAACATTTCTCTCATGGAATTTAACGAATTTAAACCGGAATTTTTCTTTAAAAGCCAAGGTACACCTTTTAGTTTGAAGGCGGTGCAAACTCATAAACAAACCGTGAAAGTATTGTCTGACTATTCTGTGTATTGAAATAAAGAAAACGGCGGTTGGAAATGAAATAGCAATCTTTATAACATCAACAAAATACAATACTCGCCAGCGGCGTGAAGTAGGTAAACCACTGATAGTTGTGGTCCACTTAGAGAGCTAATTACCCCCACTTACAATAGTGTACAACGTATTTATGTGGCTTAAGATATACCCATTAGTATTCATAGATACGGTATATAACAGGTTGTAAAATCAATTTTCTGAATGTTTAAAAACTGATTTCCGTACTTTTATTGGAATAAAATAATGATATTTTTCAATGTGAAAATAAATTAATTTTAAATAAATTAATTTTAATTCCAAAATTTAGTTTAATTTTGGTTTTATCAAACAAGAAACATTGGGAATTTTTTTCGTTACCAATATTTTTTTCATAAATTAAAAAAGTAGGTTCACATTTAAATTATCTGGAGATTCATTTTTTTCTCATTTCTATGATCATAGCTCCCCACAACTTCCTATCCCTTGTAACTCAAAGTAATGTTTATTTTTTTACCATCCATTTCACCACCGTTCCGACTTTCAAGCCGGTCTGACATGTAACATCCTTTTACCTTTGATATGTTCTTTGAGTATCAAATTCTCCAAGCCCTCTTTCCTCTTTATGTGTTCAAGGAATTTCATCTGTCTCTTCCTGATTCTGTGGATTTGTATCCTTTTTGTTTCCGTTTTCATTAAGACTATTTCGTTGCTTATGCGTACCCACCATGGGATTCCCATCATTCTTCCATTTAACCAAATTCCTGTTGCCTCCACTCGCTTCATTATCTGTGAGTAGATTGTCCACCATTTACTGTTATATTGGAGAATAGACATCAATCGTTAATACTTTGTTTTTCGTAATGCATCTCTTGCCATTCCAACGCGCCGTTCGGAATTTGGTGTCGCATTTTCCACCGTCTGTTAAGACATTTCCCAGATATTAATTTCGTGTCAAGCAAGGCCATTTAGACACAAGTAGTACTGAGTGTGAAAGAATATGTGAAAAACATTAAGAGAAAACTAATAGAACAGGAATTAAGAAGACAAGATAATGATTAACATTGCATTTAAGTTTTTGAAGAACAAACTTGACTGGAAAACAAGAAACCAAAAGAGATTTTCTCAAGTGGGTGAAGAAATTGTTAGCATAGAACTTACGGTCACATCTATTGATTTTAATACCAAAATGATGAGACATTGCCGCCAATCCCGTATTGTTAAATCTAATATAGAAATCTAGTATTTAAACTTCGCTACTTATTTAATTTTGGCATTTTCTTTTAATCATTAGAAGAAAAAAAACACTATTTGCAAAGGAGCTGAAAAAATCATAAAGCAAAAGTAAGTTATTTCCATTGAAATCTGTTCTGAAACGTGAGTTCAAAGACAACAAGACGTGATTATTATTAGTAGATAGATCCAGTTCAGAAATTAATCTGATTACAATTTTATTAGCATTTTCTAACTCAGGCGTCCGTAATACGTGGC
This sequence comes from Acanthosepion esculentum, assembly GCA_964036315.1. Lineage (NCBI taxonomy): Eukaryota > Metazoa > Mollusca > Cephalopoda > Sepiida > Sepiidae > Acanthosepion > Acanthosepion esculentum. Next base: position 47,724,067 of record OZ038494.1, read on the forward strand.
TTCCTTACCCAAGCCACCATTTTCCATTGCAGTTTTGACTCTGACCTTCCTTTGTTCTCCGCTTTAGTTTTGTTCAGTCGAATCGTTTAGATAATCCTTATGTGAAATCTCGCAATTTGCCACGCCGATCTCAACTTTGACATTTGTTCATCGGTTTTAAAATACAAAGGAAAAATTCGATTTTAATAGCGCAAATCTAAATAATTCTTCATTATATCTCTAACATTCCAGTCAAAAGAATTGAATTAACGCCAGGGTTAGGAGTATACATGAATACATTTTTTTTCAAGCGTTACTGGTTGAATAATATCGACAATTTCTGTCTTTGTAATTTTTTACTAAATTTTTCAAATAAAAAAAGGAAATTAAAATACATGTAAAAATTCAATTTGATCTTTATAAATGACATCACCTAGAGTGACTTGAAATTGATTCCAGCGGACGAGGGAACATCGGAATTAGCCAAAAACAGTTACATAAACACACAAGAAGTAAATCCTTGCAAACAATTTGTAGCAACATTAGAAAGTACTCGGAGAAAAACAAAAATAAAATGAAACAGTAGTAGTAAATTTATTTGAAGCAATCGCATGTCTAGCCAAACTGATACAGCGAAACAGTCTGTCTCTCGATGACTAGATACGCCCCCTCTCGTAGGCTGATCACTTTGCAAGAAAGGGAATTCGTCGACTGCTGCTAATTAACGCTATGAATTGAGCACTCTGGTAGCCTGGAATGCTTATACCTCGTATATAATGCGTTAAAAATGCCCTTACTCCTTTGTGTGCGCTGACAGCCTAAGGATGAGAGACTCCAACTGATGTCAAATTGGTCGGGTTTCGAACTCGACTTGAAGCAATATCATGTCTAGCCAATCTGACGAGGTGTGAAACAGTCTGTCTGTGGTTGACTATATATATATATATATATATATATATATATATATATGTTAAGACAATTTTATGTTTAACGTTCTTTTTATAAATACAAATATTTAAGTAAATGCTCTGTTTATAATAAACCGTAGTAAACAACATTTACCGACCTGAATGTCCGAGAAATTTTCATAGAAAATATTCGTCCTCCGACAGGATTCGAACCTGCATCCTATGAAAGTTTCTCGTAAATTCAGGCCGGTAAATGTAGTTTAATACTGTTTATTATAAACAGAGCATTTACTTAAATATTTGTATCTATAAAAAGAATGTTAAACATAAAAATGTCTTTAAAAAATTAGATCAGGGCCTTGGGAATGTAGGACGCCTATCCTCACTCTCTCCATATGTGGCCTCCTTTGTAAATCACTAGCAGGTCTTAAATGCCACTTAAGATTATCGCACAAAATTTTATAACTGAATCAATTAAGCTGTCAGATCCTCATACGTCGAAACCGACGGGAGAGAGTCTATTATTATAGACACACACAGGCGCGCGCGCACACACACACACACACACACACACACATATATATATATATATATATATATATATATATATGCATTTATGTATGTATATATATACAATAATTGACACTTGCCCGAACATAAACATGCGACTTGGATCTTTTCAAATATCTCCTTTCTCAAAAGAAATGCTCTTTTCGCATGTCAACATAGAGGGTGCGATGTATAAATTGTCGTCTAGATTACGCATAAATGAAAATAATACAGATATATAATTTTTAACTGATATATTTACCAAAATTACACAAATATACCTTGAAATACTAAAGAGTAAATTTATTCAATAAAATCGCCATTGGCTTCAACCACGGCCTACAAACTACTTCGGAATCTCCTGCAACTCTCCTGGACGCTTTGCTTGTTTAAGTTAGTGAATGTTGCTATAATCCTTGAATCAGTTCATCTTTGATCTTACAAGGAGTTTTGCTGGTCTCTCGCTCAACTACGCCCCACACATAATCATTAAGGGGATTGCATTCTGGTGAGTTAGGTGGCCAAATATAAGGGTAGATGTGATCGCAGAAATTGTCTGGTTTCTCCTTTTTGTCTGGCATGGTGCAGGGTCTTGTTGCGATCAGAGCTACCGTACATTCATAATCAGCTTTAGACTCATCCAAATCTTTCCGAATCGATTGAACGATCCTCAAATTGACACCCAAACACTCGTATTGGAGTTTCTGTCGCGAGTGCCAATCAGTACAGCATGTAGTTTCCAAATTTCCGGCGGAGTGAATTGCGTCATGGTACTCTTTTCAAAATCAAGAGCAGACAACGCGCGTGCGCTAAATTAAAAATATAAATGACGACAATTTACTCATCGCACCCTGTATTTATGTTCATAAAAAATTTCAAAAAAGAAAACTCATATCCTTAAACAAAAATTAAAAAAATCAAATCAAATGAATAACAACAAGAATCAACGACATTAGTTCATTTTCACTTAATATACCCAAATCTTACGCCACTCAGGGGAAGTTATTGTTTGTTTTCTCTTTCGACTATTTTCGACTTTTGTTTTCTAATTATGTTTGGCTGAGAAGCTAATGTTGGTATCTCTTTATTTAAAACTAGATAAATGCCTACAATGGCATACAAAGGATTTTACCATCTGGACATTTAATGTTAGAGGACTCGCGAATAAAGAAAAGAAGGAGGAGTGTTGATGTATGAAACCAGAATCAAAGAAGTTCTTCAGCTTAATATCGGAGTCGGACAGCATGAGTTAATAGCTTTGGAAAGAGACAACCAATGTTATTGAAATAATTTTGTCACGAACACAAAATAGAAGAATAGCATTAGACATTGACCAGATGTTCATAGTCTACGAGTTGAACAACGACATTAAAAAAACTATCAACAAAATTCCATCTTTTCCTATAAAAAAACAAAACAAATTTGAACAGGATGTGACACTTTCGTGAGTTAGCACAAAACAAGGAGCATGGTAAAAGTTGCTTATAAAATTGCTGAATATTAGAGATCACCTTGATTTTTAGTGTGTCTTCAAGTCGGAAATCTCTCATTACAATTTCTAATTCAAATTTGAATGCGTAACCTTATTTATTCTTCATGTTATTTTTCGGTGTATGACTGCAGCTTTGTAAATAATATTTCTACACTTGATAAAGTTAATCAAGGAATTAAAAACGTTGACATACAACATTTTCCAATTGCCATTTCTACTATTAATTTTAAAAATTTTATTAAGTTCAAATTTCAGTCGAGTACGTTACATTCACTTACGTTTAAATGCCCTTGAGAAAAAGTATGATGCATCTCTTTACGACCTCCCACTAGCTATGGGTAAATAACTGGACATTTCACTATATAGCCTTGGATGGCAACAAGTTTGCGAGAAGGACAAGGTTGAATTCAAAAGCCTAGGAAGGTCGTTTGGGGACCTTGATACACAATCTGGATCCGCTTCTGCCGAAAAATGTTAATGATTTTTAAGAAGACTTCTTCACTATAGTGAAATCACATGTGAGGACAGTTTGTCTGTTCGGCTCTTAGAATCGAGCTGCTATACGTTGCTATAAAAGTGGGAGAGACAGTTTTATTCTTTCATGCAATCTGCAGGCCATCTTTGTTATTTTTATATATTTTTATCACATAAAATATAATATAATATAGGAGTAGATCTGTTCGTCTACCGCCCGGTTTACACCCCTCCCCGATCTTTTGAACAGTTGAGGTTTAACATTACAGAGTCTAACGTCTCTGACTCAACTTTGTAATGTTATTCACTTACTACAACTTGTCAGCAGGAAGCCCTGAATTCACCGTTATTACGCTAATACAACACCGCAGAGTAACCCTCTACCTTTGGGTCAACATTAGTTAATATATATATATATATATATATGTGTGTGTGTGTGTGTGTCTGTGTATGTGTGTGCGTATGTGTATATATATATATATATATATATATATATATATATATATATATATATATATATATATATATAAAAGGCAGGATGTGTGTGTTTGTGTGTAACGAAACTACGGCCATAATTTTCGACGGATTTGCACCAAAATTTACATGCACATGCTCCAAGTTAGCGAGTAGGCCACGACCGACATTGCATTTCCCAACTCTCATCGATAGTGGAAATAATCGATTTTTTCATGCTTCTACAGCAGTTTTCAGGTAGTTTGCGGCCATTTTCTACTGGCCAGAGTGAGAGCCTATAGCTGGCTGCCACGAATAGGCAGGAAGATTCTATTGGTCAGCTTGAGAGCCAACAGCTGACTGACACGAATGTTAACTAGCATGCTAGCATGCAAAAAAAATCGATCGCTGCATTCGTCACAAGTGGGAAAATTTTAAATCTGCATGGCACTTTACTCCAATTGGCATGAAGCAACATCAGCACGGCAAAGGGCACTCCTTTAAAGGCAAGGAAGGGCAAAACATTTTTAAGTCAAGTGATAGCGTTTGCTGTATGAGTCGTACGAATTTTGAATGAAGCACGGGTAACGCCGATCCATGCTGCTAGTATATATATATATATATATATATATATATATATATATATACTAACGCCTCCAAAATAAAACTGCTCTCTTTTAATTATCTGAGGGACCCCTTTCTGCGTACCATCGGCATGGTTGATACTTACCTTCAGGAGAATGACTCGTTGAGCCTTACCGGGCTAACATTCTCGGCTGACATGAAGTGAAAAGATCACCAGGTAGACGAAATAAAGAGCCGTTCGAAATTCCAACGTATATCACCAGAAAAAAGCCGGAGCACGAACCCGAAACCTCGTGAATTTTACAATAAAGAAGGGAACAATAGTCCGAACAATGTAAATAGCCTAAATAGTTACAATACCTCGTCTCAGAAATCTATTCTCCCATTTTACTAACTCTGTTCCACAAACTTTTTACCCGCAAAGGGTGTAAAAGATTGGAGTGGCCTGATGATTGCATCTAGCATGAAACAGACTGTCGCCTCTAAGTGGTGACTTCTATGTTCACTTTTATATTTACACACGCTCTATCTCTGATATTGAGCACTTTATCCCATAAATATAGCACACTTTAAGACTATATTTCTTCATATATATATATATATATATATATATATATATATATATATTGGGTAAGTATTCCACAAACAGAATGTCGGTGACGAATCCGGCTACCCATGTCCAAGTTCTTGCGAATGAGGCAGCCTGTTAGCGAGCCTGTAGGACGAAAAATAAGACCTAACAAAGTGCGGAAGAACTCTCGATGAGTCAACGGTGGTGTTTGCATAAACCACCGTGGAGAAGTCAACGGGAAACCACTCCACTATTAATCCCAAGAAATATCATGGCAAATACCACACACAATATGAAACCTAACATCGTGAAGGGAATTAAGCCTATGGGAACTAACTCCTCGCCCGGTAAGGACCGACATGTGCAACAGGTGTCGCATGGCCGTCATTCAGCGACTGCTAATACAAATGGCGTAAAGGTGATAAAATTCCTCGGAACCTATCCCTCGCCCAAAAAGGAGCGACATGAGCAACAGGTGTCACCAGGCGGTTACCTTGAGACTGCTCGCATCAAACAAAACATAACACTTGCAAAAGATGAGTAGGCTAAATATCAACATATTAGGTGTATGTGAAACTAAATGGTCAAACAGAGATTTTGCCAGTGACAATCGCAGGATTATTTATGCAGCCAGACAGAAAAACAATAAAAGAATAGGGTCGATACCAGGTGAAGAATTCAAGAAATGCGTTCTGAGACACTCCCAATTATCCGAAAGAATTCTGGTAGTCAAGCTGAAAGGTAAGCCTTTGAACGTAGCTATCATAATAGTATAGCACCGAGAGCACAAACTAAGGAAAAGAAATCAAATCTTTCTACTCCATGCTAAACAATTCCAAGGCTCATTGCAAATCGCAAGCAGTCATAATTATTATGAGAGACTTAAACGCAAAAGTAGATAGAGTGAGGACAGGGGATATAGCCGGAAAATTCGGACTAGGAACCCGCAACGAACATGAAGAAAAAATGGATCCAATGGTACATGTCCAGTGACCAAATAATAGCCAACACATGGTTCCAAGAACATCCGAGTCGATTGTAGACATGGAGGAGTCCAGTAGGAGAAACTAAAAACCAAATTGACTACATAACTATCAACAAGACTCAAGAATTGTTCACTGCAAAACCTGCCCAAGTGCCGACTGCAGAAGCGATCATCGCCCTGGTATATGTAAACGAAGAGTGAAACTACGGAAACTGAGGAAGCCTTACGAACCTATATTGGCAGCAAACGGCCTGCATGCGGATAGAGAATGAGTTCAGCGAATATACAAAAATAGAAAGGGGTGTAAGGCAAGGAAGTGTCGTCTCACCGGACTTATTCAACTGATACAGAGAGGAAATTCTGAGAAAACTGGAAATCCTACCAGGATTCATCACTGGCGGACACAACAACATAGGATACACAGATGACACACTGCTGATAGCAGACATGGAAACGAAATTATAAAACCTCCTACAGAAGGTAGTGAATGAATGTGAGAAGAGGGGATTAAGCATAATCTACACTAAGACAGAATGCATAGTCATAAGTAAAAAGATGTGCCCGAAATGCGATTTACAAGTCGAGGACACTAAAATCAAGCAGGTTCAGGAATTTAAATATCTGAGAAGTGTTCTAACAGAAGACGGTAAGTGCGACGTTGAGAAGACGGTAAGTGCGACGTTGAGAAGACGGTAAGTGCGACGTATTGGGATGACCACGAAGCATTGCAAAAGCTAGGCAGAGCATTACATGACATTTCGTTGGTAACAAAGAAATGAGTAATGAACTGCTACGTGATATCTGTCCTCCTTTACGGCAGTGAATGTTGGACGATCTCCGCACAGATGTAGAAGAGACTCGAGACTCGGAGGTATGGTTCTACAGAAAGATGCTAACGATATCATGGACTGAACATGTGTACAACGATGAGGTTTTGAAGAGGATGCAATTAAGGAGGAAGATTACACTTAACATCAGGAAGAGGAGGTTGAAATTTCGGGGGAACGTAATGAGAAAGGAGGTGCTTGGGAAATCTTATACTCACAAGGCGAATAGTAGGAAAGAGCGACAAGGGAAAGCAATGTGTGACATACCTAGCCGGCTTAAGCAAGTGGTTGATAGAACAGGGTTTGCGAGTAGTAGCAAAAGCACATGAGAACTACAAGTGAAAGGGAGAAGTGGAGAGTCATGATCGCTTACACCCTGAAAGGACACGGCATATTAAAGAATAATAATAATATATACACCAAACTTATCTTTTATAGTCCAGATTTATAATTATGTGGTATGTGCAAAAAAGATGGAGGTGCGGTGGTGTAATGAATTGCGGCTCGGATTGAGGAATCAGAGAGATGAGTTCTAATTCTAATCTAGTTCATTACATTCAATTACGCGCTAATACCCTTATGAAAGGTATGAATCCATCTCTTCCCCCCACAGCTATGAGTAAATAGCAGGACAGACTGGGTTCTATAGCCGTGGGTAGTAACCGGGCTAGTTTAAGGAAAAACTCTGAATTTAAAACCTCCAACTATGGGTTAATTGTAGGACAGTCTGGGCTCTGTAGCCGTGGTTGGCAACCAGACTAGGATATATCTGAATTCCGCAGTCCCTACGACAGCCCGATATCATGTTCACTTTTGTTCTGGCAAGTGCTGCGTTGACGCCTGTATCTGTAATATGGAGCGGGGAGATGTGCTGCATAGGTGACTGTCGATCTCTCATAGAAATCCTGCCCAGGCCTGCCTGCACCCTGGAGTGGAGCTGATCCGAGCTATCTCCAGACCGACAGATATCATGCAATCTGAAAAAAAAAATCACGAATCCGCTTTATTCTTCTATAATTTATTATGATACGTAAAGAAGATTTTTACTGAACAATATTTAAAGTATTATCACACAACGCAAAGGAAGGATAAAATATCGTAAGACTTATCTAAAAAGCGAAGCCGTTAACCAAAAATAGTGTAACTATGAACAGTCTTTAATAGTCTTAATACCGATGGGCACTGAGATATCTATACACATTGTTAGATACTTATAAAAATGGTCAGGTTATGGGAAAATTCAAATGATGGTTTCTATTTTGTATAGAGCCATCTTTCATGGATTACTTTTCATTAATAATAATTGATTTGAGTTGATTATAATTTTAGGTTTTCATTTTCTAATGTGAAAACCGTGAATTCAATCGACAAAAAAAAAATGATGCAAAATAAAAATTTGGACAGAGAAAAGAGTAACTAATATGAAAAATAATTACGTCATATTTGGATTCGGCGCATTCAAATTAGGCAAGAAAGAATGTTTCCTTCCTTTATGTTGATACTGTAATTATATCGACAAGCAGTTTGGTCACCTCGAGGCGGTGTAATGGTTAGCAAGCATGTCTCGCTAGAACAATTACGATTGAGTAGTGAGTTCGATCATCACTGGATGTCCCCCTGCTTTCGGCCATATCTAAGCTACGCTTGGAGAATTACTATCAACAAGCAGTGGGTGGATCAAATCTATGGACGATTTAGCTAGGTTTACAGCTGATGTGACACTTTTAATGGTTAAATCTAATGGACTTAAGTAACGCTACAGATGCACGCGAACAGTAAGTTATATTCTGAACGTTTTGGTCTAACAGCTTCGCTATTCAAAGAAGTCTTACGGTATTTTTCTTCGACCTTTGCGTTGTGAGATAATACATTTGCTATTGCTAAGTAAAAATGTTCTTAACATATCAATTCTCGGAGAATAAAGGGGACGCATAAAACCTCAAACTCTGAAAAACGTTTTCAAGAATCTTTCAATCAGTATCTAATTGAACGAGTACCTTTTTTTTTTTTTTTTAAAAAAAAAAACCTTTTTGTTCCACACCTGACAAGAGAGCGAAGATGATGGACGATGGAGAGATCACTATTTTCGACGCACGTCCGTCTTCAATTCCATTTCAGCTGGTCTAGTAAATAATCCATTATGAAAGAAACCCTCGAATTACTGATTTTCCCTGGCTGACCTCCACCCCGCAAAAAAGAAAAAACGTTATACAAAAACCGTCTTCTTTGTAAGTCTAAAGAAAATGTCGGCTGGGTGATGATTTGCGTGATGGCAAAACCGTTTGTATCCTTAAAAGGGAAGGAATTGAGATTTTGTGAAGGAATCTGAAATGTAAAGATTCACTGATAGGTAATTTATATAATAGATATGAGTATATATTTTATATAGTGTGTTCTGTTTTCATCTCTTAATATGCGCGCGTATACACACACACACACAGACACACAGACACAGACAAACACATACACACACACACACACACACACACATATATATATATATATATATATATATATATATATATATATATATATAATAAATATATGTGATGTAGAAAAGTAAAAACCGTTGGCGGAATCAAAGGACAGCTTGACAAAACCAAAAACTCTTATGCAGATGTAGTGTCGAATAAAACGAACAACGAAAAAAGAAAGAGACAAAAGGCATAAAAGTAAACTTACCTACTCAGTAAAGCAAAGTGCTCGAAGCCCATATTGCGTAGACTGAACAACGAAAAAATCTTATGAAAGGATGGATCTAGTCGTAACTTCAGTTTCACTTTCACGTGATCTTCAGACGACTTGAACGGCGGATCGCATCATCTGAATATCACGTGAGTGTGAAACTGGAGCCATCTTTTCCTAGTATATATATGTATATATATATATAGATATATACATATATATATGATTATATATACATATATATACTAGGAAAGATGGCTCCAGTTTCACACTCACGTGATATTCAGATGATGCGATCCGCGTTCAAGTCGTCTGAAGATCACGTTATATATATATATATATATATATATATATATATATATATATATGAAAAATTACGAACATTATGTCTGCTAATTTTTACCAAAAAAACGTTCATACATACGAACAACCTTCGTGTATTGATTTTAAAGGCTGAGAGAAATGTGCTATAGCTGTTTAAACTGAAATGTTTAAATCACGAATATTATTCGTGATTATGGACGGATATTGTTAAAAATTAGCATAATGTCTCTAATTTATTCAATAAGACACGCATAAAAGAGAATTTGCTGCCTAAATACGCAAATTATATATATATATATATATATATATATATATATATATATATATATATATATATATATATATATATTTCAATAACCAAAAAATACTATTCTTAAGAGAGTGCTCAATACAGAGTAGAGCAAATATAATTCATTCGAAATTTATAACATAAATACGTTCTAAAATCACTAGAAATATAGCCATTTTTTTCAACACTTCTGGTGTCTTATCAAGTGATGGTGTTGGATATAGAATAAATGGTTTTGAATGGTTTAAATCAATCAAACAACCCTCGTCAGGGGAAACGCTGTTACATTAAATGTAATGACGAATCAAAATCCAAGTATATGAGAATTCAAATACCTTGACAACGAATATTGGTTATGATAATTAATGCTTTAATGTTAGGGTTAGACTAAAATAGAAATCATTCTAACTAATTAATATTAAATTTAACTACAAAATTGAAAATTAATAATTACCCATTTTAAATTTAATCTGTATTAAGTTTAAAATATAAAATTATTTAAAGAAGAAACTGAGGAAAAATACATGTTTTGTTATTTATTTTATTTTAATTGAAAGTTAGAATAAACGTTAAAATCTAATGTTGATGCTAAGAAAGGTTACAGCTTTGATACATTTGAAGTGATGATATGGGCAGGGGAGGGTGGAATCTTTCAAAAGACAATACATACACAATCAGATTATAATACACAAACACATAGACATATTTATATATATAAACACGCAATACCACGAGCGAAACCGGAAATAGATGTCCACGACCCTTAAACATATACATACAATGAAAGGCACATATAAGCGATCATACACACATACACTAATAAAGACACATACATATACATATACACACCAAGAAAACTTCAAATTTGAAAATGTTAGTAAACGAATTCAAACAGACTATTGAAATATAACTTACGTGGGCAAAGATATAAAGATGAAAATGGTTCAATATATAAAATTTAATAGGGGTAGAAGAGAAAAACAAATATTCGTCAAGGAACAACATCAAAGTATATGTATGTGCCTAGGTATATTTATGTATGTTTCTGTTTGTAGTGAGGAATGTGTGTACACATATCTATGTATGTATTTTTTACATATTGTTATATATTTGTACTCATGTATGTGTACTCATGCGTATATTAGTATATATGAGATATTTATATATATTTGTGTGTTTATGTGTCAATGAACACATGCTTCCAAAATACACTCAGTATATATATATATATATATATATATATATATATATATATATATATATATATATATATATACCCGATTTCGAATTCCAGTCGAATCCATTACATTCACTTGCGTGTTAACACCCTTGGGAAAGATATTAATCTTTCTCTTCTCTCTCCGGCTATGGGTAAATAGCAGGACAGGCTAGGTTCTATAGCCTTGGATGGCTACTCTGAATTCAAAATCTACGGAGGATCGTTTGAGGACATTGTGGCTCATAGTGCAACAGGTCTCTGTATTAGGCCCTTCAAAAATATGGTTGGTTCTGTACAAAGCCTTCACCCCTATAATGAAATCATATGTGTTGGGCTGTGAGTTCCTAGGAACTAGGCTGCTTGACCCTCATACGTCGAGTACGACGGGATAATCCACAATACACACACACACACACACACACACACACATACATATATATATATATATATATATATATATATCTGTGTGTCCTATGACCGAAGTCTGCTGAACGTATAGCCCATCAAAGTATTTGACAAGCTTACAACGATCAATTTTAAAGTTGATAAAAATCTAGATAACGAATATATTTTTGCATTCTGATATGAAGAGGTCATATATATATATATATATATACATATATATATATATATATATATATATATATATATATATATATATATATATATATATATATATATATATATATATATTTATTCATTTCTATATTTTGTCATGCACAGCTCATCAGTGGCTAGACATCCAATTGCCTCAAGCCGGGATCGAAACCCGACTGATTTGGCATCAATCCGGTTGAGGGGAAGTCTAATTTTACGTACTTATTCTTCGAATAATAACGCCAGTGACCGAGATGGCTCAATTCATGGAAGAGCTTATATATATATATATATATATATATATATATATACATACCCCCCACACACACACATATATATATATATATATATATATATATATATATATATATATATATATATATATATATATATATATATATATATATATATATATATACCAGAGCTCATTCCGTTGACGAACTGACCACCATCGCTGTGCCGCAATAATACGATCACTTATTCATAAATCAGACATTACTTCGATATAGTTTCTTTTATACTTTCGGAAAGATAACTTGTGACAGGTAGCTTATTCATTTTTTTCATGGTTTCAAACTGTTGGTCAGTGAAGAAAATACATAAATAATGAAACAAACCAGATAACGAATGTATTTTCGCATTCTGATACGTAGAAGTCATATTTACAATCTAATCTGAGTTCTTACAATGCAACGGGACTTTGACTATTCCCTCGTAGAACCCAGCCTAATCAAAGATAAGTATAAGTTTTATATATGTATAAGTTTTATTATTTTCCTGATCGATAGTCAATGAAAGTTCTAGCGTTTTAGGTTTTTTTTTATCTGTCGTAAGTATGGACTGGCGTTACAAAATCTTCAAGAAAGAACAGTACCAAATAACAGAAACCACATCACTTGAGGACGTTCAACAGAAACAGCTAAAATGAATTGCACATGTAACTCGAACAGAAAAAGTGACATAATCAAGATACTGACATTCCACACCACTTCAAGTAAATGGTTAGCAAGGAAACCCTCATCAGTACTGGAAATATGAATAACAGCTACTGAACTTGAGAAATCTATTTTCTTTAAAATAATTTAAAAGACCTATTTTATAAATGTTGTGGTAGGATCCACCTAATCTGCATAGCGGAGTACCGACGATATAAATATGGTCGGTACCGGAAGACAGGGGGGTGGGAATCACGAGATCCAACTAGAGACTCTGCCCGACTGCGACTTAGACAACACATTCTCCAGGAACGTTCTTCCCAGAAATATACAGAAATACTATATGTAAATATTGTGTACACTTTCTTGTTATAATACATTCTTATTCTAAGTACATTTTGTGTTGCATTATTATTCCATGCATTAGTCGAGATTCAACAATGAGTCAAGACTCAACAATAAACCACAGCCGATAGTAGAACTGGCTGCTTGGTTAAAAGATGTTGAATGTTTCTTTATAAGGTAATTACTAATATGACCATTATCAAATCAAAATAAAACAAGAAATTAATTTTGCATCAGAAGCAGAGGTATAACCAAAAATACAGCAGTGAAACATCCCGGAATTTAAAATTTTACCTTCCATGTAAATTTTCATCCATATTTGCGTTACTATAATATATCAGAATAATGTTTTTATTTGATATTACCTAGCTTAACTTTATTCCGAGAGAAGAAGATAATTGGAACTAATCAAGTTAGGATTATGTTATGCTAATCCTCCAAGTCCTTTTGCCCGTGTTTCAGCCCCGATACAAGCGCTAAGGGGAAATATGCAATAGTCTTAAGCACAGAGCAGATACCAATCATTATTACTTCTCCAACATTCTGTAGATGTAAATCACTACAAGTTGGTTGGTTGATAAAGGAAAAAAAAGGAAACTTTAATGGAACTACAATGCAGTAGCTATCACCACCAAACATTAGTGGTAGGTCCGTACACACACAGACACACACAGACACACACAAAGAAAAGACAGACCATCTTGTTCTGTTTAAGCAAGACCGACCGCTGGTCGGGATCATCGATTCATTATGACCGATCATTTCATTAGTTGCATATAGTATGTGCTTGGCCACGGTTACATACGGCTTTTGAATTCGCTCGAGACCCCGACAAATAACATTTACAGTCTTTATCTTCCCCATAAATCCTGTGCCTTTTACCCCTTACTCTTACTACGCATATAACAAACTCTGTCATGAAAGGCTCTTGGGCCTGATATAGAGTGAAAATTATTAAAAAAAAACTAAAACAAAAAATAAACAAAGTCTATGCAATAAAGCCAGATACATTTTTCATCATATGTTTAGCTGTCGCTGATCTTATATTTCCGCACCTATGCAAATCGTCTAACGTGCCCATATTGACCGATAAATGCTTCCAACCTTCGACTAGTTCTACCTATAAAGACAACATCAAGCTGACATCTAAATTGCTAAATTACCGAACTGATATTAATGGGTTAAACAAAGAGCTTATTGTTTTTTTTTTTCCTTCGGAGTAAGTCTGATCAGATCGATATGGTCAAATTGGCTTCTGATCTAAAAAAATAACCTTCATTCTGTTAACAGCGGCGAGGAATGATGTGATAATTTTAATGCCCCCAAAAGCTGCTCTCTTAATCGTCTGAGTAATCATTTTCTGCCATTCATCAGTATAGTTGATGCTAACTTCCATTCATCAGTATAGTTGATGCTAACTGCCAGTCATCAGTATAGTTGATGCTAACTGCCATTCATCAGTATAGTTGATGCTAACTGCCTGGAGTGTGACTCATGACTCCTTTTCAAAGCCAACGTTTTCCGCTGACATGAGATGAAAAGACACATTTTCTCGCCCGAATCTATCTTACACATTTATACATCTACCATTCGTCCACAGATTAAATATTGCTGCGACATTTGATCTTATGCTTCTGGTATATATTCAGGTATCCTTGATAAAATCCAAATAACAATCAGCAATGTCATTGGTCCTGACTTGCTATCTCTGCTTCTGTCATTTACCCACCATCCTCACGAAGCGTCCATGTGTCTTTTCTATAAATATTTTGATGGTAATTGTTCTGATGAACTTTCCTCTATGCTACATAGACTTTATAAATTTAAGCTCAGTTCAAAATAGGCGGCAATATCTCATCATTTTACAGTTGAAATGCCTCTATTTAACCGTAAGTTCTATCCTAACAGTTTCTTCTCTTGCATTTCTCGCCTGTAGAACTCTTTTCCAGATTTTTGCTTTCCAGTCAAGTTTAATCTTCGAAAATTGAAATGCAATGTCAATCGCTATCTGCTGACTTCTTAATTTTTTTCTTTTTTCATATACTCATTTACATCTTAGTGGCTTCGTTGTCTTGTTTGAGGTGAAATGATTAGAAATGTATCCGTTTTATTAAGTGAAACACGTGACTTATTTCTAGAGTTAAACCATGTGCATGAAAATCAAGTCTTTGTTTTATTGTCATTTCACTGATTTCTACTACTCACGGTAGCGATCAAATAGCCTTATGTCATACTTATTAGAGCTTAAAAACATTTGTCCATATGTTTGCACAGTTACTGTCGCGATAGCCAATAGAAAAACCGATGTACACGTAGAGAAACCTCCACATACACATAAAATGGACTCTAAAGAACGTTAAAGTCAATTACCTTCGGGGAAGAAAGGTTGGCATTGCAGATTTTTATTGCACGTTATATTTGAGTGAAAAACAGAAAGTCAGAGTAAAAAGAAATACCCTCAGGTGTTTTTCATTGTGCTTGAAATGTAGTGCGTGATTACCTTTAAGTTGTGGTCGCCTCTGGCTATATTGCGATCAGCGTTTGCTTTTCAAACTTCCAATATCAAAGTAATAACGTTTCTTGGCGCCTATATTTCTTAACAGCAATTGTGTTTCCGTCGAAGAAAAATTGTTTTCTACCTTTTTACGTAATATGAGGAATAAAAGCAACAATATTACTACTACAACTAATACATCTAATGATAATAATAATAATAATAATAATAATAATAATAATAATAATAATAATAATAATAATAATAACCAGTATTACCCGTGAATGTTTTACATTTTCTTTATTTGAATTGTCGGGTGAATCAGTTTTTAATTAATGTTCGGATAAGCTCCTTGAGAGTTCGACGACTATAAAACACATGAAAATTCCTCTATTTCATCGTCAAATATTTGAGTTTAACAACTTCAACAAAATATTGCAATACCAATGATAAGTGTGTGTGTAGATCATTATTTAGAGAAGTAAGTGGATACAAATGAAAACATTAAAATCTGACAATTTGTTCCATTTCACTAAAACAAATTTTAACCTATTTTTAGTTTGTTTGTTTGTTTTCTTTCTTTCTTTCTTTAATGACTTTGTTTTTCTTTTATTCCTCGAATCACATTCTCCTTTTTACGAGTCTTTCTTTCTTTCTTTCTTTCTTTCTTTCTTTCTTTCTTTAATCACTTTGTTTTTTCTTTTATACCTCTAAATACTTTCTTCTTTTCCTAGTCTTTCTTTCTTTCTTTCTTTCTTTCTGACACCAAACAGTTTTTCTGATATGATATTTTTCATTTTTCTTCGTGATCAAAACGGAATAGTTCATTATTTATGTTGAGCGATACTGTATATGCTAACTCAGAAAAAAAATTAAGACGTAGAAATGTAACAAGAAGAAGAAGAAGAAGAAGAAGAAGAAGAAGAAGAAGAAGAAGAAACAATTGGCCATCTTGTATCAGATTGCGCGGTATTTGCACCCACTGAATATTAAGCCTAACACGACAGAGTGGGCCAATATCTGCATTGGAATATCTGCAACGCTTACGAAAGGAAACTGCAAGAAATTGGTATGAACACCACCCAGACCCGGTTACAGATATAGAACCTGTAACAATTTTATGAGATTTACAATACACACAGACAAAACAATCAAAGCTAATCGCCCTGACATCGTGATTATAGACCGCAAAGACAAAATGTGTCTTCTTATTGACATGACAGTCCCTGAAGACTGCAATGTATCTTTGAAAATACAAGAATCTTGAAATCGAAATATCAAAAATGTAGCACATGAGAGAATTAACAATTCCAGTTGTAGTTGAAGGAATCACTGGTAGTCTATGACTTAAAGAAATACAAAACGGTGTACTCACGAGTACAACCCACACCTTACGAAGGGCTTTATCTATGTAAAATATATGTGTGTATGTATGTGTGTGTGTGTGTGTGTGTGTGTGTGTGTGTGTGTGTGTGTGTGTTTAACTGGTCAGTGGAAAATGTCATGATGCCATTTCTAACCTTAGTTCTCTGGGCGGGACTCGGAACGAAATGTGTACAGACCAGAAATTAAAGGAAATAAAATAATAATAATAATAATAATAATAATAATAATAATAATAATAATAATAATAATAATAATGCCGAAATACCAGTAAAGCACAATACCCCGACTGAAGCTGAAAAATACATAAAAAAGAAAGCAAAAACAAATGCAACCGACCAGATGCAGAAATAATGACAAGTTAAACCGCTTCATGGCCAATACTCTGCCTGTACCAAACGAGCTGATGTAGACAAGCCCCGTACCCATCAGTGGCTACGTAGTGCGAGGTTAAAAGCTGAAACAGAAGGTTTTATCCTTGCTGCACAGGATCAGTGCTTGTTAACTAGAAATTATCAAGCACACATACTAAAATACAGTGTCAGCCCAAAATGCAGGTTCTGTGATAATTACACAGAAACAATCGATCATCTTACACGGTTTTGGCACCCACTGAATATAAAAACCGGCATGACAGAGTTGGCCAATATCTGCACTAGAAAATATGTAACTTCTACGGGAAGGAAACTGAAAGAAAGTGGTATGAACACCACCCAGGCCCAGTTACGGAGATAGGATCTGTTACAATTTTATGGGACTACACACTACACACAGACAGAACAATCAAAGCTAACCGCCCAGAGATTTTTATTAGAGACCGCACACAAAAATGTGCCTCCTTATTGATATGGCAGTACTTGCTGACTGCAATGTATCTTTCAAGATCTTCAAAAAGCTATCAAAATACAAGGACATTGAAATCGAAATCTCAAAAATGTGGCACATGGGAACATCAACAATCCCAGTTGTAGTTGGAGCCCTCGGATTGGTTGGAAAAGATTCTAGTAGACTAATTGAAGGGATTCCTGGAAGCTCATGCCTTAAAGAAATACAAAAAATTATGCTCACGAGTACAGCCCACACCTTACGAAGGGCTTTGTCTCTGTAAAATATGTTTTTTCTTTTTTTTCCTAGTGGAAAATGTCATGATGCCTGTTCTGACCTTAGGTCCCTGGGCGGGATCCGGAAAGAAATGAGTACACATCAGAAATCAAAGGAAATAATAATAATAATAATAATAATAATAATAATAATAATAAACGCAATGATAATAATATTAATAGTATTAATAATTGTGATCCTAATAATAATATGAACAATGACAATTTTTCGATTATTTTTATGAACACACTATGAATCAATACAATATTATTTCATTACTAGTTTTACTCCATCTTGTTATTGATGCTTTTTTTAAACAGCACATTTGGAATCAATACATTATATATTAATACTATTATTTTATGACTACTTTTATTCCCACCAGTTCCCGTATTATCTCCGAAATTAAGCAACTTCGAGCTTTATCAATACCTAGATGGGTGACGGCTTGGGAATGCCAGATACTTAAGTTTGGCTGGTAAAATGGATAATGACTCTGAACTGTTAATCGAAGAGCCGAGTTCTAATTTCATTTGGGTTCTTTATATTCACTTACGCAAAAATACCCTTGGGAAAGGTATGAATCCACCTCTTCTTCCCATATATATGGGTTAATTAGTAAGACTTGTATCACTAAACCATTATCATTTTAAAAAAATTCTTAAAATCTAAATGTATTTTCTGGCTTTAAATAACAAATGGTTGATAAGCTGATAGTACTAATCAATCAAACAAACAAAAAGTTTTATTCTGTTTGCTGATTTATTTGTGCATGCCAGAGGAATTTATTCAATACATATTTGATGACTGTGATTATTTTATTATCAGCTTTACTAGATGTAATCGTAAGTTGTATTCTAAGCGTTTCTTCTCTCTCGCTTTTCTCGCCATCTGGTCTCTTGCTCACCTTTCAATTAAGATCTACAAAAATTCAAATGTAATGTCAGGCGCCATTTTTTCTCTCTTTGAATCCTGTTCTTCAATAACATTTTGTCAATTTCTTTCAATCTCAATAACTTCCGTCTTAGTGGCGTTATCACCGTTCATGGGGTGAAATGATTAAAAACACTAACACAGTCAGTTATGTACCATGCGTGATACACGCTTAGGCGATCATCTTTCGATACATGACTGACGAGGCAAATTTTTTCCCGTAGTAGTTTGCCATTTCTTTCTACGGTAGACCAGTTGCCATCCAAGGCTATAGAAGCCGGTCTTCCCTACTATTTACCCAAAGTCATTCAGTTATGTGCCATGCGTGATACACGTTTAGGCGATCATGTATATTTCGATACATGAATGACGAGGCAGATTTTTTCCTGCAGTAGTTTGTCATTTCTTTCTACGGTAGACCAGCCATCCAAGACTATAGAATCCGGTCTGTCCTGCTATTTACCCATAACTGGGGGGGGGGGGAGAAGAAGAGGGTTCATACTTTTCCCAAGGTTATTAGCAGGTAGGTGAATGTAATGGATCCGACTGGAATTCGAACTCGGCTCTCCGATTCCTCAATCGATACTAGCAGTATGTGTCTTATATCATGGTCAACAGCGATAACTAATTTGCATATTCAGTTTTACAAATAAAGTTTTTTTTATTTTATTGTATAGGGTGACAAAAAAAAAACGGGAACTTTTTAACAATCCAATAAAACCAAGAGTGATGGAAGAAAAATATTTAATTCCTAGTAATTGAAACCTTAAAACATGCCATTTAAGAAACAATGATGGAATTTTCATTTTTTTAAAATTACGTCCTGTAGATGGCGTCCTCCTGTACGAATGCATTCTTGAAATCTGCTGTTGAGATTCCTCATTGACTGCTGCAACATCTCAGCTGGGATACTGTGAATTTCATTCTCGTTACTAAAATGGCGAAATGTTTACTTGCTCAAGGTCACTGTCTCGCAGTGTTGCCACTTGCTCATGTCTGGCAATACGCACTTCGAAAATTCCCGTTTTTTGGGGTCACCCTGTATTTTATTTTTCAGGTAACTTATTCATTTCTAATCTGGTCCTATTTGATCTTTTTTTTAAATTTAGTAAATGTTTTGTTGACATATTTTTATAATTAAAATTAAATGACGGCAACCGTTAAAAAAGTTTTAATAGTGAGATGCAATGAAACACAGGCTTGAAACAATGTATCGAGATTCAATGAAGCGTTGATAAAGGATCCACAATTAAAATACAATTCAATGAACCGTTTAATTAATCCGTCGCCTTTATATTTTTAGACGTTCAACGGTATCTATGATTCATTGAGTACTCCTGGTAATATATAAACCGCTTTTTGCTCGATGTCTTTTCAATATCTTTCTAAAAATCGCCTGTGTTTAATATAACCATGGAATGGAAATATCACTTGGAACAAAAAGATTAGCAACAGAACGAAAAGACGGCGACGAAAAAGCCTATTTCAAGAACAAATTGAAGCAACGCGATCACTTAATAGACAAAGGTATATATATGTATGTATGTGTGTATGTATGTATGTATGTATGTATGTGTGTGGAATTTAAAGCGGTTATGAAAGAATTTTATTAATAATCTTGTAACTATATGCATATAATGTATTCTCTATGCCAGTATTACACGCAAAGGGGCGGTACGTGAAAAAAAGATTAACCCGACATTACCATAAAAACACACAAAACAATATTTGATAATGCCTCAAAAAGTGTAAGGTATTTAGACATTGAACGAATTACTGTTTTTAAACTATAAATTTTGACCTTGCTAACCAGTATAATGGTATAGCACGTAAGGCTATTTGACGGTTCCGTGTAGGATATAGGTTCGATTCCTGTCGGAGGACACATATTTTCTATGGAATTTTTCGGACATTCAGGTTGGTAAATATTGATAATACTGTTTATTATACACAGAGCATTTATTTAAATATTTGTCTCTATAAAAATAACGTATAAACAGAAAATATATTAAAATAATTGTCGGACTTAGTCCATTTCATAATATATGATGTCATTTGTTTACGTTAAAATACGCTTCGAGCAGAAATCATGGGAAACTTGTAATTTAAAAACAGTAATTCCACCTCGCTAACCAGACGCTGCCTCTGTAGCTTAATGATATAGCACGTCAGGCTATATGACGATTCCGTGTAGGATACTGGTTCGATTCCTGATTTTATCTATAAACAGAAAATATATTAAAATAAAAGACGACTGACAATGGATTGCGTTTAAGCTATCTATTTAAATTTTCTTGTGATCGTATAAGTTTTTTTTATCATGTTTTGTATGGCAGAGCGCTTTCGGACATTATTTTATCAAGTATGTCGTTTTAAATTTTAATTTTAACTGAATGTGTCGATTTTTATGTATGCATCTAGATTAATAGGATTTTTTTTATTTTCCCCAAAAAAGTCAACGACATCAGTTATGAACACGGTCATAATGTGCTGACCATGTTTAGAAATGAAAAAAAATTATTTACATAACTGTAGATGCATACATAAAAATCTACACATTATGTTAGAATTAAAACAAAATCATTCTTAATAAGGGCTAATTTCTGTTACCTATTATTTAGAGAATTTTTACAAACCGTATGTCCAGAAAAGGAAAAATACTTTAAAGAGATTAAATTAATTCTATAAAAGAGGGGTTGCTGCCCAAACACACAATTGTATACACACACACACACACACACACATACATATATATATATATATATATGTATATATGTATATATATATATATATATATATATATATATATATATATATATAAGACTGGAGGGTACATTGAACGAAATGTTGTGTAACAACAACAAAGACTAGGTCAACAGTTCGAATGTAAATAATGAAAAAATGTCACCCCAGACACACAGAGGGAAATTTACGAGTAAACAGGTACATACTATTAAAAACAAAATGCACATATTGTAAATTTTTGTCCACCTCACAGAAGAATTTGTAACAACCCTCTATTTGTATGTGCGGCAGGTAAATTTGGTGGGTAAAGGAAAACAGAAAATCACTGCAGTAACATTAAGTTTTAAAATTGCAGTTTGGTAATTTTAGATTCAAATTTAGCCAGTTCCCTATTTCTGTAATTCGATTGAACTGATTCTGACACAGAATCTATTGGTTAGAGAAGGATTATCAATGGTCAGGAATTAAGGAAAGCGTTACTGAGAGAGAGAGAGAGAGAGATAGAGAGAGAGAGAGAGAGAGAGAGAAACAAAAAAAAAACACACACGTTTATTTTATGCATAAATAGGGTTTTCTTTTCCAGGAGCAGCTTTCCAAACGCAACCTAAGTTGAAATCTTTGTAAAATGATATTCATACCTACATGTTGGAGCGTAAACCTTTTATTCAAATACGGCTCTTGGAAAATTCTTATAAGCATGTTTTTCTTTATGATTTACTTCTTCCTTCCATGCTAGATACTTCCATTGTATTTTTTAATGCTAAAAGGGTTTATGCGAGAGAAAAAAAAAAAAAAAAAAAACGAAAACGATTTCCTTTCCTTCCATAAATTGCCCCCATTATCGAATATTGTTATTATTCAGAAAGCGTGTACAGTTAATCGATAGTTTAATTTAGCGTTTCCAAAATTCCGTTGAAAGTTATTTGAAAAGAAAAACCTGTACGATATATAAACATTTTAAGATAAAAAAAAACTACAAGAAGTAGAATCCTTTAAGTGTTCTACAGGCGTTAAAAACGTTATATATATAATATTTACATATAATATTATACATATATGTGATATATAATATAATAGTATACATATAATATAGTTAAAAGTGTTATGTATATAATATAATAGTATACATATAATATAGTTAAAAGTGTTATGTATATAATATACTATACATATAATTAAAGTATAATGAATATATTAAAGTATACATATAAAAAGTGTTATACATATAACAATTGTTATATATATATATAGTTAAAATATTATATATATATATACAACATTTGCTATGATGTAGTTATCGTTCTGGGTATGATGATGAACTACATCCGCCAGCAAGGCCTCTGATTGGCAGGTTTTAGGAGTGTGGAACCACCTCTTAATTACTTATCTTCCCAGGTCCACTCTGACCCACCTGTTAGGGTTCCAGCTATGGTCAAATTGTGAACCCCCCAAATGGGATCAAAACATGAAAATATAAAAATACATTACGAAAAATTACGAGCAATATATTTACACAGTAAAAAAAATAGCAGCAAAAGAGTCTTGAAATCAAAATTACCTAAACTCCCAAGAAAATCAAATTTCGCTATTACATGATCCACAAGGAGTTGACATGCCGTTAAACAGACGAAACAAAACCAAAATAAAACAAACAAAACTATAATGTAGTTAAAAGCGTTATTCATATAATATGAACAGATTATACATATAGTGAAAAGTGCTATACATGATATCTAATAGTTAAAAATGTTATAAGTATAATGAAATGTTTTCACATACATAGGTAGGACGAATATTTTCTACGAAATTTTCTCGGACATTCAAGCCGGTAAATGTAATTAATACTGTTTATTATAAACAGAGCATTTACTTAAATACTTGTATCTATAAAAATAACGTATAAATACAAAATATATTAATATAATTATCGGACTTAGTCCACTTCATAATATATGGAGTCACATGTTAATGTTAAGATACTCTTCGAACAGATAAGATCCTTCGAGAATAGATCGTGGGAAGTTTATATATATATATATATATATATATATATATATGTGTGTGTGTGTGTGTGTGTGCGTGTTTGTGTTTAATTGTGTATATGTATATATGTTATCATTTGTTAATGTTAAGATACATTTCGAGCAGATGATAGTTCGAGAAAAGATCGTGTAAAGTATGTCGTTTAAAAACAGTCATTTGATTTTTCTAACCAGACGCTTCCTCTGTAGCTAAATGGTACAACACGTCAGGCTCTCTCTCTCTCTCTCTCTCTCTCTCTATATATATATATATATATGCGTGTAATTGGCCAGAAATCCCACTTTTATATGTTTCATTAAAGACAATTGGCAAGGTACTGCGATTAAACTTTCCATTTGATT
Source organism: Acanthosepion esculentum (assembly GCA_964036315.1). NCBI lineage: Eukaryota > Metazoa > Mollusca > Cephalopoda > Sepiida > Sepiidae > Acanthosepion > Acanthosepion esculentum. Next base: position 47,748,324 of record OZ038494.1, read on the forward strand.
GTTCTTGTGTTCGTATAAGGTTTTGTTTTCTGGACATAAAATGTGTAAAAACTATATATCGGAGTTTAGGTCCCAGAAAGAAAGCACTTATTTGAACTCAAGAATCATTGAATATAAAGCTTAATCGCATTACCTTGTCAGTCGCCTTTAATATACCTACATATATATATATATATATATATATATATATATATATATATATATATATATATTTGTCATCCACAGACAGACTCTTTCGCTGTTTCACAGCTCATCAGTGTGGCTAAACGTCCGGTTGCCTCTAGCTAGGATTTGCGTCAGTCGGAACATCTCCCACTAAGCCGTCAGCGCACGGTACGGGATGAAGGTGAATTTTAGCGTGTTTATTTTTTTAGATTTAGATAGGCACACAGTGACTGACAGTGATTCAATTCTGCCGAAGATTAGTGCAATATTAGCTTAAATAGTCACTGTTTAAAAATTCACACCTTAAACCAGAGAGCTCAACTGAAATTAATTTTTCAGGAGCCAATATTTTTGTCATCCCCAGACAGACTGTTTCGCTGTTTCACAGCTCATCAGTGTGGCTAGACGTCCGGTTGCCTCTAGCTAGGATCGAAACCCGACTGAATTTGCGTCAGTCGGAACTTCTCCCACTAAGCCGTCAGCGCACGGTACGGGATGAAGGTGAATTTTAATATATGTATATATAATTTTAAATTAATATTTCATTCTTCATATAACCTCAAATTAATGTCATAAGGTTAATATTTGGGTTTAATTTTATAAAACTTCTTCCCTTTAAAACAAATACCTTCCACTCTGCCTTGATCTCTGCCCAATGCCTTTCGTCTGTCTGAAATAGTGAAATGAATAAATTCTGTATTAGTTTTTTCAAGTGTTTTTTTTTAAGCTTTCACAGTTAAATTTCAATTTCTGACCTGAACTCCGTCCACACCGGGTTTGATAAGGCAGACTATCGATATATTCGTCTGCCGAAATAGACTATTCCCCATTTAAGGTGGTTTGGGATTTTATTGTTTATTAATTATTTGTTTTGTAATAGTAAATACACTGAGCTCTTTTTGTGCATCAGTTTTTAATATTTTATATTACTAGGATCCACTTCGATTTGTTACCTATAATATATACATACATACATACATACATACATACATACATACATATATATATAAAAACATTTATATATATTATGTTTAACGTTCTTTTTATAGATACAAGTATTTAAGCAAATGCTCTGTTTTATAATAAACAGTATTAAATAACATTTACCGGCCTGAATGTCCGAGAAATTTTCATAGAAAATTTTTGCTCTCCGACAGGAATCGAACCTGTATCCTATACGAAACCATCATTTCGCGTGATGTGCCTTAACCGTTCGGCCACAGAGGAGCGTCTGGTTAGCAAGGTCGATTTTACTATCTTTAAACTTAAATCTTCCATGAATCTCTTCTATTCATATCTGCTCCAGCGTATCAAATGTAAACAAATGACGTCATATATTTTTTTGAATTGGACATAGTCCGACAATTTATTTAAAGACATTTATATTATGTTTAACGTTCTTTTTATAGATACAAGTATTTAAGCAAATGCTCTGTTTTATAATAAACAGTATTAAATAACATTTACCGGCCTGAATGTCCGAGAAATTTTCATAGAAAAACCGTTCGGCCACAGAGGAGCGTCTGTGGCCGAACGGTTAAGGCACATCACGCGAAATGATGGTTCCGTATAGGATACAGGTTCGATTCCTGTCGGAGAGCGAAAATTTTCTATGAAAATTTCTCGGACATTCAGGCCGGTAAATGTTATTTAATACTGTTTATTATAAAACAGAGCATTTGCTTAAATACTTGTATCTATAAAAAGAACGTTAAACATAACATAATATATATAAATGTCTTTAAATAAATTGTCAGACTATGTCCAATTCAATATATATATATATATATATATATATATATATATATATATATATATATATATATATATTCTGTCTGTCAGGATTGCGTATATTTATCAGTGATAGTTAGCAATTCCTATCAATATACAACTTAGAGATTAAGTACTGTAAATTTTGAACTGATTTTCGTTGGTTAAATCGTCAACAATGTCTATTACTGTAAGGAATATTGATCACACTAGCGCAGAAAGGGCTTGGAGCGAAATGGTACAGTAAAGGCATTGTGAATAGGCAGCCGTGAGAAAAGTCAATTCCATACCAATATCAGATTTGAATGCAGTCAGCGTGAAAACACAATCGTGATTATCGTTTTCTTTGTGTATGTTTGTAGGTCCAACTCGTACAAAATGTGGCACAAGATCTTGTATCATTTTCTTTCTATTTTCATAATGTTGTTCTCTCGCTATATAACAATTGAAGTGTTTGAAAATATAAGCGTACAGAGGGAGGAAGTAGATACGCTCTCCTGGAAAATGCAAATCCAAAGGCCAAATCTGTCGTACCTAACATCCTGTTATAGTTCTGCTTGTTCCTGTATTTTCTTTTTTTTTTTTTTAATAATGTTCAAACAATAAATGGCTCAAGGGTCACTCAAAGTGGAGGATGACTGTATGGATTTGGATTAGAGTAAGAAAGGGCAACCCCCTCCAAAAAAAAAAACAAGAATGATAGCCAGCTAATTCTAGACTTGAAGAGGTCAAGATTTAATTAGCAAATGAAATTTCAGAGTTCTGGCAGAGACATTAAGAGTGTAGTATTGAAGTAGATTTTAGAAGGGACCCAATCCTAAACAGGAAAAAGGGATGAACATCTACTCATGTTTAAATGATCAGGGAGGAGTGTGAACCAGACGATAGGCAAACTTATCTACTCCTCATATGTAACTTCTTTCCTGAATAATACTAGCTACATAGCATAGCATAGTCTATCAGATAAATATATCTATATAGGAATGTTCCAGAGCTGTCCATAAAAGAGTTGTCTTTATTGGATGTGGCTACAGGTATATACGATGAGTAATTTCCTGTACATAAACCACTACAAAAAATAACAAAACTCACCCCAATATATTGCATCTCTATTTAAGACGCAGTTATAGCTTTATAGTTTATTTTGATTCAAAGATATGACCTTAAAATGTGATGGTTCCTTAAGAAAAAATTAAGTAAGTAAATCGAAGTACCAAAACACTATGGACTATCTTTCACCCAATACAATTCCTAGGGCCACTCAATGTAGAGGATTTCTGTGTGGAGTTTTATTAGCATAAGAAAGGGCAAAATAACAGGAAAGATAGCTAGCTAAGACTACACTTGACGAGGTCAAGATTTAATTAGCAAATACAATTTCAGAGTTCAGGCAGAGACATTAAGAGTGTAGAGTTGAAGTAGATTTTAGACTGGAAACCCAATCCTAAACAGGAAAAAGGGATGGACCTCTACTCCTGTTCAAATACCAGAGAGGAGTATGAACTGGACGATAGTGAATCTATCTCCACCTATGGGAGGAGGAGAAAAAATAAATAATTAGGGAGAAATGATTCAGAGTTCAGGCGGAGACGTTTGTTGGTAAGATAATTAATTAGTTGGTTAGACCATGTGTATTGCCCCCAAAGGAGGCACGGTGGAGTAATGGATAACGGCTTGGATCCAAGTCGATTCCATTACATTCACTTACGTGCTAATACCCTTGGGAAAGGTGTGAATCCTCTTCTTCTCCCTCCAACTATGGGTAAATAGCAGGACAGACTGGGTTCTATAGCCTTGGATGGCAACTGGTCTAGGAGAAGGACAACTCTGAATTCAAAACCTGCGGAGGGTCGTTTGGGGACCTTGTGGCATCCGTTGCACCAGGTCCCTGTATTTGTCCCTCCAAAAAGTGTGGATGGCCCTGTACAAAGCCTTCACCACTATAATCAAATCCTGTGTGGCTGTCGGGCTTTCAGTTTCTGGGAACTGATCTGTCTGACCCTCATACGTCGAGTTCGACGGGAGAGCGATAATAATTGCCCCAGGTAATTAATGCACCATTCTGTTTTGATTTCGAGGAAAGACAGAAGAAAAATATGTACTTATATTTAGTTAAGATGCTGTTAAGTTTTGGTGAGAAAAGCAAGCATAAAGAAAGATTCATTCGATTTTTACGGCTTATCAACCCTTTGTAGGGTATTTAAAGCCAGAAAATATTTTTAGATCGTAAGAATTTTTGAGATAATATTGATTTAGCGATATAAGTATTACTGGTTAACCCATAGGTGGGGGAAGGGTAGAAGAGGTGGAGTCATAGCTTTACACATAAGTGAATATAACAAACTGAAATTTTTCCTCGGCTCTCCGATTAACAATTCTGAGCCATTAGTCATTACACTAACCGCGCATTTAAAATTACACTACCGGAAATTCAAAGCGGTTACCCATCAATGTACTGACCAGGCTCGATGTTGCTTAACGGTGTTTCAACTAGATGTAGCCGTCAGCCCCAAGCAAAGACAGAGGAGGCGACAAAACTGTTATGAGTTAAAATTGTTCACTGAAATAAAAGAAACACTTTGTTAATATTTAACAGCCATCCCTTCCACGAGGGATGTATATGGCACAAGGCCGAGTTTACTGTAGGTTCTCGACCAAAAATATCCCCTTAGAACCCACATAAACGGGTTCAGGGTCTGTCTACCTCCCCGGACGAAACATTGCCCTTCGACAAAGCCTCTTCCGGGTTCCTCTCTGCCAAAACAGAGAGTTCGACAGTTGAACAGGTTATGGCACTGTTCCCAAGAAACACGTTATTAATGTCGTATGTATTTATTTGAACGGTCTTTTTTAAAAATAATGACGTAAATTCAGACTGACCATGGTTGTTGCAATATGTTTTTAACTTTGCTATGCTGAACTCTTTAACGATATGACTACGGAATTTCGACGAATCATTTATACCTAGACGTTAGGAATTTAAGGGCAGTACTAGATTAGCACGGCGGAGTAAGGGTTAGCGTCTCGGATTGAATATTCAGTCGAATCCATTGCATTCACTTTCATGCTAATACCCTTGAGAAAGGTATGCACCCTCTTCTCACCCAAGCTATGGGCACATAGCAGGACAGACCGGGTTCTATAGCTTTGGAGGGCAGAAAGTAAAGACTATTTACATTATCCGGACTATTGTTCACATCTTTGTCGCCATATTTATTACAACGTTTCGGTCGTTGTACGCTCCGGACTTCTTCAGGTGGTTGGAATGTCGAACTGTACCTTTTATTTCGCTCACTGGGGTAGACTGTTGTAGTTCCACGTGCCATGTCTAATGAATGTGAATTATCAGTTATCGCCTGTTAATTGCTATCTCCATGTTCTCCTCGATGGCTCAGTGGATAAAGTCGTTAGTTAGATCCCGTGACTTGGCACAAAGAGTGTGAGTTCAATATCCTGGTTAAGGTAGTGGAGAACTTGGAGAGGGGAAATAACAGGAGATATCTGAGTAGACGTTTTATATCATGGTCATGATAGAATTCTTTTGTGCAAACCACGAATTTGGCATCAACGGTACGTACATATGCCTGTTAATATAGATGCCTATCGGTATTCACTATGAAGCCAATTGTTCTTTAATACTGCTGACAAGGCAGGTAAGATAAATATTGAATGGTTTAATTATATTAACATTTACCCCGAGTATACGTCGATGGAATCCTTTGCCGATGAATAACAGAAGAGAACCAATTATCATCTAAATGCTTAAATATAAACGACAAATATTTAGCTATCTCTGAAACAAATTACAGACAATAATAAAAACGACTCAAATAAAATCAAGTAAAAACTTACACATGCAAATATAAACGACCAGTATTAACCTATTTACCGAGTAAATGCTTGTAGACTCAAAGATAAAAAAATAAAGTGCCTTCGATATAAAATAAGCCAACGGGAGTTGGCATGTACTGTCAACCAGTCCACCCCCCAAATTACTTTTCATCAATGCTTCTTAATCACGAACAGTCGATCACCATTATTGTTTCGACAGCCCTTTGACAGTTCCTTTCCTTCATAGATGTCCTTGTTACCATATATGTGACTGTTTAAAACCACATTAATTTCTAGCAATATGACGAGAATATTTGAAGGCTGGTGAGATTGAATAAAGCGAAAATAAAATGGCTCCCGTCCCTAGCAATATTTAAAGATGGAGACAATCGCTAAGGGGAGGGAACGCAATAAAACAATGGAAAGACGATATAATAATGAACGTTGAATGAAACATGAAAAACTGTACATATTTATGGGGAATTTAATATTAGTAGAAAGAAAAGAAGGAAATGGCCCCAGAAAGTGTAAATTCATCCATGTGTTATATTTTTCAGAATGAATGTTATAAACTGATAAAGCGTTGGCGACGGCGAACGAACGCAGTGAAAAGATGGCTTCATGAAAGAAAATGGGAGAAAAATCACTCGCTTTGCAAAAGGTCGTAAAAATTGATAGGCCCTGAATCCTGTAATGTGCATTAAGAGCATAGAAGGAAATGCAGTTGTTATTTTTATCAAGATGTATGTAGGTGGATATGACAGATCTGCATCATCTTCTCCTTTAGGATGCATATATTGACACACTAGCAGCATGGCCCGGCGTTGCCCGTGCTTGATTCAAAAATCGTACGACTCATACAGCAATCGCTATCACCTGACTTAAAATATTTTTGCCCTTCCGTGCCTTTAAAGGAGTGCCCTTTGCCGTGTTGATGTTGCTACATGCCTTACTTCTTGCCTATCTCACACTGCGAATATTTTCTAAGCTTTATACAAAACATTAAATCTGTTACAAAAAAAAGTACTAAACAGAATGAACACAAAACGATCAGCTTAAAAAAATACTCGTAACTGGATAAACCGAATGAAAAAAGAATGTTAACAACAAATATTTTTTCACATCCAACCAATTTCTGCTGAATCAGAATCAACGTTGAGTTTAAGCAAGCGAATGAGCCAATTGGAGTAAAGTGCCATGCAGATTTAAATTTTTCCCACTTGTGACGAATGCAGCTATCGATTGCTAGCATGCAAGTTAACATTCGTGTCAGTCAGCTGTTGGCTCTCACGCTGGCCGATAGAATTTTCCTGCCTATTCGTGGTAGCCAGCTATAGGCTCCTACTCTGGCCAGTAGAAAATGGCCGCAAACCACATGAAAACTGCCGTAGAAGCATGAAAAAATCGATTATTTCCACTATCGATGGGAGTTGGGAAATCCAAAGTCGGTCTTGGCTTATCACTAACTTGGAGCATGTGCATGTAAATTTTGGTGCAAATCCGTCGAAAATTGCGGCCGTGCATTCGTCACACACACACACACACACACACACACACACACACACACACACACACACACACACACACACACACACATCCTGCCTTTTATAGATAGAGAATACCTTCTCGATCTTTTGAACAGGAATAGATGTTTATCTATTGTTTTCTGTTTAGTGTTGGGTTTCCAGTTTTCTCATTCTATTTCACTCCTTGTTGGCCCTTGCGTCTTAGTGACACTATAGCATTGCTTGGAGTAAATTGATAAAAATAATGTCTTCAGCAACAACCATTCGAGACTAATGATTTTCTTAGTGCGATCGGATTTAAAGTTTGCTCATTTCTTACATACTACCTTTGTGTAGTGGCTAAAAGTAAAAATATTTCGCATTCACTTGCAGCTGTGAGTTGGAACACCATTATCGTACGAGAACCGAAGTTAAGCAAAATCGAGCCTGGTCAGTATCTAGCTTTGTTATTCCCGCGCAAAAAAGAAAAGAAAAAACTTTTACAATATAAAATATGTTCTGGCTTTAAATAACCCTGTAAAGGGTTGATAACCCGAAGAAACGATTTAATCATAAAAACAAAAAAAAACAACAACAAACGACAAACGCTAGGCATTTCATGTTAACGTTCGACCAAGCCAGACGTCCAACTGGAAGATTATTAACGATTTGATTTCTGTTATGTCTTGAATCAAAACGATCCGCGACTGGGGTTATTAAATAATTCTTGGGATAATTATAAAAAAATGAGTCAGACTTTCGTATTCGTGGGTTTCGCATCCGAGGATTCCCCCAATGAGATTTGGTAAAAAATGAGGAGCGTCCCTAAAAAAAAAAAATCTGCATTTCCTCATTTTAAATACCACCGGGGCGGAGAAATATAATACTGTAGCCTCCTCCTTTTTTTACAGATATTATTTTTTTAAAATAGGATTATATATATATATATATATATATATATATATATATATATATATATATGACGCAAATTCAGTCGGGTTATATATAGCTGGAGGCAACCGGACGTCTAGCCGCACTGATGAGCTGTGAAACAAAGAAACAGTCTGTCTGTGGATGACAAAATATATATATATATATATATATATATATATATATATATATATATATATATATATATTAGAGATGATATTGTTAGATACATCCTGCAGTTTTTTGGGAGACGATGGCATTCAATTAATTTTGAATCGTCCTGGGTATGACGATAAACTACACCCAGAAGCAAGCCCTCTGAAAAAGGGAGATTGGAGGTTTTGAGAAGCGTGGAACCACCTCTTAATTGCTGTTGTTCCCAGGTCCACCGTTCCCAGGTCCACTGTTAGGATCCCAGCTATGGCAAAATAGTGACCCTCCTTACAAAAACAAAACATTATGAAATTATAAAAATACATTTTTATAGTAAAAATGCCAGAAATACATTTTTATATAAAAATTACCAACAATACATATTTATAGTAAAATTACCAACAATACATATTTATAGTAAAATTACCAACAATATAATTTTGTAGTAGAATTACCAACAATGCATATTTATAGTAAAATTACCAACAATACATATTTATAGTAAAATTACCAACAATACATATTTATAGTAAAATTACCAACAATATAATTTTGTAGTAGAATTACCAACAATGCATATTTATAGTAAAATTACCAACAATGCATATTTATAGTAAAATTACCAACAATACATATTTATAGTAAAATTACCAACAATACATCTTTATAGTAAAATTACCAACAATATAATTTTGTAGTAGAATTACCAACAATGCATATTTATAGTAAAATTACCAACAATACATATTTATAGTAAAATTACCAACAATACATATTTATAGTAAAATTACCAACAATATAATTTTGTAGTAGAATTACCAACAATGCATATTTATAGTAAAATTACCAACAATGCATATTTATAGTAAAATTACCAACAATACATATTTATAGTAAAATTACCAACAATACATCTTTATAGTAAAATTACCAACAATATAATTTTGTAGTAGAATTACCAACAATGCATATTTATAGTAAAATTACCAACAATACATATTTATAGTAAAATTACCAACAATACATATTTATAGTAAAATTACCAACAATATAATTTTGTAGTAGAATTACCAACAATGCATATTTATAGTAAAATTACCAACAATACATATTTATAGTAAAATTACCAACAATATAATTTTGTAGTAGAATTACCAACAATGCATATTTATAGTAAAATTACCAACAATACATATTTATAGTAAAATTACCAACAATATAATTTTGTAGTAGAATTACCAACAATACGCTTTATCTGTAGTTGAAGGCATACAATTATGTTTAAAATATATTTAGTTGAAACCATAAAATTTGTGTATAAGATATTTAGATTTTGGCATTAAATAACGCATAGTGGTTGATATGCCGCTAAAAAAATCAACAAACTAACATGAAAGAACTCTTTCATGAGATAAATTCATATAATATCCTACAATTTCTTAAAGAAATTAAAATATATTGCAAAATATAACTTGAACAAAACTACAACATAAAACACATATCACCGCCTCTTACAATCATGTCCACACAAACATTTATATACATAAAAGCTGAGTATCAACTACCATATATTCAAGTGCGAAAGCAGAATAACATATATTTTTATTACTTTAAAGCTCCCAAGAAAATACAATTTCAGCATTAAATGACCCATAAGGGTCGATATGCCGTCAAACAAAGAATGGATATAGCGGTTACATGGATCTACGTTCGGTTATTAGATACTTTATACACAGTTTAAGATACCTTTCTCCTGTGGTAAAATATATTTTATTTAATGTGAAGTGTTTCTTTTGTATCATCATACCTTCTGGAAATTTGAATCTGTCTTTGCAATGAGTGATATGTAGTATTTTGGAATTATCAAAAACCGATGGATGTGCGGATGGTGTAAATGAATAATGTCTTGGAATGAGAAATTAGAGAGCTGAGTTCAAATTCCAGTCGCGTTCGTTACATTCACTTACACGCAAATACCCTTTAGAAAAGTATAAATTCATCTATTCTACTCCCCACAGCTATGGGTGGAAGAGCTGGACAGACTTGGTCCTGTCACCTTGGCTGTTTACCAGTCGGCCTCAGAAAGAAACGGCAGCGTACCGTGGAAAATTTTCTGCTTAGTTAATCATGAATAGAACAGAACTTTTATCGCCCAAGTGTTTATGACAGACTAGTAATTGTCTTTTTGTTTATCCAAATTTTGATCCTCACGTAAAGCATTATTCGAAAAATGAAAAAAATGTAGAAAAAATATGGCTGAAGTTGTCGATTAGAATTTAATAGAACTAGTGAATGCTAGACAATCTCCTCACAGATGAGGAAGCGACTTGAAACAACAGAAATGTGGGATGTTGAGAATACCATGGACCGAACATGTGAGCAACAACGAAGTTTTAGAGAAAATGGAAAGAAAATGGGCAGTTATTCTTATTTTTATAATGCCACCCCAAGCAAAGTTATGAACCCACTAAGACGCAAATGGCTATTGACTGTTAGACAATAACAAAAAAAAAACAAAAAAAAAACAATAAGGAGATAGAACCATAAAAGTACAGAAATTAAGAAGACAGCTATAACGGTTGACATTACATTTAAATTTTTGAAGATCAAAGTTGACTGGAAAGCAAGAGACCGGAAGAGAATTTCACAAACGTTAAGTGCGAAAGAAAAAACACTTAGCATAGAACCTACGGTTACATCTAGCAATTTCAACTGTAAAATAATTTAGACCTTTCCGCCAGTCTAGTACTGTGCTTAAATTCATAAAGTCGAAGTACCTCAGAAGAAAGTTCATCTTAACATCCGGAAAAGACGGTTAAAATTTCTAGGGCGAATAATGAGGAAAGAGGGCTTGGGAAATTTGATGCTAACAAGACAGATTGAAGGCAAGAGGGACAGAAGAAAACAACGTATAAGTATGAGTTGAGTGTGAGTTCAATACCTGGTTAAGGCGGTGGAGAACTTGGATAGGGGAATTAACAGGAGATAACTGATAAGTGACATCCATTAGACATGACATGTGGAACTAGAACAGTCTATCCGAGCGAGCGAAATAAAGGGTTCAATTCGACATTCCAACTACCTTAAGAAGGCCGGAGTTGTACAACGGCCGAAACATTGGGATAAATATAGCAACAAAGACGAGGATGTTAGTCCGAGCAATGTAAATAGTGTCCTGACTCTTTTCCTTTCCAGATAATTTTTCTTTCAATATGTTGTTACTCATAAGCCGAATGAAAATGATTACAATGAGACAATGTCGAGTAATCTTATGGTATGAGTATAAACTTGGAAAAAGAACCATTTTTGCAACGAACCATTACATGTGGTGAGAAATGGATACTCTTTGACAACACTAAGAGTGTAGGCCAAGTGAATCACCAAAACAATACCCTCAACCTTCACGTCACCATAAAAAATATAATGATCACTGTATGGTGGTCTTTCAAAGGGGTTATTCATTATTCATTCTTGTCTCAAGGTAAAACAGTAACAGAAACCCCGAATTGTGAAGAAATTGATTGTATGCATGAAAAATTTCAAAAGAAACATCCTAGACTTGTGAATAGGGGTAGCTCAATTTTGTTGCACAACAACGCCCGGCCACACCCTTCTCAATCAACTGTCCAAAAGCTGCATAGGCTGAATTATGAAATTTTGCCTTATCCTCCATAATCGCCTCATATTTCTCTTACTCATTATCACTTATTTAAGCATTTCGAACTTTTCATACGCAATAAAACATTCTCCAATAAGGAAGCGGTTTATCGAAGCATTGGAACTGTTTATCGCATTAAAGGATGATAAACTTTTTTAAAGATGGGATCAAGAATTTAGAGGTGCGTTGGGGAAGAGTCATTCACCAACGTGGTGCCTATTTCAGCTAAATAAATTAGTTATTTAGAATTTCAGAAACGTTTTCTTTATTATATAATATATAATGATGCATAAATATCCCATTATTGCGATTAAGTAGACCACGTGTCCATACAGAAAACGCATTTATAGGAAATCACCTGACGTCTATTTGATCGTTATTCCTAGTCTATCCTCTATTACTACTCGGGTCGCTATTTCTAGTCTATCCTCTATTACTACTCGGATCGCTATTTCTAGTCTATCCTCTATTACTACTCGGGTCGCTATTTCTAGTCTATCCTCTATTACTACTCGGATCGCTATTTCTAGTCTATCCTCTATTACTACTCGGGTCGCTATTTCTAGTCTATCCTCTATTACTATACAGCCCGCTATTCTCTACTGTATTCACCATACTATTTCTCTATTCTGATCACTATACGGGTTACTGTTCGATTGATTATTATCGAGCAAGTACTATCAGTGCGAGTGCTATTCGAAGGCGTCTGGCACCAGTATTGTTCAACGGCGTTACTATAGTTGTATTTGTGATAACAAAGACTACTACAACGAGCATTTACGAAATTGGCAACGAGTGTTGGTTGACATCACAAAAGTGCACCATTTCATGTATGACCTCCTGATATGAAGTGAAACACTGCACGACAGAAGTAAGTACGGAGCTCGAATATGACAGTTATGCCTGTCATTACCGGAGCACTGGGAACGGCTGATATAACTAAAATAAAAGATAGCTCAAAAAACGTCAGTCCTCAAATCATATGTTCCTATCCTCGTCTATGCCACTAATCCCTCAGACAGTCGGTCAAGTGCCATACGTGATACACGATGACGTCTCTTTCGATTTATCAATGACTAGGTAGTGATTTGCTAAGCGTAGCTCAGATGTGGCACAAGGCCGAAAGTATGGGGCGCCTAGTGAGGATCGAACTAGTGAGGATCGAACTCACTACTCAGTTGTAATAGTTCTAGCGAGACAAGCTTGCTAACCATTACACCACCTCGAGGTGCCCAATGACTAGGTAGAAGATTTCTTGAACTAGGCTAACGGTTTTATTTGCGGCATATTGGTTCCCAACCGAGGCTACAGGTTCCAGTCTGTCCTGCCATTCAACCGGTAGCTGGTGGTGGTGGTGGGGGTTAGAAGAGATGGGTTCATACCTTTCCCAAGGGTATTTTCGCGCAAGTGAATGTAACGAACTCGACTGGAATTCGAACGCCGTTATCAATTTTCTCATTCCGAGCAAATATCCATTATGCCACATCACATCGTACATCCCCCCCGATGCTAAAAGCGCTAGACTACAGATAAAATATTTTAATTATCTATAACGCTTATGTAGAATTCAACAGCCTCTTCTTGTCTGAATGCGCTTTGTCGATCGACATCATCCATTTTTCGACAGCACTGCGCATACAAGAAAGCAAAGAAAAAAAATCAGACAGTATCATGGCGATGCACCAGCAAGTATCATATTTGACATTGATCCCAAAAGAAAGCATTAAAATCTCCGCTGGAGTTTCAGTGGAATATGTCATATAAATGTTGCAGATAAGGTTTTTTTTTGATCATCATCGGATTAAATTACTGCCAAATGAACATTAAGAGAAAATTACAAAAAAGAAGAAAAAGAAAAAATGAAAAGAAAAAAGGGAATGAAAAATTGGAAATAAATTAAAATATGGAAATGGCTTAACGTCCATGAACGTCTACATAAAAATGTTGTTTTTATTTAATACATTTTAGGAAAATCCTTACGTATGTTCCTAATTACGAATTCTTTTATCGAAAGATGGAACTGAGTGCGAAGCTTTCTGAAGGACAAAGTCAATGCCAATGCTTTAAGACTTTACAATCATCTTCAGCATTTCATTCTGTTAATATATATAAACATATATATATATATATATATATATATATATATATATATATATATATATATATATGTAGGGTGTGATGGATAAATTGTCATCTAAATTACGCAAAAATTAAAATAGCATTGACATTTCATTTTTACGGGTATATTTACCAAAATTGCACAAAAATATCTAAAGAGTAAATTTATTCAATAAAATAACCATTGTCTTCAACCACGGTCTTCGACTTCGAAATCTCCTGCAACTATTCTGGACGGTCTCCTTCTTTAAGTTGGTGAATGCTGCCATAATCCTTGCCTTCAATTCATCTTTGGTGTTACAAGGAAGTTTGTTGGTCTCTCGCTCAACTGCACCCCATACATAATAGTCAACGGGGTTGGAGTCTGGGAAGTTAGGTGGCTAGATGTAAGAGTTGATATGTTCGCAGAAATTGTCTGACAGCCATGACTGGGTTCTTCTGCTTGTGTGGCATAGTGCAGAGTCCTGTTGCCAGACATAGGGTCTTCCAGCTGTCACACTCTTGAGCAAGAGCAGCAGTACCTCCTCAAGATACTTAATGTAGACCCTACAATAGTGTGCAGTTGACAAAATCAAAAACAAACAACGCGAATGTGCGTAATTAAATATATAAAATGGCGACAATTTACCCATGCACTTCATATACCTCCTAGCTAGAGGCAACCGCACTGATGAGCTGTGATACAGTGTGTCTGTGGATGACAACATATATATATATATATATATATATATATATATATATATATATATATATATATATATAGTGTGATGGGTAAATTGTCACCATTTCGTACTTTAATTTCACACACACACACACACACAGTGTGTGATGTGTAAATTGTCACCATTTCGTATTTTAATTTCACATACACACAGACACACACACACGCGCGTGCACGCACACACACACACACACACACACACACATATATATATTATTATTATTATTATTATTAGTAGTAGTAGTAGAAGTCTTATAAGTATAAGACACTATACTAGATCGGAAAACCTTAGGTGTCTTGATTTGCAAATAATCAAACCAATACCAAAGGGAAATAACGGTATAAAAAAGAAAGAACCAAGAACATGTACGTTAGCCGAAAATAATCGTCCAGAATGCAAGTCCAAGGCCCAAAGAAAAAAAAACCGATATGAGTACGCAAAACAAAAAAAATAAAGTGCTCAATACAGTGAGTAGATCAGACCTAGTTAGACCTAGAGAGCTAGCCAAACCTACCACGGTTTCACCTAAACGCATCGTCAGGGAAGGCCGACCTTCCCTGACGATCCGTTTAGGTGAAGCCGTGGTAGGTTTGTCTGTGTCTCTAGGTCTAACTATATATATATATATATATATATATATATGTATATATATATATATATATATATATATATATATATATATATATATATATGATATCATATGATATGACTAACATGTTTCACATTATTAAAGCTTCGTCAGACATCAAGGATGGAAATGATAAAAATAATAAAAAGCAAAGAAACGAAGATTACTGATATGTTGAGTTTCGCTGTCTCTTTGTTTTTAATCATTTTTATACTTTCTATCTTGATCTCTGACGAAGCTTTAATAAAGTGAAACATTTTAGATTGAGATCAATTTCCGTCTTGTTCTCTATCCTATCATTTTTGTCGGATTCCTATCCATACTTGATCTATATTTGATCATCTAACAATCCGGACATAATATGTCTATTTCATTTTAATCTTCTCGAATTCTCTGATCTACTTCTAAGGTTGATATTAAATTCATTAACGAAGGCACCGTAGTTGTTTTTCAGGCTCATCCGAGGTCAGCTTCAGGGGTGAATTGCTAAGAAAAAATCTTAATGTAACCGTGTTGTGATTTTCAAACATGTAAATACGCATGAAACGCAATCTGTTGTAATTAATTTATAATGAACTGTTAAAGCTTATGATGCTTTTCAATCCAAGGTTAAAAGGTAGGTAACTTTAAATATAATTTATTTTGGAAAATAAAAATGAAAATAAAAGAAAAACTACGTTGCCTACCTTAACGAATTTAGCATTAAGATTAAGAAGTCGATCAGAAATTCGAGAGGATTAAAATAAAAATAAACAGATATATGTTATTCAACTCAAAATACTTGAATAAAGATATGCTCCATATATATATATATATATATATATATATATATATATATATATATATATATATATATATATATACATACATATATACATACATATATATACATACATATATACATTCATGTATATATACATACATATATACATTCATATATACACATACATATATATATATACATAGATATATATACATACATATATATATACATACATATATATACATACATATATATATATATATACATATATATACACACATACATATATATACATGTATATATATACCTATATATACATAGATATATATACATACATATATATACACATACATATATATATACAAGCATACATATATATATATATACATTTATATACACATACATAGATATATATACATATATATATATACATACATATATATACATGTATATACATATATATATACATATATATATACATATATATATATATATACATATATATATATAAATATATATACATATATATATACATTTATATACATATATATATTTACATATATATATACATATATATATACATATATACATATATATATATATATGTATTTATTACTAAAGTGTATGACAAATCATTTTATAAATCTATCTGTAAGATGTTACTTCTAAAAAACGTATTGAAACGACCACCCAACATCCATAAAAAATCGCCAGAACCATTTCCATCAGAGAAGCTGAGCGACATAAGATCTTTTGGAAACTTTTAAATGCATTTTCCATGTCGGGACGCCTTAATATTAAATATATCACATTATTCAAGTATGAACATGCATAGATTTTTCTTATACTGAATATGGGCGGTTTAAAATATCTTTAAAGCTTCTAACCTGCAGTCAGGTACACATATCGCGTAAATGCATTAACATTAATGGGACAATTGGTAAGATGAGGCAGAATTCACACGAGTTTAGATACATTCATGCAGGGTGTTCTGGCTAAATTTGAGTTTAATGTTTTCATTTTTTCAAGTGGCCTCATCTCACATCTCTAAACTGTGAACGGCATTGTCGAACCTACTCGCTACAGTTTTAGATCTGTGAAAATGAACTGACATCAACGAGTAGAAGCCATCTGAATACTGGAAAAAGGTTGATCTGCATCATGAGAATTTCGTGCCGAGCATTAAAATGCTGCAATCATGAAAGCTGCTCAATTCGCTTTGAATACCGTGAAAACAATAAGACGTATAATGGAGAATTGCAACAGAGACTACGAGGCCGTGGCTCGTAGTAAAGAACACAGTAGGCGTTCCGATTGCCTCCGTACACCAGAATTCCTCCAACAACTGCAGGCGAAAGTGATGGAAGACAGAGGCAAGGGATTTCTGGTTATGGCACGGGAAATGGTTGTTACAATTTCCACCATGAAGATGGCACTGTATGCGAACCTCCGCTATCAGGCATACAAGAGTTATGAAGGTTAACTTCTTTCAGAAAAGGCTTGGGAAAACCGTCTGACAAAGGCAAAGAAACCCTTAAATAACCTCTTGAACCAGGGATAATTTGGTTCTTTTTTGAAAAAAAAAAATTGTCAGAAGCAGCTTCACTACACCAAGAACAACTGATGAGGTTCCACGTGTAATGAAGACCAATTCTCTCCAAACTGTGATGGGGTTTGGGTGTGTGATGCCACTTTACATCTTTGAACAGGGTCTCAGGCTCAATTCGAATTGCTATGTGGAGTCACTGAACACTGGTCAAGCCTTGATTAGAGAGGGTGGCTCTAGGTTCAGTTCATTGCCACACCTCCATTACGATTTCAGCAGACACAACGTCTGGACCCATAAGTCCCCTGATTGTAATCTCATGGATTATTATGTGTGGTGGCAATAAATTGATTTGGGGCTGAGATATTTACTTTGTGTCGCTTTAAAAATAAGCCGAGAAATCTAGCCCAAACACCCTGTCTATATATATATATATATATATATATATATATATATATATATATATGCGAATGTAATGAGAACGAAAATAATGTATAAATTCTAACGTTCTAACGTTCGAAGTGCAACTTAATGCACCGAAACGAAGTTGCATCTTTGTCGTGTGTAAATTGTTTTTGTCTATAGTGAGTGAGAGAGTGACAGGCAAAAATATTAGATTGACTTTTTTTCCGGTTTATCAACCCTTTGCAGGATATTTACAGCCTGAAAATATTTTTAGTTTGTAAGCATATTTTGGGGATAGTAATGATTTAAGGGTCCAACTCCTACTAATTAACCTATAGTTGGGGAGGAAAGAAGAGATGGATTTATAACTATCCCAAGGGTTATCGTATATACTCGTGTATAAGCCGACTTCATGCTAACTGCGACTCCTGAAATTTTTGGCATGAATTTTAATCCGTCCAAAAATAAATTACTTATATATAGTGCAACCGTTTACCGAAAATGCATTATTTTGAACCTCTTAAAAATAACCTGTGTATAGTACGACCACTCCTTATTTTTGGCGTAAGAACTGATCATAAAACTGTCCCGATACTCCGGTATCGGGACTGTTGCTATGGTAAGGTATGCAGAGTTAAGCTGCTTGGCGCAAATTGACCTTGAACTCTGGATGTCATGCACACGAAGTTATAACGTTCTCGTTTACTTCCGTTTTTTATAGCAGTGCTTGGAAGGAAAGTGGCTATTTTGGTCCTCTCACCACACCCCATAGGTACCATCAGTGACCATGGCTTGTGCAGTAGATTTTTGCTGAGGACAACATTTTCTAGATCGGACAACTACCATATTCACAAGATCTCGTTGCTTTGCAACTTTTTCCTCTTCAAAAATCAAATCCCACTTGAAAGGAACAAGATTTCAAGATGGCGAGGAAATCCAAAAGAATTCGACGAGGCAGCTGCTCCCTATCCTAAAAAAAAGTAGTTCCCAGAATGCCTCCATCAAGGAAAACGACCCTGGATAAAGTGTCTAGCTTTAGAATGGGACTAATTCAAAGAAGATTAAATGGCGAATAGATATGTACTGTATCTGTTTATATATCTGAGATGAAGTATTATGTACACTATTTACATTATTCGAACTATTTTCCTCATCTTTGTCGCCATATTTATTACAACGTTTCGGTCGTTGTACGCTCCGGCCTTCTTCAGAGGGTAAAGAGTGTGAGTTCAATACCCGATTAAGGCAGTGGAGAACTTGCAGAGGGGAATTAACAGGAGATAACTGATAACTGACATCCATTGAAACATGGCACGTTGAACTAGAACAGTCTACCCCAGTGAGCGAAATAACCACCCGAAGAAAGCCGGAGCTATACAACAGCCGAAACGTTGTAATAAATATGGCGACAAAGATGAGGACAATAGTCCGAATAATGTAAATAGTGTAGATATGTACTGTAGTTTTCATTTTTCATGAAGCAACAGAAACATGGAAATGTTTGTCTACATAAACTGATTGCTGAAAATATAAAAAATGCAATCTTCTACTCAAATTATTAATTTCAAAATTTACGCCGTCCAATCAGAGTCTGCCACGCAATTATGAGTGACACCTTACAATAAATAAGTGAACTTTAAAACAATCATTGGACATCTAGCTGACACGTAAAAAAGGTTTTCATAACAGTGAAGTCGAACGCACTAGCTTAAAAATTATGTAAGGCGATAACTGATCTTTATAGACGTGGATGCAGATATCGAAAGATCTTTTGCATACACATCTGACGGGTATCATTCGAAAAATGGAAGGAATATGACCTGACTAACGATCTGTTCCGAAAAGTAAGTGAACGAATAGCTAGATCTATTTTTCGGAAGTGATGCAAACACCATTCACAACTTGCCCAGAAATGTACAAAGTTACAATTCGTTGCACAATATACCAGGCTTGATTGCATTTTAGAATTCCTAGAAAGACCACTTTTCTTGGAGCGCAGGTACCTGAAAGTCTGTCTACATTTTGGCCATAAGCATCCCGAGAAGTCTGCAACAATTTGGGACGGAAAGAATTATGCCCGGAAGAGACTAAAATGAACTCGTTTTTAGAAACAATTCGAGACCCGGCTAGAGAACAAGAACAGATCATATCTATTCCCAAAATATAATTCTAAAATTTACCTCATATCTAGCCCTAATATATCATCCTGAAATTTAAATATTCTACTAGGAGCATAATGATTTTGGATTTTTTTGACTCGCAAATACCGGAGAAAAACATATCCTCATCTGTGAAATTTACAAGAGCGAAATTGAAGCAAGAGTGAGTTTTGGCAGCCATATTATAAATATAGTGTCAGGAGAGTAGCTTGGTATGCTGATAATATCTTAGAATAATATTTATACGCACACATATTTTTCTCTGAGAAGTAATAAAAGTTTTATTTATTAATCTGACAGATTTTTATCTCTTTAAACATTATGTTTGAGTTGAGGCTCTGTTTATTTATTAAACAGTATATTTATTGCATTTCGTCTACCTGCATGAATATTCGATAAATCATATTAAAAAAAATCGGTGTCTCTGACAGGATTTAAACCTGCGTCCACCATGGATAGCGAGAAACTGTTTTTTGATCCGACGTGTCTTAACCGACTAGGCTACTTAGAAAATTTCTGCTACATCTTGTCTGGTGCTCCTGCAACATACATAGAAATTCTTGATAAAGTCCAAAGAAGGATCTGCAATATTATTGATCCTGATCTGGAATCTTGGCTTCTGTCACTTTCCCACCGCCGAAAAATTGCTTCCCTGTGCGTTTTCTATAAATACTCTCATGATACAGTATTTACATTATTCGGACTATTGTCCTCATCTTTGTCGCCATATTTGTCACAACGTTTCGGCCGTTGTACGCTCCGGCCTTCTTCAGGTGGTTGGAATTTCGAACCGAACCCTTTATTTCGATCACTGGGGTAGACTGTTCTAGTTCCACGAGCCATGTTTGATGGATGTCAGTTATCAGTTATCTCCTGGTAATTTTCCCTCTGAAAGTTCTCCACTGCCTGAACCGGGTATTGAACTCACACTCTTTGGGTCTGTTACTGGATCTAACCAACGCCTTTATCCACCGTACCATGTGTCCTTGAGGACATCTGGGTATGAATTTCTGAGTATTATAAACCTAATTTTTCAGCAACCATTTTTTACCAGTACTCATATTGCAATTTTGTTGTTATCATTGCATGTTTTTACCAGATCTCGTATTGCAACTTTTTGTTATCATTGCTGTTCTCTGGTACTCTTTATTACTGGTTCCCATATTGTATTTATTTCTATGCTTGGCCGACTCAGGAGATTTTTGTGGCCTAGCATATGTGCTGATTCCTTAAGTTTACGAATTTTCCAATGGTGTTCCCTGTCTATGATCTCAACCTGATCCCACAGGGGACGGTGATCTCCCTTCTCTCTCCATATGTGGTCAGCCACGCCTGATTTTTCTACTTCCCCTCGCATTACAGCTTTCTGGTGTTCTTGAATAACTGATTATTATTATAGTCATGCATTGATTTCGGCCAGTGAACTTGTATTTCTCCCACATTTAGTGATTGTTGGGGGGGAGTTATTACTAATATTATTTTTCTTTAGTTTCTTGTAAATATTTTGTATTCATATTGTAAATACTCATTGGGGTTAGTTTTTAGAATTCTTATTTTATTCCCCTCCTCCCACAGACACTGAATTGTAAATATGGGGACTAGTTAGTATTTTCATAGAGACAGTAAAGAATTATGGTGGATGTAGTAAGAAAGGTACGTATGAATGTGTTGTTTTGGTGTAAGGAATATTGTTTGTACGATTGGGTCAGTGTTTGCGGCTAGCTAAGTTATATTTAAGACAGAAGAAGACCGTCCTTTTTCCCCAATCCCCCCTTCGGCCTTGTGCCACATTTCTGTAATTTAAACAGAATAAATATCACTTTCTTTTATGGTACCTAGAATTGAATTTAAGCGCAGTAGTAGGGTTGGCGGTTAGGTCTAGTCATTTTACGGTTTAAATGGCTAGGAGTGACAGCAAGTACTATGCGAACAGTTTCTTTTCTAGCACTTCTTGCCTGTGGAACTCTCTTTCGGTTTCTTGCCTTCCGGTTAAATATGCAATTTCAATCATTATTTTCTGATTTTTTTTTTATGAATCCTTGTCCTGTTATTGTTTTCCCTTCTTAATAATGTTTTTTCTTTTTATATTCTTTCACATTAAGTAACCCTCCTCTGTATTAGAGGCTTTATTTCTTTGCTTTGGGCGAAATCATTTAAAAAAAAGATTTTTTTTCTTTGCGATTAAATTTAATATTTCCTCATTTAAACTTTATTCATCTTAATATTGTCAAGTCTTTGTTTACCTTTTTTTCATGGAGACATTTATTGATTTAAAAATGGCTCCGGCTAAAAATTCTCTGTCTTAGCGTTGTCAGGTGCTTGAGGTAAAAATCATATATTTGCGTAATACAATATTTCTCACTCAATATCATTTTCGGCTATTTATCAGATATCGAATGTTTTTCCCCGCTTCGTAGTCATCTATATAAAATTACAAAGCAGGAGAAAGTATCCCATGATGATACACACACATACAGACACACACATACACATGTCTACGTATTAGTGTGTCCGCTTGTGTACCTGTGTTCAGATGAGCGAGTGGTTAGCCCAGTGGTTTGAAGGTTCGCTTTCAGACCATGAAACCCGGATTTGAATCTCATCATGGTCGATTCATTCCTTGATGTTATTGGCCTGGCAAGGTTATCCAGCGTTCGGCATCTTTAGAAAGTGCCTAAAAATATACCAAAGGTTTGACGACGACACCTTTTGAGTGACACTCGGTCGATGGTACTGCCCGGACACCATCGACGGTTGTGCTAGCACGGAGTCAGAAATAATCGTTGACGAGTTAAGAACTTGTTCTCAAAATCTTGCACTGATCTCCCAGAAACTATAACCGAGACCCACTCTGCACAGTTTCAGTATAAAAACCACAGATTGGCTCTGTTGATGTTGACCAAACATAATTGTTTGCTGTTTTGAGACCTGATTTTTTTACAGGAAGATTGAATAATTTCCAACGCTTGTGAAAATGAACACTTGAAAACTTAATGATGTGATGATTTATTTTTCTATCATTTACGTTGTTGTTCTATTTGATTTTTTTTCTACTGCTATCACCCTAAACCTAAAAACCAAAGTCGCCAGTTTGTGAGTTAGATAATTACTTTTTTCCCATCGGCGCTGGTAGATGATATATCAACCTACTCTTTTAATTTAGATTTAAATCGAGTTCTCAGTTTGTCTCTGAGAACATAAGCCTTCACTAAGTATATAAGCCTGTTATCATGTCTGCATTGCTTTTCTGGTTCAAATAGAAATATGAAATCAGGAAATGGAATATAATACAGAGCAAAGTTATTAGAATCTCTGGAGGGTGAGAAAATTGAAGCAGGCAGTAGATATCGACATAATCTTGAACAGTTAGAAATATTTTCAGATCAGGTAACTCCGGTTTGCTAAGACAGTCTCTGACTGACAGTGCTCACAAGTATCTAGATGATTCTCCCAAGCTTTCTTAGCTGCCTAACCCTTCAAACTAAAACGGTTAAGTTTTGGCAAAACTGTTAACTAAATCTCTTATTTATTTAAATTATTTACATTTTTTGAACTATTGTCCTCATCTTTATGGCCATATTCATGAAGTTTCGCCCATTGTACGATCCGGGATTCTTCAGATGATTGGACTTTCGAACTGAACCCATTATTTCTTCCAGCGGGATAGATGGTTCTAGATCCACGTGTCATGTCTCTTCCGGATGTCTCAGTTATCTCCCTTTAACTCAACTATCCAAGTTTTCATTCACTACTGCAATAGCCAGGCACTGAACTCACAACGCTTTGAGTCAAGTCACTGGATACACTGGGCTATGTGTCCTGAAGAAGGCTGAAGCATACAGCGGTCGAAACCTCGTGAATATGGCAATGAGGATGAGGACAACAGTGCGAATAATGTAAATAATTACAATGCGTCATCTGAGAAATACAGAGGAATATTTACTGTAGCTTATCTTAATTCAAGAAGATAAAACACGTTCGAGGTTTACGCTTCTAATCAATTAAGATCAATTAAGCTATGACAGCCTTTCCCTGTGTAGAAATTATTCGAACACCCATTAATTTTGAATATTTTTTATTCATTTCTCAGAATCTAATGCCCGGATGATATCAAGTTTTTTATATGTTAATAAGCACAAAAAAGGAATATAAAACTCAATTTCCAGAAGAATAAGTTAAATAAAACAAATTTAACAGGTGAATTATGCAAAATAAGAAAGGATAAAATTCTTCGTACAGCAGAAAATATCTTTTTAATTGACTGATTCGTGTAAGTATAAGTAATTTACATAATTATTTTATCGGTGAAGCCTTCTAGACTATTCAATAGAATATTTGTTATAATTCCAGCAAAGAACATCATATGATGAATAGAGTATCACCATTGTTATTCTTACGGTAACACGATGAAGAAGACAAAGGAGTTTAGCGTTGACTTAGAGAGAGAGAGAGAGAGAGAGAGAGAGAGAGAGAGAGAGAGAGAGAGAGAGAGTGAGAGAGAGGGAGAGGGAGAGAGAGAGAGAGAGAGAGGCATATTAACTTCCACAAGTCGGGAAATAGTATAGCACTATTTCAAACCGGTTAGCTATCCCTAGATCTACGGTACAGCCCGTTATAAAGAAGTTTAAACAGTTTGGAACGACAGAGAATTTGCCTGGGCGTGGGGAAAATTGTCATTGGGAAATACACGAAAACTGTGTTGCTATGTTAATATAAACCCCAGAGTTGTTTTCAAAGACCTCGCCAAAAGTTTGGGTACGATGGGTATCAGCGTAAGTCCTCGCAGAATACAAGTTATTTAGATAGAAATGGGCTGTATGAAAACCGACCATGACGAACCCCTCTTCACAAACCATGTCACTATGTTGCTAGGTTTAATTTAGCCAAAACGTTCTTGAACAAATGATGTTTTGGGGCTGTTTTTACTCCAGGTGGACTGGACAATTAATTGCAATAAGAGGAATAATGAAATCTGAAGACTATATAAAGATTCTGGATGAAAATCTACAACTATCAGCGCAAAATCTTAATTTTAGGTCGACGATTTACTTTCCAGCACGATAATGATCCCAACCAGACGTCTAAATCAGTGTCTGCGTGGCTTCAGATAGAGAAGATTACACTTCTACCATGGCCTTCAACGAGTCCTGACTCGAATCCTATTAAAATTCTATGGCAAGAATTAAAAATTCGAATAACTCGTCGGTTACCAAAACAAAATTAAAGAATGGAAGAAACTCACAAAAGAAAATGGTCCAAATCTCGTTAAAAACTTCAGAAAACAATTGCAGTAAGTTATAATGATAAGAAGCGATGCTATTCGCTATTAATACTGTGTAAATACCTGATTCATATTGTACGAATAATTATGTCTTTTCCTATTTTGTATAATTCGCCTGTCAAATTTTTGTATTTAAACTATGGTTCTGAAAATTGAGTTTTATATTCCTTTTTGTGTGCTTATCAATATATGAGAAAACCTGGCATCATACGGACTTTAGATTCTGAAAAATGGATAAAAATATTCAAAATTGTTAGGTGTACGAATAATTTCGTCCTTGACTGTATATTAAAGAAAAATACGAGTAGTAGTTTACATTGCAGTAGTGAGTATCTGATTTTAAACTTGTATTTATTATTTACTAGAAAGATCCGGGAAAATTTCACGGTTTTCCTATTTTCATTTTCTGATGAATCTTCTTAATTCTTCAGTTAATGATTGAATACACCTATGGCGAGTTATACGACAATAAAATATCCGTAGAATTTTCCCTGTCGCATCGTCATATATTTGATGATTTGGTTTGTTTTGCTTAACATCATAACATCTTCTTATGTATCGTTTAATGTCGAAATTAATTTTTTTGTGAGCTGTGTTAATTTATTTTCCAAAAATGCATTGTTGGTAATTTTCTTCTTCCAATAATGCATTGCTGGTATTTTTTTCTACAATGAAAATCTATTGCTACTATTTTTTTATAATGTATTTTTATGTTTTCAAGTTTTAACCCCAGTTTGAGAATTCACTGTTTACCCATAGTTGGGACCCTAACAGTTACCACCCCACAGGCACAAGTGGACCTGGGAACAACAGCAATTAAGAGGTGGTTACACACACATCAAAATCTCCCGATCGGAGGCATTGCTGCCTAATGTAGTTCATCATCATACCCAGGACGGTTGTATATTTGAATATTCTCATTCAAGCATCTCTGATAGGTATATTCCGTCTTTCTACGCGATCAAAACTGAAATTTTAAAGTCAGCGTTCCGAATCCCAAAAAGGGAACGCTGACTTTAAAATTTCAGTTTTTCTGTTTCTGACTAGTCTTGTGTCTATCGTCTCTTCATGTTGACTTAAATATAAATATGTTTCCAATAACCATGTCCTGAAGACGGTCTACTAGACCGAAACGTCTGACGTCGACAGTAAAACAAAATTAAAACAGTAAACTTGTCTTTTCCATATTTTTCATCATATATAATTAATACAAATAAATGTATTTTGTCACTTAGCTGATTGGTGTTATACTCGATTCTAGAATTTCTTCAGGTCGTTTCAGCTAAAATAGAATATATAGGATATAGCCATATTTACCTACGGCGGGAGAAGAGATGGATTAATACCTTTCCCAACGTAAGTGAATGAAATGAACTCGACTGAAATTCGAACTCGGCCCCCTGATTCCTCAATCCATTATTCATTACTCGACCGTGCCTCCAGACATTGATATTGGGCGTGTTATTTTATTACCAATATAGATGTTGTTGTATTCTTGTTGTTATTGATATGGCTGTAGACATACTAATTATCTATGAGAAAATTGCGATAGTCTTTTTTTAAAAATTAAAGCTTTAATATATCGCAAAGCAGTCAGCCGGTAAGATGTTTGGTACAAACCACAGTAGCGTCTAATATCCCAATGATTGTTTATTATACTTCAACAAAAGGAAATAAACAAGTTTAAAAACATAAAATAAAATAAAATTACACCAACCTCAAAATAACTATAATGATTTTTTTTTCAAATAAATCGAAAACTTCTTTTTTTAAAAGTGTTTTCAGAGAAAAGCGACAACATGTCTCGTTTACATGAAACCAGTGAATGAAAAAAAAAAATGATAAAAACCTCAGTGGAAAACTTTCCACGGATTACTGTCTAGGTTTAAAGAACAAAATGCAGTCGATACAGAATATTATTCAAACGAAAATAAAAGAGAAAAGAAAATGTTAAAAAAATGTCCATACTAATGTCTGCAAAAATATGTTTATTGATTGTCTGTCGCATTTTTTTCGTTCCGAAGAATCATACAAACTGCAAAATATGAGTTTCCGGATATGAAAAAGAAGTCTTTGAAAATAAATTCAGGAAAATATAATCATAAATTAAATACATTTAATTTGTTTATTTTATACTAAACAGCAAAAATAAATTGAAAAGAAAATTCAGGATTCGTTTTGGGATAAAACAGGGTGACACCAAAAAACGGGAATTTTTGAAGTGCGTATTGCCAGACATGAGCAAGTGGCAACACTACGAGATAGTGACCTTGCGCAAGCAAACATTTCGCCATTTTAGTAACGAGAATGAAATTCACAGTATCCCAGCTGAGATGTTGCAGCAGTCAATGAGGAAACTCAACAGCAGATTTCAAGAATGCATCCATACAGGAGGACGCCATCTACAGGACGTAATTTTAAAAAAAAATGAAAATTCCATCATTGTTTCTTAAATGGCATGTTTTAAGGTTTCAATTACTATGAATTAAATATTTTTCTTCCATCACTCTTGGTTTTATTGGATTGTTAAAAAGTCCCGTTTTTTTTTTGGTCACCCTATACATACATATCTATAAGTTTTTTTTAAGAAATTTGGCAAATGGAAAACGCTTGATCGTCATTAGATTTGATTACGCGTTTCGCGTTTTGTAGGCTTCATCAGATCCAAAAACGAATTTTTTTTTTGATCGAATGAAGCTTAGGAAAGTCGTCCTGAGTATGACGATAAAGTACATCCGCTTCATGGGTAAGATGATAAACTACGTCCGACAGCAGGGCCTCTGATCAGTAGATTTTGAGGAGTGTGGAAACACCTCTTAGTTGCTGGTGCTCCCAGCTCTACCTTGACACGGGGTGGTAGCACCTGTTAGGGTCCCAGCTATGGATAAATCGTTAAGCCCCCAAACTGGGGTGAAGACACTATGAAAGTGTAAAAATAGGTTTTAATACCAGAAATACTTTGTAAAAAATTATTACCAGCAATATATTTTTGAAGGAAAATTATTACCAGCAATATCATTTAAAAATAATAAAAAAAATATTACCAGCACTAAAAATCTTGTCGGCATTAAATAACCCATTGGGGGTGATATACTGTAAAACAAACCAAACCAAACCAAACTTAGAAAGGTGAAACGCGTGATCAAATCTAGTTTCAATCAAACGTTTTCCATTTCAATTTTAAAAAATCAACTTTTGTAGGTCTTCAATATCCTATTTCCCCCCCACCATATATATATATATATATATATATATATATATATATATATATGTATTAACAGAATTACTCGGTCCATCACCGGATTAAAAGGAGTTTAGGAACACCAGGGAGGGGCAGAGAGAAAGGGGAAAGAAAGGAGTAACAGAGAGAGTATATTTATGTTACATAATTTTTTTTATATCCTTAATATATATACAATTGTCATTGTTTTTTCATTTTAATTTTATGTTTTGTCAGGTAAAGTGGACCATGACCATGGAAAAATTTTAGCAACTTCCTTATCAAACTAAAAGTAATTTATTATTCAGATCTGCAGTATCGTGTAAATCATAGGAAACATTCTTTGTAAACCTGACAATTTGCTCTATGCAATTTGTGAACTAATACTGTCCAGATATTTAAAGTCTGTGATTAATCCAAAAGGACTTCTGGATAGATTATATTGCGTGCCTGGTTATTTGGAGTAAGTATGGTTAGTTTTTTTTTTTGCCCTTCTTGTCCGTGACATTCCAACATACAACTGTCCATAAGAAAACATGAGACGGACAGGTGAATTCCAATTTCCTTGAAGGTTTGTCCTTGCATTTTATGTACAGTCATAGCGAAACAGGGCTGCATGGAAACTGGAACCTTCGAAATTTCAAAGGGATCTCTGTACCTGATGGAATCAATGGAATCCTTAGAAGTAAAATGATATCGCCTTCATTCGTTTCTCAGAATTTTCAAAATTTTTGAGTTAAACTGATTAAAAAAAAAATTATTTTGTTATTTTTAAACATAAGAATATATTATTAAATATAATATTAAATAAAGAATAAGAAATACTTCAAGAGTGCCGGCGTTTGTATTCTTTTTTTTTTATACTTATTACATACATTTAAATTCAGTTCATAATTGCCTGTCGAGCTAGAGTGATAAAAATATAAAAAATGTATTCGTTTAATTTATTTTCTCTTTCCCCCTCTAAAACTGTAAGAATAAACAGTTAATTAAAAATGTGTTCCCGTTCTTTCTATAAATAGCATGTGTCTTTAAAAAGCAGTTTGAGTTTACACTGATTTAAAATTAATTTTAACAATAAAAGGAGCTAAACTTCGCTTATTAGAATATTCTTTTATTTTAGGAATTTTTGGTTGAGTTACAGTGCTAAAAATGTATTCTTTTAATGTTCTCTTTTTATCCTCCAAAGATTTAATAATGTAAACTTAATTAAAAAATTGTCATTTGTAGGTGTAAAATTTAGCATATTGATTCAAATGAAAAGTATTCGTTTTTCTTTAAATCAAAATGTTTTTGAGATACACCGATTAAAAATTAAATTACTTTGTTCTTCTTTCTTTAATCTCTAAAAATGTAAAAATAAAACGAAGCAAAGAGTCCTTATTTGTATTCAAATGAAAAGTATTCGTTTAAAAATCAGTTTTTGAGTTAGTGATAAACAATTTACTATTTTCTTGTTTTTACCCTCTAAAATTGAACAATGGATAGGTGCAATAAAAAGAAGCTAAGAATTAAAAATGTAAAATTTCGCGTAATTCTGATTCTTCATTTACATTTAAAATAGTATTTAAAAGCAGGTAGCCCTTGGTTTGAAATATTTCATGATTTGTTTTAGGTCACCAATAAAGTAAGATTCTTTTGCAATTAGTACTACATTACAAAACATTAATTTTCGGAAGAGAATTTAATACAAATTTTGTATTTATCTTCGAAGATTTTCGCAGTGGAATATGTGTGATGTTTAAATATGGCGGTTATATATATAATACCCTACGTCGATTGCACAACTCAGAGTTTCATGCTCTATTTGAAATCAGGCACAAGTTTGGGGTGACACCGTTTGTTTAATATTTCTGATTATCGTGCGATATTTTATTGTTAGGGTGGATTATTATTGTTGTTATTTAGATGTATTTAAATGAATTGTAGTTTAATTTTGGATTTGAATTTAGGATCAGATTAACATTTAAGATTGAAAATAAGATTTAAAATAAGAATTATAAATTTTAATTTTAAAACGGACGCTATTATTTAAAAAAAAACGTTTGACGTTCAAGGGTGGTAACTCTAATTTTTGTGTGAATATCAATAATGAAATTAATAAAATTAATAATATTCATAAAATGAATAATATTAATAAAATTAAAAAAATATCCAGTGATAAAATTAAAATAATAATATTACAATAAAAATAAAATAAAATGAAAACATGTAAATAATAAATAAAAATAATGAATGATAACAAAAACATTTGCTGATAGTAAGACTAGGAGTAAAAGTAACATACAAACAATAATAATTGTTATATAGTAAAAATAGTTATAAAGTGGTAATGAAAACAATAATATTAGCATAAATGTTAAATGCTTTACAGTTTAATAATAACAGTAACAATATCTATAAAGTAAAGATAGTAAAATATTAATAAAAATAAAAATAGAATTAAATAATTATGATAATAATAAATAGTATGGTATTTGCAGTCCCCGGGCCTGGCTAGTCTATATTAATCTGGGCCAACGTGCTTGAGTAGAAATTTGGTTCTATGAAAGCAGGTGCTCATTAACTCACTTTATTTTTTTTAATAAGTTTAGATTGTTCATATTTTTTAGGATCATTTTCAGAAAGACATAAATTACAACTGCGCCTTTCTCGCTGAAGTTTTTAGCGTTACGCATTCCCAGGTGATAGTTTGTTTTTTATTCTCCCATTTCAGTTCCCAGAAAAAAATTGAGAGTGCAGTACTGTTACTATATTTGATATTACCTAATATAAAAATCTATTATCCTATCCGGCATTAAGTCATACATGGAAATTGAAACCAATTCCACTTTATCTTTTTGGGATGTTTTGGTAACTAGAACTCCATCTGGTCACATCACATCGATTTACTGCAAACCAACTTTTAACGGATTATATATTCGGTGGGATGCATTCTGTCCCAACAAACGTAAAGAAAATTTAATTACTTCCCTAACACATAGAGCTTTAATGGTTTGCTAAGAATCTAAATTTGATGAAGAGTTAAAAACAATTACCGACGGAAAACACTGAATCGTTTCCGCCTTTTCTTCAGTAAAATAGTTGTATCCATTTATCTCGCGAATTCAGTCCTCTGGTGAACTAGAGGAACCTTTCTAGGGCGTAAGATTGGGCGATGGTATATGCAGGCCGTGTGCTACCCAGACTACATGCGCTGCATCTCGACATACAGGACATTACATTTGGGGATGGCTTGGCTGCAGGAGTCGCTGGAAAGTTGTCCGACAACCACATTTGGAACTTCACTCCGGGTTTTCTGTCTGAATTTACATTCATAGCTTTTCCGTATTTAGGTAAGGACCTCAAGGCAGCAACGGTTTAAAATTATGTTTTCCTCTCCTAGATGGACTTTATAGGCTGTCGAGCTCCATCTCCCCGAAGCAACTGGTTATGAGGCGCCAGTTTTCCGCCTAGACCCATTCTTGGAACTGGACTTAATTGTCAGAGACTATTTGAAACGCATACCAGAGAAACATTATATAG
This sequence comes from Acanthosepion esculentum, assembly GCA_964036315.1. Taxonomy (NCBI): domain Eukaryota; kingdom Metazoa; phylum Mollusca; class Cephalopoda; order Sepiida; family Sepiidae; genus Acanthosepion; species Acanthosepion esculentum. The sequence continues at coordinate 47,780,703 of OZ038494.1, forward strand.
AGAATGTGAGATTTTTTCTACTATTAACCGTGGCTTTGGAACATATATATGCATATAAACATTATATACATTAGGGGTTTAAAAGCTCCTCCCCCAAATTAACGCTTTTTTAATATAGAAAACATTAGGTAAACGTAAACACTAGAAAGGAAGGTAAATTATAAAATTGTGTATAAATAAACACAAATATCGAAAAGTTCGTTAATTCTAGAAAAGCATAGAAAAAACAAAAAATGAAAATATAAATCAGGATTTAAACCTAAAATAATCGAAGATTATGAAGTCACTATTTAACATACTATAAATCAATTTATACTGCTTTTTGACAGAAATAACATTTAAACTATCGATTGATAAAAAATGATCGTGAGTAGAAAATGCGATGTTGATAAATATAATTTTTGGTAAGCAGAAAAAAAAAATACATATACAATCTCAAATAAATATAATAATCCTAATAACTGCAATAAAATAAATAATAATTGCAAATTATATTAATTTACGATATTAATTTTAAGCAATATTTAAGTTTTTCAGTAAAACTTGAAATACATTGATTTTTTTGCATCTTCGACAAAACGCATCATCTTTCCAGAACGATATTCTGCAAAATACGTCGACCGTAAACATTGACAACAGTCAAAGATATGGATAAAATAATTTGGATTTGCAAGCAATTAATACTTGCCAAAATTCTACGAAAAACAATGTCTGTTTAAAATATAGTCGATGTTCCAACGTTTTTGGAACTTTTGGAAGTGAATTTTGGCCTCCTTTGATAGATAATGTCGAGAAAACCTCAACCCCACAAAAAGTCCAGAGAAGCCACAGGCCGAAGAAAGGAATTTATTTGGGGAATTAAGATTTTGCGAAACATTTTTTCCTTCCGCTTAATCGTCTGATAACTTGCATTGAGTTCCAAGAAGAGCGAAATAAAGGAAGAAAAAACATTTCCTTTTTAACCAATTCAGGGATCACGTGGTAACAAGTTGCGTGACCCTGTAACTATAAAAAGAAAATAGTAAAAGGTAACAGCTTTTAGTCAAGAAGAATCAACAACCCATGTAAGTACATAACTCCTTCCCTCGCCTGAACCACAATATCAAATAAAAAGAGGAAAATTTAATTAGAAAGAAGCAAAACAATTTTTTTAATCATTTCACCCCAAGCAAGGTAATAAAGCCACTAAGACGCAAGAGGGGTTAGTGTGTTAGAGAATATGAAAAAAACCCAACAAAGAATTTATGGCGAGAGAACGGTAAAAGAATTAAGAAGACAGAAAAGGATTGACATTGCATTTAAATTTCTGAAGATCAAAGTTGACTGGAAAGTAAGAAGCCAGGAGAGAGTTCTACAAACGAGAAGTGTCAGAGAAGAAACTGTTAGCATAGAACTGTTACATCTAGACATTTCAACTGTAAAATGACGAGACCTTACCGCCAATCTAGTACTGCCCTTAAATTCATAAAGTCAGGCAACAAAATTCATCAGAACAATTACTATGAAAATATTTATAGAAAATCCACCGAGGAAGCTTCTTAATGTCGATGGGAAAATCTCTGAAACCAATATACCAGGTCAGCACCAATAACATTGCATTTGGATTTGATCAAAAATCTCAAAATATATAGCAGTAGCACCCGACCAGATGTGGCAGTAATATTCAAAGCAAGGACTGGCTGCAAACAGCAGGCATGCGCATCAAGAACGAGTTCAGTGAATATACAAAAATAGAAAGGGACGTCATGCAAAGATGCGTCTTCTCACCCGACATGTTCAACCTAGACAGCGTGGCAATTCTGATAGAGTTGGAATCTCTACCGGAATTTAGCGTTGGCGGCCACAATCTCAACAACATAAGATACGCAGACGACACAGTACTGATAGCAGACACGGAAGAGAAATTACAAAATCTCCTATAGAAGGTAGCGACGGAGAGTGAGAAGAATGCCACAGCCCGTTTGTTGGCTTCATAGCATGTACTTCGCCAGGGCTACGTACTCCTAGACTAGATGCATACCACAGCTAGAGACGTCAGCTCGCACTACGATTCAGCTAAGCCGAGCGAGGGAGAGGGTATTCGAGCGAAATTATATGTAAAGAAACTCAACTATATTGCGAACTCTGCTTGCTCATGCCTTGTTCGTAGTCGTTAACATCAGACCAGTCGCACATCCATATATAACCACAGTTAAATCCTCTTAGTCAATAAAACAGTGATCATTATTGGCGATGATAAAAAGAACTTTAACATTAATAATTTTCTTTTTTTTTTGTCGAAACTGACGGATTCTTGATGCGTCCAGTTTTAGATTCAGCACAAAGGTAGGGTCTCCAGTGAGAATCGATATCACTATCTGTCTTTATTTCTGAATCGATATCACTATCTGTCTTTATTTCTGTACACTATTTACATTATTCGGACTATTGTCCTCATCTTTGTCACTGTATTTATTACAACGTTTCGGCCGTTGTACTCTTCGGCCTTCTTCAGTTGGTTGGAATGTCAAACTGGACCCTTTATTTCGCTCACTGGGGTAGACTGTTCTAGTTCCACGTGCCATGTCCAATGGATGTCAGTTACCAGTTATCTCCTGTTAATTCCCCTCTCCAATTTCTCCACCACCTTAACCAGGTATTGAAATCAAACTCTTTGGGTCCTTTCACTGGATCTAACAACCACCTGAAGAAGGCCGGAGCGTACAACGGCCGAAACGTTGTAATAAATATGGCGACAAAGATGAGGACAATAGTCCTAATAATGTAAATAGTGACGATAACACTATATTAATAATGAATTGCAAAAATAGTGTGTTGCAGATTTCCTTTTCATATTATTAATCATTTCATCCCCAGCAAGACAATAACACTACTAAGATACAAAGGGTTACTGAGTGTGGGAGAATATGAGAAAAAGAAAAACATTAAGGAGAGAGAACAATAAAAGAACAGGAATTACGAAGACAGAAGATATGAATTGAAATTTTATTTAATTTTTTGACGATCAAAGTTGTCTGAAAAAGCCAGAAGCCGTAAGAATTTTATCATGGAAGAGTTCTCCCCGTGAATTCGTTCCGACTTTGAAGTATTTTTTTTTCTATATTATGAACGTTCCCTCTTTAGAATTTTATGCATTCTGCCGAAGCACATCTGCTTTTTGGCCTGTTATTTTTTTAAATTCTTTCATGCATGCCTACCGTATCTATTGTGCTCAGTTCTTCTCTCTCTTCTACTATTATGTCTATCTTTTTACTTTCTACGTCTTTTTTAAGATTGTTCTCTCCTTAGATTTTATGCATCCTGTCGAGGAACCAGACTTTCTATTATTTCTTTTATTTGATTCTCTTATGCATGCATCTACGATACCCAGTTCTATCTCAGCACACATTTCTTTGAGCCATTTGTCTTTGATCTGTCCGAATTTGCATTTAATATACTATATTCTATACCAGTGTTTCTCAACCTTTTTAAGCAAAGGCACACCTAGGAGCAAATGAAAATATCACGACACACTTCGAAAACTTTTTAAATAAATTTATACATCATGAAATAAAACCATAGATTTTAAAAAAATTGAAAATTATGAAATCAAATGCTCAATGCTGAATATCGGAATAATCGACAATATTAATTCATAATTCAATATAACTTTGCAATAATTGTGAATTAAACAAAGAATGTTGAATACAATTATATGAAAAAAGGTTAATATTAATCTATTCAGATAAAGGAAAATTTTAAAACGTTAAATTAAAAAAATAAAAATACCTTTTAAAAAATTAATATTAAAACAAAGAATTTAAAATAATATTACCGAAAATAGTGAAAATAATTATTTTTAAAACGTTTAATACTTGTTCATGAATTCAAATAGAAAAGTCCTTGAAACAAAGCAAGTTCAGTCGACCAATGATGACAATTCCAGAACAACGTAACTATAAACAATTTTTTCTATCCTCTGCCAGCCGCTATGATGGAGAAAGCATTACCTCGAACCGTCGCCAGTGAGACACGCTGCAAGAGCCACTCCGTTTCGCGAGATTCGTTCCTTAATCGAGACGGAGCCCGGCTCAACCGCGGACCTAATCAAATTACCGGCCGAAAATGTATCTGCACAGGTCGCATCCCAAATCAACGACTTACCCATTTTAAAAGGGAAGATGGTAATGCCATCCGGCCGCTTTCCATCACCACGGTCGAGGCCTACGGGTTCGATTTGGGAAGGGAACCCAGCTGCATCCAAACCTCTTTTGATGATGTCGTTAATTGCTGCATGTCGTAGAAAGCGGCCTGCACTACGACGACAGGAGAGAGAATGAAAACCAAACTCATCGATGGAGGCTCGACATCTGCATCTGTGACGCTCACATAATTTGAGTCCAAGACGGATCGCGACTCCGACCCGAGTGCACGAAATACTAACGCTGTACCATTACGACTTCCACACGTGAAAATTGGTGTGAAAATTTTTCGCGGCACACTTAAGAGGATCGCGTGGCACACCAGTCTGCCATGTTACGGTGGTTGAGAATCACTGTTCTATACCATTCCTTGGAACGACTTGCAATCTCTTTTTTTTATCGCCACCAGGTTTTCATCTGTCATCCACTTCTTTTTTTTGTCTCTTTTTTCTTGAAATTCTCTCTTTCAGCGATACCACACCGATTTCACTAGAGCTTTCCTTAAAATGTTCCACTTTGAATGACCTAATATATTCGTTCTTAACTCTGTCGGCAGGTGGAGTTGTGCTGGAGTCTCTCGCATTGGAGTTTACATGTTGCTTTGTATCTCTTTAATTTCTCTAATTGTACCCTTGCGCACTTTTTGTTGGACTTGTTTATAACAGCTGCGCTTCGGGACACCCGTATTATTTAATAAACTTCCATTAGCACTGCATGTGTCTACAAGTGAGAAAAACCTAGTTAGGATCGATCTCATTACTCAAGACTTACAAGATCAGTTTGCTGACCATTACATTATGATATAGTATGCGATAACCAAGAGATACAAAAATAGAGTATTCACTAGGAAACAGAATTAAGACACATTAGTTAAAGTGTATGTGGCGAATTTGTTGACCACAGCTTCACAACAGAGTGTTCTGTGATACTAAGTCTATTGGTCTGTCAGATCTGCTTGTTGTTAATTTTACTAGAAGGTAGAGTCACAATGCTATCCTATACTAATCTTGCTAGATGATATAACTCCGCACTCCTCCTCTGTAGTATATGGTTTCAGGCCAGAAAATACCAAATGTAAATAATGAACCTTTCTTCTAATAGAAGTTGATCTCTGATGACCACAATATGAAACTGGGCGAGACTAACCTATCGACGTGCTGATATGCCGTTAGGTTAGAACGTGCATACGCAGTACAACCGGATAGCCAGAAAACATATAATCACCCCAACAGACTGGACAAAGCCATAGGGTATCATACATCCTCACGAGAAGAAGAATCCATCTTTGGAGAAAAAAAAAAGCCCAAGCCACAAACCCACTCACCGAATGTGTATAAAAAATAATTTTATGTACGAAAGTTTAGTCTCATCCTCAGAGACACCAAAGTAGGTTTTTCACTCAGTATCACACTAGAGAATCAGAGAAATCAGCCGAATGAATTGAAAGATGCCCTTCTGGACACTATGCGCAAATTCGCATCCCGCCGTATGTCGTTCACTGTCCCTGACTTGTAAAACAAGTGGCCGACCCAGCTGAGGTTAGAACGTGCATACGCAGTACAACCGGATAGCCAGAAAACATATAATCACCCCAACAGACTGGACAAAGCCATAGAATATGACATCCTCACGAGAAGAAGAATCCACATTTGGAGATAAAAAAAAGCCCAAGCCACAAACCCACTCATCGAAGGTGTATAAAAAATAATTTTATGTACGAAGTTTTAGTCTCTTTTCATTAGACAGTACAGCGATAATATTAGTCTCCGCAAAAAAAATAAAAAAAAATAAATGTAATTCTAAAGAGATTCTGGAGCATGGGTCTCCAATTACTCGTTACTCATGAAATTACACTTAAATGAAATAAGCGATGTTGAAATATAATTCTTTGTCCCAAGATAACCAGAAAATGTCTCATTTATGTTGAAAAAGATATTCCCTAATATCAGCATTATCCTTGTTGTGTAAAAAGACTGATTACACTTTTCTACACTTGAAAACATGGACTCGTCCATCTGCTATGAGGAGAATATCCGATCGTGGAACAGTGGCTAAAAGTAGGTCGCAAAGGTGTAGCGCTTTCAGTCGTACGCTTGTAGCACTGAATTACTATATTCTCAATGTTTTCATTGTATTAACCCCTTCTTCCCTCAATCCTTTGTTTCCATTGTTTTACTTAGAATCTTACTAACGAGTAACAGTAGTTTAGGTTTATTTTGTTTTACGGCATATCAACACGTCAATGGGTTATTTAATACCGACACGATTTTTAGGATAGGTTCGATTGAATAGAATAGGTATATTTTATAAGAGGTCAGTTTATAAATAAGTCTTCTTCGACTTATTTGTGTAAACAGGGTTTTTGAAAGTCAAATGTAATTCTAGTAGAATATTTTCAAAATGTATTGCTGATAATATTTTAAAAAAATGTTTTACTGGTATTTTTTACTGTAAAAATCCATTTTTATAATTTCATATTGTTTTGAGCACAGTTTGGGGGTTAACTACTTGCCCATAACTAGGACCCAAACAGGTACTACCACTTCGGGCCAGGGAGGACCTGGGAACAATAGCAATTAAGAGGCGGTTCCGCGCTCCTCAAAACCTACCGTTCAGAGATCTTGTTGCCGGATGTAGTTTATCGTCATACCCAGGTCGCACGGCAACTATGAGCATAACGCTTTATAACAATTTTGAATCAAGTTTCTCGGGACAATTGTATGTTGTTTAACAAAAACATAACCGACATGTTAGACCAAAGTAAATTGAAAATTCTTTGCAAAATCATTTATAAAGAAAATATTTAGTCTAGGCTTCTATATTTATTGTCTTTGCAGCAAGCTGTCAATTTCTTCATAAAGTGTTGTAACCTAGGGAAGGTTACTGAATAGAATGATCACACGAAGGTTGGTAATGAACGATAATACTTATGACAAGAACAACACATACAAGATTTGCCAGCGGCGCGTAGAAGAAGTAGTCAACTGCTAGAAGTGAGTCAAGTGAATTCCATAATTAATCTCCAACTGCAGACCAACATACAGTATTTACTATTGTATTTATGCGAAAGGGGACATATCTTTTATCGTTCGTAGGTATGATACAACATAAAGAATTCTAAATTCAAAGAACTGATATTTTTACAGTAAAATTCACCCTTTACAAGCATCGGAGGCCACTTGAAGTAGAGGCTTACATTAGGTGACTGTTTCTACGTAGAGGAATGGAAAATAACGGTTAAGACTGAGCAGGTTAAGATTGTAGTGATCGAGGAAACATCCTGTTGAGAGTCGGTTCCACAGGGCAATTGTTCGCAGGAAGAAGCTGCTTGAGTAGAACTTATTTCTCACCGATGGAATACAGAGAGAATATAGGTGGTTTGCTACTATGTTAGTTGCATGGCTTGTCCTTGCTGCGAAGAAATATGACAACAGCACTCCATTTTGGGCCTGATCTGGCTCTTGTAAAAGTAGAGGATAGCAGGAAGAGTCGGGTTCTTACTGACGCGGTACAGGGAGATATGCATATTGATGCTGTTTTTTTAAACTTTTAGTCCGATTGTTCTACGAGTTAAACTTATTTCAAGATATATATATATATATATATATATATATATATATATATTTTAGTACTAGACGAGCATTATTTTTATTATTTTATATTTGGATATAAAGCACGGAAAAGACTAAAATATAACATAGTTTATAAATCGTGTTAAAATACATTTTATGACTTATTAATTCACAAGCCGAATTACGTGCACATTTTTTGTAAGAAAATGATTGATTTTAAACCAGTATTATAATTTGTGGAGAAAAAAAGGTGCATTTCAATATTACTCAATGATCTAGCCGATGTGACCTCCATCTTCTGGTTTTCTCCTTCTATATTTTGGATAGGAGTCATTCCCTTGTTCGAATTTAAATTTAATTTAAATCAAAGGGAAAAAAATTGTATACCACAAGGATAGCCTTTCAGCAAAATGAAGTATACTTATCCAAGTACCCTAGGAATCATTTCCTTGTTCAAATTTAAATTTAATTTATATTAAAGGAAAAAAAAATGAGGGAGGGGTTGTTCCCAACCCCGGCCCCCCAACCTTTTGTCAAAATGAAATATATCCAAAATTACCCAAGTACCATGGGTAATGTAGTTTCAGAATATATATGGTTATGGGGGTCTATCTCCAAACCCTAGGAGGAGTTCGATAAAAGACAGAGGCTACAATTTTATATATACAGATTCCTAATTTTCGGTAAAATATTTAAATCATGTCTAGACATTAAAAGGTTAAGGTGAGCCTGAGTGGAGAATTTCTTACCGATATAGAAATGGTGATGATGAAAATAGCAGTTTTCATACAAGAAACTTTCGATATTCACTGACCAAACAATTAGCGTTAGTGCCGGTTGAAATTCAGGAAATGTTTCTCATAAAACGGTCTATAAGGAACTTAGACTTCTCAAGTTCAATATTATCCCTTTTTCTAGTATTGATGTTTGGTGGGAGAGGGTTCCTTCGAAACATTTTTAAAGATGGCGTGGAGAGTTAACATCTTGATTATATTATTATCTTCTCTTGTTACATGTTCTATCCACCATTCTTTGTTGTTGCCAGCTGTTTTCTTTTTGTTATTTGGTAAAGCTTATTTATTGTGATTCTGTAGCTCTTTACTTTCTGATGCTGTACCACCAGTCTACAGGATCTCTATAAATAATTGCCTTATTTAAAATCTGAATGATGCATTCGCTTGATCCATTTCCATCTGAAAACAACAATAATAATTTAGTATTTGTGCTGTCATAAACCTACCATTACTAACAGAATGAAAATAGGAGCGGATATGAAATTTAATAGAAGCATTACGTCCCCCCCACCGAAAGAAAAACAAAAATTTTATGATAAAGAAAAAATTACAAGTTATAATGCGATTAATGACAGAGATCAAAGCAAATATAAGCCCCCCGCCATCTGCATGGTACAGATGCGGTGGATTCCACTGGAATAAAGGCTGTCGATTTAAATACAAGAACTGTTTAGCTTGTGGAAAAGTGGGATATAAGGCATCTCAATACAGGAACAAAAAACGCACTTGTAGCGTAAGAACTACTAGAATGGACTACGAAGACAAACTAAACACAAGAAAATACGTGGAACTCGAGATCTTAAATAAGAAGGTAAAATTACAGTTAGACTCAGGATCGGATCTAACTATAATTAATTTACAAACATGGAGGAAGCTAAATAGACCGACCATGATGCATCATTTAAATTTAAATGGTAATAACAACTTTGGTAGAAATTCTTATATATTAACTAAATTCTTACTTAAGAAATATCGTTTCTTTTTTCTCTGCTTGTTTTTCTTCGACTTGAATTGCATTTTTGCATAGCTAACAGAAATGCTGATATCAGTGAAGCAAGCCGTTATAATCACGTTTCCTGTGAACTACTCTCTCTTACAGTCACAAACCAAAACCACACTCTTTGCAAATCATCACTTTAAGTCCGGTAATTAGGATGACGTCTGGAGTTGTCATAACGACGTGATATTAAATTTACTTAAAAAATTAAATGCGTACGAAACCTTATAAACATCTTTTGTTCTTCTTCATTTATTCACTTCTTTAGATTATTTTCGCATATATATCTATCTATATATATATATATATATATATATATATATATATATGGTGTCGAGTAAAAGAAATGTGTCACCTACGTAAAAAAAATCAATTTTATCAAATATTTACTAAGAAGCTGGTACGCATGTGGCATAATGCTTAACGGTTCGATACGTAAAAACTGCTAGTTCGAATTTTAACCGAGTCAATTACGTTCGCACAAATAACATTCGGGCAGATATGGATCCAGCTCTTCTTCCCCTCCAGCTATCGTTTAAATAGCAGTACAGACTGGGCTGTCTAGGCATGGTTGGCAAGTGGTATATGAGAAAGAAAACTCTCAATTCAAAACCACATGTAGCCCTGTCGAAGCACGTTGATATGCAGCCAGTGACAATATCATGGACTTCACGATGACTCGATAATCGAAATTACAGCCAACCTACGAAAATCATTATTATTGTTATTATTATTATTATTAGTAGTAGTAGTAGAAGTAGTAGTATTAAGATACTCTAAGTGTTGAATAATGTACTTTTACGTGTAGTATTTGTAATCATTCAAAATTGTGTAATGCATTGTGTAATCCAAATTACAGAATTAGAAATAGTTTGTTATGCGTATGTTTTAAAAAGTGATTCATTTTTTTTTTTTTTGTTTCAAAACACGGTCAAGATATTATGTCCATGTTCAAAGTTAATATTATTAAGTGTTGGTTTGTTTATTTTTATAAGTAAGGCTTCCATTATTTTTAGCCTTTTTTTGCAAGTGGATGATGCTATTATATTAGTGTTGTCGACAAGTATATTCCGAATAGTGTCCGGTAGGTCTCCATGAATATTTAAATGAGATCTAATTGGGCTATTGTCAGAAAGGTGTAGGGTTAATCTGCGTGTTAAACGATTTGTAGTGTGGCCTATATAATTATTTACGAAAGTTGATTCTTGAGGAATTCTTTCTAAAACATACACATAACAAACTATTTCTAATTCTAAGAGTTGAAATATAATCCTTGATAATGGCTAAATGTATAGCCGAAAGCGCTCGGAAAAGAACATTCGGACAATTTTTATATAATTTATCCTCTGAAAAGAAAAACTTTATTAGATCGCACGAGAAATTATATAAAAAACTAAATAAAAGCATCTTGTCAGTCGTTTTTAATGAAATATATATATATATATATATTAAAGATATACGACAATTTTGAAAGATTTCATTCTGTGATATTTCGCCGAAAATCGACATCCTCAGAAAAACAATTTTATTTCAGTAAATCCCGCATTTCACTCATATGAATGCCTGATGTTGACTTGTGCTATACCGTTTCAGAAACAACATTTAATTAATTTGAGCTGTGTTGCTTCAGACACGAATTTTAAAATAATTTGAGCTATATCGCCTCGTAAACGAGATTTAAAAAAAATTGAGCTGTATCACCTCAAAAACGGCATTTTAAATATTTTGTGCTGTAACGAAATTTTAATTAATTGGATTTATGTAGCTTTAGACACGAAATTTGAAATAATTTGAACTCTGTTTTTTTTTTTTTTTTAATTTGAATTATTTATATATACGTTCATTTTAAGATTTGCGTGTTCCACCATAGTCTTAATACTAATTCAATAAGAACAGTAGATAAACTGTAATAATCCGGTCGTATATTAGCCGTAAGGTTTTCTCAGATAATATACGACCGTTCTGTTTTCGTTTATCGTCTGTTCTTATTGAAGAACTAACTCTATTTTCTGAGGTAGTCTTGTGAAGTGAAGCCATTTATTAATACTATCGTGATGTAAAACCTTTTCGAAAGTGGGGCATGGAACAAATGATAGCAATCTGGAAATCTTCAATAGAATGTATCTTGTAATTTCGCAATGAAAGAATTTACGAAATATTTTCGAATTTGTTTGTTTCTCTTTATCGCCAACTCCTTTAACAGCCGACATCTGCGCTGAAATTCGGTTGGACATGTTTTCCGTTCTCTTCTTTGTCATCTCTGATTAATTTAAAATAAACAACCTTTGTCCATTCACTTAACATACAAATAAACTTTCGACGGCTCTCGAATAATGAACCAGAAATTGGAGCCTACGTGCCTGTTTATCAGAAATCGACCATGATGTCTAGGCGAGAAAAATAGGGTCTCTATTTCTTTCTACTTCTCCCTTAATTAAGGCGCTGATTTTAAAAGTCTACAGTAAAAATTGTTTATAGTTTTAGCCAGTTAGGTAATTATAGACAGACAAAAAAAAAACAGGATTAAGTTGTAGAGATACAGCAGGCGATTATCTCCCTTTCGGGAAGATAAGTCACGTGGGTCACGTGTGATGTCACTACTTACAGTGACGAAAACGGCAGGCAAATTCGGTTTGTTTTCAGCAGCTAAACCGTAAGGTTGCTTTCTTTAGCTCCCCGCCACTCTGCTCCGGTCAGAGGTTAAATCTGACTCCCCCAGTAGCTGAGAAGTACATGGTGCCATTTTACCTTTGGGAATATATCTTTCCCAGATATAGAAAGAAACTCTAGTTTGCAGGCCTCAATTTGAGGAAAGCCTAAGACACGCTGTTTCCTGTTCGTCTATTATGTCCTCGCCTGGGATATAGATGAATGCGTCCGCTTTGAATCTGGAGCCTTTAATAGGGCTTCTCTAGACACAGGAGTCTCTCCTTATTATATGGAATATCCTTCCTTTTTTGTTACTCCTTATACTCTACTTTGTTGTGTAGATATATGTGATATATTTTTTCTCTCTCTCGCCATATATATATATATATATATATATATATATATATATATATATATATATATATATATATATATGTATATAATCTTAAGGACAGTGATCATAATTTATTATTGAAATGAGATACAAAAGTATCACGTTTAAAATTTAAGACGCCTTTCGTCCGAAACTTCTTAAAAAATAAAATCGTCGGCTTAATAAAACGGAGTAGTTCATAAGAAAATTTTGTAACAACTGATATTAAACTGTCAATTCCCGAAATGGAAGAGGGAATTGGGGAAAAAATATGTTCTTCCCATTTAGGTGACTGATTCCCCGAATAAGGCCAACTTATATTTCAAATCGCGTTTATATATATATATATATATATATATATATATATATATATATATATATATATATATATAGTTTTGTATATGTTTTAGTAGTATAAAAGTCTCTCTGAGAACAAAGCATGTTTGTAATTCTTTTTCCTTTCAGCCATTCAGATCCGTCCGTGGATATAAAAGTGCCCATAACAAGGGGGCAATACAAAAGAAAGAATAAATCTTTTTTCCAAGGCTACCTTCCGTTACAAAGTGTTTGTTATCATCAATGATATCACTGAATTAATGAGTTCTTTTTTATACTAAAATTCACCCAATGTAAGGCTCGAGTACCACCCAAGTGTGAGCGTTATTTGTTAAAAGAGGTAGGTGATATGAAAGGAAGGGAAGATGGTCGGGAGTGAAGATTATGAGAATAAGAAGGATGGATAACGATACCCTCTTGATTTGAAGAGATTATTATTTAATTACGATTTTTACACCGTCTTATTATTGCTGCTTTTTACATGAAGTTTATTACTATTATTATTATTACTATTATTATTTTATTACTACGTTTACATCATCTCATTATTAATTCTTTTTAGTTAAATTACTTTGTTATTATTTTATAACTATTTTACACCATCTTATCATGATTGCTTTTTAAATGAATTATCTTATTTATAATTATTATTATTGTTATGGTCCAAGTTAGGACCAACGAAGAACAACACAAACACAAGAGTAGAAATAACGAAGATATGTTACATGGAATAATAATAATACAAGATGTGGAAGGTGTTAGTATGACTGTTAGTCTGGTTTGGAGTGAACTACTATCGGCTCGTCCCTCTCTCTTGAGAGGCGTAGTATACATAGTGTTAAGAAGAGTTTATTCTGTAGTTATAGGTAAGGACCCATAACAATTATTCAATTCAGTTTTTACATGACCTTATTGTTTCGTTTTGATGTAAGATTATTATTATCGTTAATTCATTACGATTTTTACACTATTTTAGTATTCTTGCGTTTTAGATGAAGTCTTCTTCTTATTATCATTTTTATTTCCTTTGATATCTGCCGTTTACACATTTCTTTCCGGGTCCCGCCCAGGGACCTAAGGTTAGAAATGGTATCATGACACTTTCCACTGCCAAAAAAAAAAAATTATATACATATTTCTATTACTCCGTAAAGTGTGGGCTGTACTTGTCAGAATAATTTTTTGTATCTCTTTGAGGTATGGACCTCCAGAAATCCCTTCAATTAGTCTACTGGAATCTTTTCCAACCAATCTTAAGACTCCAACTACAACAGGGATTGTTGATGTTCCCATGTGTCACATTTTTGAGATTTCTATTTCAAGGTCCTTGTATTTTGACAGCTTTTATTATTATTATTATTATTGGCGGCAATGCCTCATCCTTTTACAGTCGAAATGGCCAAATATAATCATAAGTTCTATGCTAACAGTTTCTTCTATTGCACTTCTCACTTGTAGAACTCTCTTTCCACGCAATTTTGATTATCAAAAATTTAAATGCCAAGTCAATCGCTACCTTCTGTCTTTTTAATTCTTGTTCTTTTATTGTTCTCTCTTAATAGTATATTTTCCTCATATTCTTCAACACTCAGTAACCCTTTGCTTCTTAATGGCGTTATTGATTTGTTCGGAGTGAATTAATTAAGCAAAATTATTATTATTATTTTATTGCTATTTTACCCACCATCGCATTGTTTCATTTTAGATGAATAATTTTTCTTATTCATTTTTTCGCTCTTTTTATAAAATCTTATTACTATTGTTTTTTTTTATTGATCCTTTTCATTATTAGTTTTATATTACTACTTATAATTCCTGTAATCATTCTTTCTTTTTTATTTATTTAGCCAGCACTCTCGAACATCAAACATACCGAATTCATAGCCCCCATCGATCCGTGGAATAAGAATTGTTTACACATTTACGTTGTAATACTGAACTACGATTTACTCTTTCTAACATCTTTGATACATCTGCATGTAAAGGTGAATTCGTGCCATCGTAAGGTTTCTCAATAAAGCAATATCGTGTTTAAAGCTTTATAGATATTGAAAAAACATTTTGCCAGTTTTGGAAAACAATTATTTACACCAGCGCTATTTTGAATACAGCTTCTCGAAACATTTTAATGTTGTTTAACAAAAACATAATCGACGAGTTAGAACAACGCAACTTGAAAATTCTCTGAAGAATTATTTACAGTGTAACCCGGATATAAGAGACCCGGATATAATAGATCCGGATATAAGAGAAACCCGGATATAAGAGAGATTTTTCTCTGGTCTCAAATTAGAGCCTGTGTTAATGGATATATAATAGACCAAACCCGGATATAAGAGAAACCCGGATATAAGAGAGATTTTATCTGGTCCCAAATTAGAGTCTGTGTTAATGTATATATAATAGACCAAACCCGGATATAAGAGAGATTTTCTCTGGTCCCAAATTAGAGTCTGTGTTAATGTATATATAATAGACCAAACCCGGATATAAGAAAAACCCGGATATAAGAGAAACCCGGATATAAGATATATTTTCTCTGGTCCCAAATTAGAGCCTGTGTTAATGTATATATAATAGACCAAACCCGGATATAAGAGAAACCCGGATATAAGACACTTCTTATCCGGTCCCGACAACTCTCTTATATCCGGGTTACACTGTATAGCAAAATATTCAGCCTAGGATTCTACATGAATTGTATCTTTGCAGCAAACCGTCAATTTCTTTCTAAAGAATTCTAAATTAAAAAAACAAATATGTTCATTGCCGTTTTTTTTTTAACCTTTTAGTATCGATTGTTCTAGGAGCTGAAATTATTTTAAGAAATATTTTTAGTACCAGACAAGCATTGTTTTCGTTATTTTATTTTTGTATATGAATCACAAGAAAGACTAAAATACATTACGTTCTTACAAATCATGTTAAAATTTCTTTCATGACTTATTAATTCATTCCTAATTTCGGTAAATTTTTTCAATCATGTCCAGGCATTAAAGAATTGAGCTTGAGTGGAGAATTTCTAACCAGTATCGAAACAGTGATGATGAAATAGCCGTTTCCATATAAGAATCTTTCGGCATGTATTGACTAAACAGTTAGCGTTAGTGACGGTTGGAATTTATGAAATATTTTTCATAAAACGGTTTATAAGGAATTTAGACTTCTCAAATTCACTGCTATCCCTCTTTCTAGTATTGATGGTTGGTGGGAGAGAGGTACATCCAGACATTTTTAAAGATGGTGTGGGGAGTTAACATCCTGTTTATATTGTTATATTCTCTCCTGGTTACATGCGCTATCCACGATTCTTTTTTACTGCTAGACTTTTTTTTGTTATTTGGTAAAGCTCATTTCTTGTGATTCTGTAGGTCCTTGTGATGCTGTACTACCAGTCCACAAATCTGATAAAGAATTGACTCCTTTAAGACTTAAATGATTTATTCGTTTAAGTCATTTTTAATCAGTGATTTAAGAAAAAAGTCTAAATATTTAAAAAAATTAAACATAAACTAACAGACAAAAAAAATAACACAAAAACGACAGCTGTTCGTAGTAAAAACAAACATAAAATGACTAGACTAGATGCACTAGACTCTCAATCTTTACTTGCCTGAAAGTTATATTATTATACCGGTGGATTATGAATAGTGTCTCGGATTAAGGAATCGGAGAGGCGAGTTCGAATCCCAGTCGAATCCATAACATTCACTTACGTGCTAATACACTTGGAAAAGGTATGAATCATCTTCTCCCCCATTTATGGGTAAATAGCAGGGCAGACTGGGTTTCTATAGTCTTGGATAGCAAATGGTCTACCGCAGAAATAAATGGCAACCTGCTACGGGAAAAAAATCTGCCTCGTCAGTCAAGTATCGCCTAAGCGTGTATCACGCATGGGACATAACTGACTGATTATTATTTGGGTTGGTGAATACTTATCAAACATTTTTGTAGGCGAGTTACTTGTTAATAAAAATAGATGTTTTGTTTACTTTTTCTAATAAAAATATTACTTTATTTTCAGGTTATAAAAATGCATGTCGATTTTCATAAGCTCCGGAATAATCATTTAAAAATGTTATTGTTGAATTGTTATGTTTCTTTTTTCATAATACATATTCTTAAAAAAACGCCTGATAATTATGCACCAAACCACTATATACAGGGTGACTGACCCATAATGATGAGACACGGTTTAAATGATAATATCTTGGCTTATAATAATGCCATAGAGTACGAAATATATTTATTACATAATTGATATAAAAGAGTTCTTAACTGAAAATCAAAGAGTACATATTATCTAGAATTTGGATATTACATCCCTGAGATGGTCACCACTACGGAGAGAACATGCACGAGTCCGCTCACTTATTTCAAACACAGTTGGCATTACCTGACTGACGGAAGTCTGTAACAGGACGTATGATCCCCTATCGGGATGGTGACTGTCGGAATTTCGTTTGGGATGCAACGATATCTGGCTGGTGAAGTATGCTTCCACTGCGTATGCAATTTGTTTTGGAATCCACAATATTATGAAGATCCACCGTTATCAAAAGAGATATCAGATAACGGTAAGAAATAGCTAGATTAGCTGAGGTTTGTTTCATTATACGGAATATCAACCTCAATGTCGACAAGATTTCTATCGCTGGTAATAATTTTTTTCCAAAAGTGTATTGCCGGTAATAAAACCTATTTTTACACTTTCAACATGTTTTGACTACAGTTTAGGTGTTAAGTATTTGCCCATAGTGCGGCCCCTAACAGGTGCTACCACCCCGGGTCAGGGTGGACTTGAGAACATCATCTTGCTGTCGGATGTAGTTTATCGTCATAACCAGGATGTGGGTGTATTTTATTGTCATACTCAAGACACCTCATTGCGGTTGGGGTGAGGTCAACACACTGCAGAAGTGCAGTCGGCGTATTATGAATCCCCACCTAGCAGGGCGTAGGAAATAGCAAAATCTTAGATAATATGGTTGAAAACTTTATCAGTTATGTAATAAATATATTTGGTGATCTATGTAATTTTGATAATCTAAGATACTTATATTTAAGATCTGTCGCATCTTTATGGGACACCCTGTATATATGATGTCGAACGTTATTATGCAGCTTGAAGGTACCATATTTATTCTACGAATTGTATAATTTTTTAATGTTATTTTCGGTCTGGTATACAGGAATTCAATTTTTAACGACTTTCAGTGAACCTATAACGAATAAAAAAAACAGTTCTTTTTCGAATAAAAAACTCACCATATATATCCTCGATGTGACTCCATTTTTACATGGCATTTCGGATTCTTACCCACCATTAACTCTTGTACAGATCAATCTTCAGTATTATACAAAATAGTCTGGCATCTAGATCCCATCAATTTATAGTTGAGCTGTCTAGATGTAGCCGTAAGTTCTATGGTAACAATTTCGCTTCTCGCAGCTCTCGCTTGTGGAACTCCCTTCCAGCTCCATACTATCCAGCCAACTTTAATCTGCAAAACTTTAGATGGATGCAATGACAATCGCTATCTACAATCCTTCTGATTACTCCTTGCTTCCGTTCATTGTTAATGATTCTGTTCCTAATTCTCCTACACTCTGTAAATCCTTATGGCTTTACTGTGTTGAATAGGGTGAAAAGAAAAAAAAAATATAACAAATCTATTTCATATTAGTGTACGTAATTAATTTAAACCCGCATACATTTAGGTTTTTGTTACGTAATTTAAATAGCACTCATTCTTTTTCGTCAATCAGTTTTAAATTATTTGTGATGATTTTAATTAATACTGTGAAGTTTGCGAAACGTTCGGTGGTTTAGGGAACATTTTCGATCTCATTTTTTACAATCGATTAATGGTTTCGGTTTTTCGAAACTGGAATATCGATCTGGAAATTTTTTAGACATATTCTTCATTCGCTAATAGCCTTGCCTCCAGAAGCGGAAATTGTATTCCTCTCAGCTAGTTCTATTAAAACTTCAGTCGTGAGTTAAAATGGCTTTCTGTATTTGCCTAAAACATAATAATGGAATTAAATTATTTTTCTTGAGCAAATATTATTGAAAATACGTTATTTAAAAACTTTTTGTTTATGGACCTCATTATATTAGGATACTATTACTATAAACTCTTATTGAAATTAATGATTTCATGTACCGTGCTTTTTAGGCAATTTTATATTTATGGTTATATATATAAGTCTACCATTCACCCATGCTTTGAAAATTGCTACCATATCGGGTCTGGTGCTTCTTTTATATATTTAGAGATTCTCGATAAAACCCAAAGAAGAATCTGCAATGTTATTGGTCCTGACCTGGTATCTCAGTTTCAGTCCCCCCCACCATCGTAACAAAGCTCCCCTGTGCCTTTTCAATAAATACTTTCATGGTAATTGTTCTGATGAACTTTCCGCTATAGTGCCTACAGAATATGAATTTAAGCTCAGTAATAGATTGGCGACAAGGTCTCATCATTTTACAGTTGAAATGGCTAGATGTAACCGTAAGTTCTATGCTAAAAGTTTCTTCTTTCGCATGTCTCCATTGTGGAGCACGTTCCCGGCATCTCGCTTCCCAGCAGACTTTGATCTTCAAGAATTTAAATGCAATGTCAATCATTATCTTCTGTCTTCTTAATTCATTTTCTTTTATTGTTCTCACTCCTTAATAGTGTTTTTTCTCATATTCTCTCAAGACTCAGTAACATCGTTCGTCTTAGAGGCTTTATTGATTTTCTTGGGGTGAAATTAAAAAAATAAACATAAAAGTTGGACTGAAAACAACTCGTATGATCGCTAAAGGTAAGGAGAGTTGAACGTCTTATAAAGGTAAAGTCGCATAAGCACCCAGCAGACAGCCAGCATGACATGGGCTTGCGTCAGACTGGGTTAAGTTTGGATGAGGATTTTTTCCTCATCATTATCAACATCAGGCCTTTGTCCAGATGTGAACGGTGTGTTGCTGAGAAACCGAAAGCCTGACCAGTTCGCTCCACATAGTTCGCTCCACATACCTGGGTTGAAAGGGGCACTTCGACGTGGTGTACTGGGTAACATAATATAGCTAGATGTGTTAGTGAGTTCGATCCTCACTTGGTGAGCCATACTTTTGACCTTGTGCCACATCTAAGCTACTCTTAGAATACCGTCATATCTAGGTTGGAAGCTGGTAATGTATTCCCTCATGTGTTACAAGGCAAGTGACCCAGTCGCAACCCATCGCGTCGCTTTCCAGGGGAAGACATAACCGATGTCCTACAACTTGAAGGCTCACCTTCGTCACGTACACGTGGCCGTTGATTCCTTTGGGAGGAATTTTCCGCTCTAGCCGATGGCTTCAATTTACGAAACCCCTATCCAGCGATGCCTTGTGATCAGTGGGTGGCCTTCATACATACCCTATGTTAGATGACCGTTGATCCTAATAAAAAAGGTTTACCCTTTCTTTTCAAAGCTCGAAATTTCAAAATACAACGCATATATTAACTAAAAAATTCTGAAAGTTGGCGGGGAAAATTTAATCTGTTATATTCTAGAGCTGACCGCAACTGATCATGAAATTAACTATTGTCAACAACAAAAGCACCATACGTTCTTGGGCTTGGCTAAAAGGAGTCAACAGTGAAAAGGAGAACAGCAGATTTGGAGTATTTAACGCTCTCGTGACATAATAAAATCAAGAGAAGCAAAGGTAAACAGCGGAAGAAAGAGTTACTTTGAGAAAAAAAAAGACTGTAAGTTTGGGGGGACACCGATCAGTACGTCCCGAACGACTTGGTACATAACAAAGTGACATAAACTTTTAAAAGAAACATGATTTCGACTGTTTTTTTTTAAGAAATGAATATCGCACAACCTAAAGAAACGAGTTTCAAATGACTCACTTTTGTTGACCTTAGAACATTCGTATGTCTATGTGAATTAATAATAGGGAAATCAATGTTTTCGTTTTCTTTTTTTACAGTGAGATCCATACTCTACAAGGCCCGGGTGCAACTCGAAGTAGAACGTTACAGAGTAATTGGATAGGAACAATTTATGTGGATATGCGCGAAAACCTAGACGATTAAACCTAGACTTTAGCAAATTAAGATTGTAGTGATATGGAAAACATACTGTTGGGAGTCGGTTTCACAGAGCAGTAATTTGTAGGAAAACCTGCTCGAGTGAAACTTCTTACAAATGGAATTTCGGTGGGAATCAAAGTGGTTCACCACATTGCATGTAGCACGGTGGGTCCTAGCCGTGAAGGCTAGAACTGATGAAATGTAGTTATCTGAGCACTTTACATGGATGTAGCTATAGAACAGTGAGAGAATTTCGACATTTCGTCTGTGAGGCAGGGGTTGCAGGGTGGAAAAAATCTATCACCTATAGGGACACGGAGACACTTTTGTACTCTATCAAGACGGTAAATTGAGGACTGGGCAGCTCCTGCACAGCATTACTCAATTTTAGGCCGGATCTGGCTCTTGTCAACGTAGAGGATAGAACGAGGAGGCAGGAACATACTGGAGCGGTACAGGAAACTGACAATTTTCGTTGCATCTTTACCGATGGATCGTATAACACTTGAGTTCTGGATTGAGCCTTAGACACAATAGTCGCTCAATACACGGACCTCTCTGTTGGAGCACCCATTCATCGTTACTGGTATTAATTCAGGGTCTGATAGTCGATGATGGAATGTAACTAGTTTTTTTTCCGAGGCATTGAAAACAACCAGCCAGTTTTTCTTCCACTGAGAAGTCAATGGTAG
Organism: Acanthosepion esculentum; assembly: GCA_964036315.1. Taxonomy (NCBI): domain Eukaryota; kingdom Metazoa; phylum Mollusca; class Cephalopoda; order Sepiida; family Sepiidae; genus Acanthosepion; species Acanthosepion esculentum. Next base: position 47,802,381 of record OZ038494.1, read on the forward strand.
ATCGGATGAGAGATCAGCTGACAATCTCTAATCATCAAGAGTTGTGAAGGTGGAGAATACACACAGGCAGATCATTTGGTCTGAGAAGTGACGCGTGGAGGTGGCTGTGTTGATTACTAGGACCCCGGAAAAAACTTCAGGGACCTACCTGTTAGTAAAGACGTTATTATTGAGAAGACTCTTTCCAGTGACTCCATGGCGAGAGGGCTTTAGAAGAAATCCTTTTTTTCACACCTTATCAAATGCCCTTGAAACATCTAAAGTGTGGTCCTTGAGATTTATTTGCTGTCTAGTGCCTCATTGATTCTGTGGAAAATGACAGGACATCAGCAGCGGATCGGGCCGATCGAAATCCTTACTGCTTGTCGCTCGAGAGTTTTTCCTATTTAGAGGATCAACAACATTCTTGTTGATTATAGCCCCCAAAAGCTTTCTAATGGCACTCAGGAGACTGATGATTCCATACCGTGAGGGCGATGAGTGCACACCCGATTTCTTGAAAAACGGGCATACGCTTGACACCTTTCAGAGACTTGGGAAAGATTTCTCCTTAAAGCAGTGGTTAAATAATTTAGGTAAGATTGGGGATAGTGCCTGGTTGATATTGCTAAGGACAGCCACTATGATGTTTTCAGGACCAGTAGCTTTCTTACGGTGAAGATTTAACCGTAAGAAAACTTGAGACTTCCGATTGGTATTAACCAAAAAGTAAAAAAAAGGCAGTGGGGACTGCGAGTAAACTACATAATGAGCTTAAATGAATTGAGAGCTGAAGAAGGACAAAGAGAGATTGTAATTGGACAAGTGTTTGTTTGGTTTGGTTTGTTTTACGGCATATCAACCACAATGGGTTATTTAATGCCAACAATTTTTATTGCTGGTAATATGTTTCTTCATAAATGTATTTCTGTAATGTTTTCCTTCACAGATGTATTGCTGGTAGTATTTTTTTCAAAAATGTATTGCTGGTGATAATGTATTGCTGGTAATAATTTTTTACAAAGTATTTCTGATATTAAAACCTATTTTTACCCTTTTATAGTGTTTTAACACCAGTTTGGGGGTTAACTGCTTACCCATAGCTGGGACCCTAACAGGTGCTATCACCCCGAGTCAGGGTTGGCCTGGGAACATCAGCAATTAAGAGTGGTTCCATGCTCCTCAAAACTTTCTGATCAGAGGATGTAGTTTATCGTCTTATCCAGGACGCTGGACAAGAGTTTACTTAGAGGAAGAAAAACAGGAAGTTGGGGAAAGCCATAATCTCTCATGTCTTAGTAGGACTTGGCACATAAAGGAAGTAACTTAATATTTTTCTTATATAATTCCTACCATTTTTCGAGTAATTCAAATCACACAACTTAATAGAATTTCAGATGATTCATTTCTTTACTTAACCAAAAAAAATTACATCATTTGTTAAAATTAACTAAAGATTTCCATAGTCAAGTCAAAGTTTTCATTATATAATTGGTATAAATGTTGGTGAAATTTTCAGGATATAGTTACATCCAAGACCCTGACTAAGGATAGTTGACAGTTACCACAGAAAGGCACACGCCATGTAGTACTACACAAACTGACCAAGCTCATCCTCCAGCATAGTATTATAATAGGTAATATAATGTCTGCTCAAATGAGTGTCAGTGCTATCCAACATCAGTATTGTTTTCCAATTTTCCTTTATCGCATGGTCACTAGAGCTGTACCCATTGGACATGCGTGGAACATGATGGGACAATGCTTGGTTCTTTCAGTTCGCCCACCTGTAGCTCTTACTATATTACGCCAACTAATGAAAAAATTCTGTATCGCAGGGATAGTATTCACTATCTGTAGAATCCTATACATATGAGATTATACAGTTGATTGGAGTTCTTGAGCACTTTTTGCATCAGACTGTTTGGTCAGGACTGCTCCCTTTTTTAGGCGGAAAATTTATCCAGAATAACTAACGTTTGGTGATACTTAGTAGGTTGAGGATGCTACATTGGGGCATTCAAGTAATGGAGCCACTGTCCTGGGTACGGCGATAAACTACACTCGGAAGTAAGGCCTCTGATCGGGAGATTGGAGGTTTTGAGAATCGTGGAACCACATCTGAAGTGCTGTTGTTTCCAGGTCCACCATGAACCGGGGTGGTATCACCTGTTAAGGTCCCAGATATGAGCAAAGAGTGAAACCTAAACAAAAGTTAATAGTACGTTTTTTTTTACAGTAAAATTGCATTAATTAAGTTTTGCGTAAAATTACCAGTAATAAATTAAAAAGATACAAACAATACATTTTATTATCTACAAACAATATATCTAAGAAAACATACATTTACTTTGAAAGTATGAATTTACAAAATATCTGAAGGGACAGAATTTCGTACAATATATTTAGATTTCAGCATTAAATAAACCAATGTGGTAGATCTACCCCTGAACAAATTAAAGCAACCAACTAATGCCTCCATTGTACTGTTTCGGTTTTCCATGGGATGAGGTGCGCGTCAAGGCAGGGTGTGCTTCGCATTGTGCACGACGACAGTTTGGCAATGTAATCCAGTGTGAGGAGAAAGAAGAGTCAAACTCTTGCGTGAGGGAAATAGAAGGCCTGTTTTAACATTTGTAGGCGCCCGCTCGCATCCGAGTATCGGGATCGTCATAATCTCTGCCTATTCCCTTTCTCTCCCCTGCTGCCGGTAGCAAAGATGGCTGTAGGTCAAAGAGCGTTTGACGGTGGACAAAGAAGGCAACACTCTAGGAGAGAAGCACATCCCTCGTGACTCAAAGGCGAGATCTGGCAAACCTGGTTACATTGGCCTGTAAGATGCTTGATCTATCAAAGTCCGCCTTGGTTACTTCAGCTCAACCGGCGCTGCTCTATTCCGCTGGTTTTAGCATTGAGATGGTGTAGATTTTTGCCTATTCCGCCGTTGTTGTCTTCGGGAGTTGATCGCATTCAGTCTGGACCTTCATCTTCGACCTTACCGCTGTGGGTTGCCCTACAGGAATTGGAACTGCAGGCGGTTTCTCCCTTGGGATCACTGGGACAAGTAAGCTCTCTATCAAGGAAAGAGCATATATATTTTACACTGGTTGCCAGAATGAAGAGTTTATCAAATGTATCTCGTTGAGTTAATATTACCTTAATGATAATAAATCAATAAATAAGAAAAAAAAGCTAATAAAAGTATTAAATTATCATTAAATATATGAGAAATATATTAAATATATAATATTTTCTTCCTATTGTTGTTGCTAAAAATAAATATTTGAGAGATAAATACTAATGGAAGAAATTCACTACTGAACAAAAAATAAATAAATAAATAAATAAATAAATAAAAGCAATAACCTGAAACGCTTTTCCTACAAATATGAAAATACGTCCTCGACAATAAAAATGTTACGTTACTGCACTAAATAAATATGAAACGGATAACAGAATAAAATTATTGGCAAATCTTGTTAAAAATTTCTGAATGATAAACGATAAGTAAAGAAATCGACGATACTGAACCAATAGTCGAAGATAAACCAAACAAAACTTGCGATACGAAATGCATTTCCTACAATTTCGAAAATTACGCGTTTTTTCATAAAATAGAAATGATATGCTTAAATATAAATATAGAAATGTTCGTGCTAGTGTATAAGTAATTTAACAAATACAATACATTAATACCTACAGAATATATAAATTGTAGAGTCCAAATACTGTGAATACACCGATTAAAATATATGTGACACACTTCGCAAGGAATTTCAGAAGCTGTTTTTTTTTCTCGAAAAAATTCAATGTTTTATATTTAGTTTTGCTCAGACAAATATGATTTATTGGCATCGATCTTTAACCGGATAATTCTGAAAAAAGCTGATTATGCAATAGAAAAACTGAAGCTGCATACGCTCAAGGACAAATCCTTATGCGACGATACCCTAAGGAATGCGCACATAAGCAAAATAACGCAAAAAGTCTATCGTATTTATTCTACACTGTTAGATTTTAATCCGTAAGAAATATTTCAATATAACTATTTCACTATTATCTCACCGTAATGTAGAAAAGGAGGCACGGTGGAGTAATGGATAGCGGCTCGGATTGAGGAATCGGAGAGCCGAGTTCGAATTCCAGTCGAATCCATTGCATTCACTTACGTGCTAATACCCTTGGGAAAGGTTTGAATCCTCTTCTCTCCCCACAGAATCAGGACAAATCGGGTTCTATATCCGGGAAAAAATCTACCGCGTCGGTCATGTATCGAAAGATACATGATCGCCTATAGCGTGTATCATGCATGGCACATAACTAACTGAACGTAGCTTGCCTGGCAGTCAGTCATTTAAATGCCACACGTGATACACGCTTGGACAATCATATCTCTTTCGAATCCTGTCTTCTTTCTGCGCTAGACTAGATGCCAATCAAGGCTATAGGATTGAGTATGTCCTGCTGAATCAGGAGAAGAGATAACTTTTCTCAAGGTTATTTGCACGTAAGTGTATGAAACTAACTTGACTGGTTTGGTTTATTTTGTTTTACGCCATATCAACCTTAATGGGTTATTTAATGCCGACAAAATTTTTATTACTGGTAATATTTCGTTTTGTCAAATATCTATTTCTGGTAATATTTTTCCTTCAAAAATGTATTGTTGGTAATAATTTTTTTCAAAAAAGTATTGCTGGTAAGATTTTTCCTCAAAAACGTATAACTGGTAATATTTTTTTTGCGAAATGTATCGCTGGTAATTTTGTTTTTCAAAAATGTATTGCTAGTAATATTTATTTTAAAAAATGTATTGCTAGTAATGTTTATTTTCAAAAAAAATTGTGGGCAATATTTTTTCCAAAAAGTATTACTGGTAATACGTTTTTTTCTTCAAAGATTTATTGCTGATAATAATTTTTTACAAAGTATTTCTTATATAAAAACTATTTTTACACTTTCATAGTGTTTTTACCCCAGTTTAGGGGTTAACTATTTGCCCATATCTGGGACCCTAACAGGTAATACCGCCCCGGGTTAGGGTTGACCTGGGGACATCAGCAATTAAGTGGTGGTTCCATGCTCCTCAAAACTTCTTGATCAGAGGCCTTGTTGTTGGATGTAGTTTATCGTCTTACCCAGGACGCGGATGTAGCTTATCGTCATACCCGGGACGAACCTGACTGGATTCAAATCTTGCCTACGGGCGTTTGCACATAAGTAAATTTTATGAACGCGAATAGAATTCGAACTCGAATTTCTTATTCCGAATCGATATCCATTATACCACAACGCACATCCACAAGGCATCTCTGTACTTTTTCTGTAAATAATGATTGTTCTGATGAGCTTTTCTCTTTGGTACCTCGACTTTAAGAATTTAAATGCAGTACTAGATTGACAGCAAGATTTCATCATTTTACAGTTGAAATGGCTAGATGTAATGGGGGCCGCAAGTTCTATGCTAAACATTTCTTCTCTTGAAATTTCCGCTTGTGGAATTCTCTTTCGGTTTAAAACTTTCAGTCAAACTTGATCTTCAAAGATTTAAATGCAATATCAGTCTTAACCTTAGAGCCTTGTCCACTGCTTTACCGGTGGTAGAGGAAAATGACGTAATGCTCAGCCACGGTTTGAACGGTAGGTAAACACTTGTAAGTATTTTTTATATCTACCATGAAATATTACATACCAATTTTTTGCGAATTTTCACACAGGAGCTCAGGCAGAAGGGTTAAAATTGTTCAGGAACGCAGGGCTTAAAGGGTTAATTACCTTTTGTTGTTTTCTCTATTAATATATTTTTCTTTTTCTCAGATAATTTTACACTCAGTAACTCCTTTCATCCCAAGCAAGGCAATAATCCTAATCGTAGAACTCAACGGCTGAGGAGAAACGCCTCTTCAACTGCTGCTACACGTGCTACTGAAACCGAGGAGCAGCGCGGATATCCTCTGCAATCGAATGCTACTTCTACTGCTACGGCGCGGTCAGCGGAGTCGTCTGCTACCCGTCAAAATAGACTAAACGCTAATAGCGCACGGAGGGCTGCTCAGCGTGGTATATCGACAATCAGCAGTGGCTTTTGGTTAAACCAGGCTCTCCGTTACAACCCTGACACTCTTCCTTAAGCTAATCAATGCATCTATGTCTCCTACCACAGGCCACACCTTCAGCCGCATCGCTCCCCTTGAAATGGAATCATTTCCAGCACATTGTATAACAGTAGAAAATGCATCTACATTCTGAAGAAACATTATCACGAACCCCATTTCTCGTCTTCTGACGTAACATTACATGGAAGAGGTTCCTTCCTTGCAAGATTGAGAACGCAAAAACGACCCTTTTCAAAGCCAGCCCACGTTCAAATATTTAACATCCCCCCATTTGGGGATTTGTCTTAGTTGCACCCAATTGTTGCTACGAATATTTATTTTCGGGTGGGCTGATTTAAGCTGAAACTGCTCCAATTGAACGGCAAAATTCCCAGTAATGAAATACCCGGTCGAAGACGGGTTATACTGCTTGTAGTACATATATATATATATATATATATATATATATATATATATATATATATATATATATATATATATATATATATATATATATATATATATATATTCTGTCTATTTATCTGCAGGTAATTCTAGTGTTAGCGGCGCGGAAAGTGTCATCTACGATCCGTGTTCGAATGTTGTTTGGGTTTGTTTCATTCACTTTCATACATCGAGTCTTGAAAAAAAAAAATTAAGACCCATCTCTTCACACACTGTCTATCGGTTAAATAGTACGGCAAACCAGTCTCTTTTGTCTTGGTTGGCAGCCAGTTTAGAGATAGTAGTAGATAAACATATTCCCAGCAGCCTGAGCCGCAGAGAAGTAGCCCCCCCCCAAAAAAAAACGCAAAATGACTGAAATTCTTAAGTCAGGTGTGTCGTGAAATCTGTTGCAGATGCTTTCACCGTCTACTTTCTCGATATTTATATTTGATTTTAGATTCATAACGATTGCCAGGTGTCGAATGAAAGATATAAGCTCAAAAGAAAAGCAAGATATTGTAAAGTTATTGGGTGATAGGAACACAACGTTGATAAGTGCGAAAAGTTGAACGGAGATCATAAAACAATCAGAAAAATAAATTGAAATCATTGGGAAGATGAAGCGAGAAAATGAACGGCTTAAAAAAGAGACGGGAGAAAAGTTAAAAGATTAATAAGCAGGACAAGCGGATTGGCCAGCAAGAAAATAGTTTTAGAAGATGGCGTGGCGAGTGTAAGCAAAAGGAACATAGGAAGAATATTAAGAACATTGGCTGACGGTGTGAAAGTAACCAAACATACCACATTGAAGCAAATATCACAAAGAGACATATAAGTTGATTAAAGGGATTTTGGTCCTTCACATCAGATAACATGACATAGAATCCAAACAGGGCCCAGCCTCCTCAAATCCAATCGAAAACTTATAATCCATCCTTATATATATATATATATATATATATATATATATATATATATATATATACGCCACCACTTACATCACTTCCTGTTTTTTTGCCACCTCCGCTTCCTTTCTATTCTTCATCTTCTCCCCACCCCGTTTTTTCTTCCTTTCTTTCCTCCCCCTTGTCTAGGATTTTTTTATATCAAAAACTTATCTATCCATTGATTGCTTGAAAAATTCTGTAAATTTAATTTTACAAGGTGAAAATGATCATTTACATAATGCTATCTGAATTACGATTGTATGATATATATATATATATATATATATATATATATATATATATATATATATATATATATATATATGAAGAAATATACTCTTAAGGTGTGCTATATTTATGGGATAAAGTGCTCATTATCAGAGACAGAGCGTGTGTAAATAGAAAAGTGAACATTGAAGTCAACACTCAGAGGCGACAGACTGTTTCATGCTAGACGCAATCGTCAGACCACCTGACGATTGCGTCTGGCATGAAACAGCCTGTCGTGTTATACATGTTCACCGCAGTCTTTGAATATAGAATCCAATGCAGTACGTAATGTGTTCAATGGAACAGCACCAATATCTAGTAGCAGCTGTTCAGTAATTGTTAAGGTCTTCCATATCAGAGGTTGGCAGTGAATATTCGGAGAAAAAAAACAAACAAAATGACCGCCTTTATACACGTCGGATTGAATATTCAGTGCTTTCTGATTGGTTAAACTTTTTCTTGGTGGACTATAAAATGAGTCAGTTCATTTGATTGGCTCACTAGTATATAGGGGTACCCCAAAAGCTGTAACATGTCGCCTCTAAGTGTTGACTTCAATGTTCACTTTTATATATATATATATATATATATATATATGTATATGTAAAATGAGAAAGAATAGAGTCCAATTCTAACGTTCGTAACGTTCAATGTAAAAGAGGGCTCGATTATAAAAGTAGAGCAATATTCTTTATTTTAGGATATTAGATCAAACACGTAAAAAAAACGCTACATAATTGCAAGCATGTTTCGATGCGTATTAACACATCTCATCAAGCGTTAGTAAATAACTTGTCAGTAGACAATTTATTGAGATTTAAAAACTTGCTACACCATGCTTTTACGAGAAAATGAAGAATAAGAAAAATGTAAAAAAGAAAAGAGAGGAGATTATTGCTGAGTTTGTTTTGTTTTTATTCAGATGAATCAATCGGAATGGCCTGCGCTAAGTAAGTGGAAAAACGGTAGTTAAGAAGCAATCATACGTGAGAGATCATGACCTGCAGATGTAGAATCGTAGGCGACATCCGGACGACACATATGGTTCCAGATGTAAAATGGCTACAATTTTATAGATTAGACAATGTCATTTCCTATGAAGGATGTAAGGTAAACTGCATACCTTGTGAGTTAAAAATTTCTCATTTTTATAGTTGGCAAATGAAACAGCCGTTTAAGAAAAAAATGGGAAGTTTAAACAAATAGATCTAACAATAGTATTAAAACATATAAATCTAACAAAAGTATTTAAATATATAGGCCATACAAAATAAAATAGAATGCAACTGTTAACTACAGGGTCTTTTAGATAGGGTGTTAATAAAACCAATCAATGCAAAATGAAAAAATGTCAGCTGAACGCCAATACATCTTTACTAAATATTACCAATACTACTAGAAGGTTAATGTAAAAATTATACTACGTCGAAATTGATGTTACTGACAGAAAGATAATCCTTATATAGTGCAATTGTCAAATTTTAAAGTTTAGTAAGTTTGTCGAGCCAAAGGTATAGTATGTTTACAATTAACAGTTAATTCAAGTCTTTGATTTAATAAAGCATCCCTATCTTTGTCTCTCTTTCTTATTCTTTTTCTCTTCTTCCTTTTCTCGTGAAAAGAGGGTGTATCCTGTTTTTAAATCTCAAAAAATTGTCTACTCACCAGTTATTTACTAACGCCTGATGGGATGTGTTAATACGCATCGAAACATGATTGCATTTATGCAGCGCTTTTTATATGTTTTTCATGTAATAGCCTAAAATAAAGTTATATATATATATATATATATATATAGAATATGCTGAAAGTCTTTTAAAAATAGAAAGTCGCCCACTCGAATTACAGCCATGTCCAACACACGACGGCTCAGAATTAACGCTCCAACTAGAATTAAAGAAACACACAAATAATACATATTACACAGTCAAAACATGAAAAGAAACTAACAACACCAAAAAAAAACCCTCTTGAAAATGACTAAAGAAGTGTCCGAAAATGCTTGGGACAGTAGGCGATATGGACAGTTTTGGTACACCCTCACTCCTACTAATGTGTGTGTCTGTTTGCTTGTAGAATGTATAATAGTATCTGAAGCAAAAGTGAAGATGATGTGACAAAGTGAAAAATTTATTAACGACGCGTTTCAACCAGAGCAGCTGCTCTCTTTGTCTTCCTCAAGTTAAAATGAAAAAAAAAAAAAAAGACAAAACTGTAATGTAAGGGGAACTATGTTGGGATCTCTGATGATCCTAAAATGGGGACCTCCAGAGATCATTGCACACTGGGTGCTTGAGGTGATAAGACAGTGCTCGATGTATAATAACAGAGGTAAAATTTATACGAATAATAAATATACATTTTGTTCCTCGCCACTAGCACAATACTGAGCTTCACGCACGATGCAATCGTCAGGTGCGGATTGAAAGATGATCCTTAGTAAAATTCAAATATTGATATTTGTACTGTACTGTCATGAGAGTGGAGTAGGCGGAAAAATGATATATATTTTCAAAAAATGGTTTATATATAATATATATGCACTAATATACATCCAAATACAAACATATACAAATAATTTATGTACAAATACATACATCAAGTATATATTTCCAAACAGAATACAAATGTACCCACAAATATCCTTCACATATCCATACATACCAATATACAATATATACATCCACATTTATATAAATATACATATGTGCATACACATATGTTACTTGGACACTTCGCTGTGGTTTAATAGTTAAAAAGCTTGTCTCGCTAGATCAATTACAACTGAATGGAGAGTTTGATACTCACTGGGTATTCCATAATTTAAGCCTTGTGTCACATATTACAAAATCACCATGTGCTAATTCGATTTATATTAACACTAGCAGAATTACCCGCGCCTTGCTGCGTGTCACACATTTTGTGTAAGAAAATGAAGATTGATTTCATTGTCATAATTTGTGGAGAAAAATGATGCATTTCAGTAAAACTCAATGGCCTTGCGATTGGGACCTCCATCTTCTGGATTTCTCCTTCTATATTTTGAAGAGGAGTCATTCCTTTGTTCAAACTTAAATTTAATTTAAATCAAAGGGAAAAAATCAGTGTGTGTGTGGGGTGTCCCCTGATCAAAATGAAAATATACTTATTATACTTACTTATACTACTTATATTATACTTACTTATACTAATTATATTAGGAGTGATTCCCTTGCTCTTATTTAAATTTAACAGCTAAAGTAAACACCTGATCAAGTACATTGAACACGATTAAAATAGATTTTAAAATAGATTTTACTATAAGCCTTATTAATATCAATATATATAGCATCTATTAATATTCATAAAACCCCTATAAATAGCATTTTTATATATCTATATACACACATATATAATTATGTATTACAGATCGTAATTGATTATTTTATCACGTGTGTATATACAATTTCACCTTTGTAAGTATAAGGCTATCTTTAAAATTCATAATATATATATCGTTTTAACATATAATTAAGTTAGCATTGTGAGAGCTAATTTTATTCCATAAGACATTATTTTAGTAATGTATTTTAATAAGCACCAGTTATTTCTATTACTCCTAACGACGTTTTATAAGCAGAAATGGGAGTAATCCCCCTTGACACATAGCATGTTTATGTTAAATTCAATTTTAAAAAAATAATTTTTCTCATATATTTTCGACTTTCGACGATCTCCTTTTTTCCTTTGATCGATATAAATCATAAATAATTAATTTGAATATTATAGCTAAAAATAATAAAATGAACAAATCTTAACACTCGGTTTTAAATCAACTTTAAATAAATTTCATAACGCCTAACGCTCAGAGTGTATTCTGCACCTGAAGATTGAGTATCCGAATGGAACTCCGTGTCTTACTAATCAGCGTGGAATATTATATATATATATATATATATATATATATATATTCACTAACTATAATTAAGTAATTCATCGAGTTTAGAAGAAACCTGAACAGAATACAGAAGGCACTGTACGGCCGTTTCGTCCGATATTTGGGGCTCATCAGCAGTGCGCATCCACTACTGAGAATTGAAACCCGGAAAATTACGTTATCAGGCAAACGTCATACCAACTTTTCCAACGTACCCCGGTGACGATGAGGTAGCGAATCAGATTCGATATAGCGCCCCTCGATCACATAATCCGTGGTGTAAATCATCCGAGTTTCTCTTTAACCATAGGATTTTGACCATAGTAGTCGTAGCTTGTGGGGGCACAGTCCTATGCTTAAAGAGAAACTCGGATGAGTTCCACCACGGAACTGATAACGTAACTGTCCGGGTTTCAATTCTCGGGAGTGGATGCGCACTGCTGATGAGTTCCAAATATAGGTTTCAGGTTTCTTCTAGACTCGATGAATTACTTAATTATAATTATCTCAAATCCTCCTAATATCTATCATATTCACTGATATACATTTAATAACTCTGTTATATAAAGTCGAGCACAATTTTCATAACACCTGAGAAAAATATATGTACGTATATGTGTGCATACGTATATCATTATCATATATATATATATATATATATATATATATATATATATATATATAAACCAAGTGTAGGATTGGATATATACGGAATAAGTGTCAATAAGCAACAAATACTATTCTTAAAAGAGGGCTCAATACAAAGTTGAGCAAATATAATTATTTATTCGAAAATTATAACATAAGTGTTATAAAATCACTACGAAAATAGCCATTTTGGTGTCTTATCAATGGATGGTGAACAGACTCAACACTTCTGGTGTCTTATCAAGTGATGGTGAACAGACTCAATACTTCTAGTGTCTTATCAAGTGATGGTGAACATCATCACTTGATAAGACACCAGAAGTGTTGAAACTAAATGGCTATTTTTTTTAGTGATTTTATAACATATTTATGTTATAATTTTCGAATAAATATATATATATATATATATATATATATATATATATATATATATATATGTATGTGTGTGTGTGTGTGTGTGTGTGTGTGTGTGTGTGTGTGTGTGTGTATGAATGGAAAATAATGCCCATGCAAATAAAATATATGGGAAGAAATAAAAATTGAAGCAAATACTTTTAATGTTTAATGTATAAAGACTAATGAAGGTTATAGAATGTCAAGGAGGCTATAAAAACATTTAAAAATAATAACAGAATTATTTATTAAGTTATCTGGCATTATTTTTAATCAAATATATACTTCAGTATTCTTTCCATATTAATAATCGCTGCTTTGGGAAACCAACTGTAATGATGATTTTATCATCTTAAATTAAAGTTTAAATTTAAATTTGGTATACACTAACATGCATTAGTGCTTGCAAGGCTCTGGAAGTGCATAATGGATTAAAAGAAAATGTTTTGACAATTCAAGGCCGTATCCAGCCAGAATAACACAGGAAAAAAAACTGAACATCGGCTGATCTGTTCTATCCAACCCGCCATATTCACTTGCTCTTGTACCAAGCAATTATTAATTAGTAGCAAAACGTATTTATGCGTGAAACTTTAATGACAATCAGATTCAACAACTTGTCCATAACGTTTTCGTATCAAAACGTGCGGATTTTTGTTCAAAAGGAATCGATAAGTGGGAAGAAGTCATTGAAAATAATCGTAAATATATAATTGAATATAATGTAATTGCAACAACCTAGTGAAGAATAAAGTTGAAAAAGAAAAACGGAAATTATTTATGACACAAACTAATATTTTGATGATATTCGTTAATAAATAAAATCATCATGCACTTCGTTTGCACAGTAAAACTTGATAGTGTCCCAAAACCACTTGTTACCAATATTTTTATAAAGATACATACTCATAGAATATAGTGCCCATGAATATAATTACGAGATGTGAATAATAAAGACATGTGTGTTACTGGTAACGAAATCTGCTGACGGTGACGTTATTTTAGTGAAGTTTCGATGGAACCATTTTGGGATTTTTTTCTTCTGTTAGAATGTACCACATTTTCCCCTGTTCATATCCATTTCTGCTATCAGTCTAACACTATCTTCAATCTAAGCCAGCCAAATTTTGCAGTGGTTTCACATTTTCATTTTTTTGTGTTTCTTTGAGCTTCCCACTTCTTGCGTCATCGAGCACATCGCCGTTTTTCTTGAAAGGTTTTGCCCTTTAAAAAACGTAAGATTTCCCAGCATCTTCACCTTAAGTGAATTTACATGGCGCTATCTTTTTCACTAACAATTTTACCAATCTTCACAAAAAACATAATGATGTTAATATTCGTTTCTCAATTGTCCGCCTACAGTATAACATGAACACATACAACTTCCTCTACTACTCGGCAACAAAGGCATCATCTTGTTGGCATCTCAAGAAAGTGTAATCTTAAGGCATGTCTTGTTCATGATGACGGTAGTCTTTGAGTATAGAATCCAGAGGTTGGCAATGAATATTTCGAAGAGAGTAGTTCAGGTTAGCAGTGGATATCTGGATAAAGTATCAGAGCATAGTTCTTCCTTCTGTTCTGGTCATCTTTGGTTCTGACAGGTTGGCATTGGACATTCGGAGAGAGTAATGCTAAATGGCCGCCTTTATACAAGACGGATTGAATATTTTACGCCTCCTGATTGGTTAACCTTCATTTGGGGAACTATAAAGTGAGTTAAGTCATTTGGGTTTGCTCACTAGTACATACATACATACACAAAATAACTTAATATGTCTGGACGTGCTCGGGTATAAATGTTTGCCTGGCACATTATCACCTGCGACACGCTGCGGTCATTTCAAGAATTGTTCCAACTCCTATATCTTCCAAAATTTACCAACATCTGTTCATTAATAACAATTCAATTACAATTTGATAATTTCAAATTAAAAGACAGGTTCTTAAATAACAAACATAGAAAAAAAACCAAATAAAAATAATGCACAGTTCATATGATACGTCTTCAACCGTTTTGCAAATTACACACTAACTTAACCAAAGAGTTCTTTGAGTGAATGTATTTATTTTTCTTCAAAAGGCCAATGATGCTGAGGTTATCCCCTGGTTGCTGCTGCCCCATCACTCTGGAGCCACTCTCCTGATCACATGATGAGTGTCCGGACGTGGACCATCTGGTACTGAAATATTTCGTTTGACATCCCCATTAAAGTTTCATCAGGCTACTCTTTCGTGCAAATTCGAAGAGGATGTCATATTCTGACACGGAGAGATTTATGCGCAAGTAAGCATAAAGACGTTATGGAATAGAGAATGTTGCCTTCGAAAAGCTAAGCAAACTATTAAGAAGCAGGAAACACAGATAAGAACAGAGAAATATTATATAACATTAGTCTTCCTATATGGCAGTGAATGCATCGAGTTTGTGAGTGATTGTGTAGACACGTAATATTTATTGCACGAAAGATAATTGGAAATGTAGATTTTTCCTTGACAGACTGCCTACACTACAACCGAGGACCTCTATTTCTATATTCCACCGAAGGTCGTATAGATTTGAAATCATTTTTCTTTTGCTGCATTTAAAATTAATCTTCCATCTTTGAGACTTAACTCTTCCTTCAAATATGATTTGCATAGACATATGGATATTTTCATACAAAATGATATTCTATGATTGATTGATAGAATTATTTAATGCATTGATAATAATAATTGAAGACGTCCAAAGAGAATCGTTTTTTTTATAACGGACTACACGGTTGAGCTTAAATGAGCTAAGTGCAATATTTGATGCCAAGAATTTATATGAATAAAATATTTTGTCAAACGTGCAATAAAAACAGTAACAGTTATTGGCACAGAAAGAAGAGTCAGGAAGTTGAGTACAAATCTATCCCTGGTCTGTTTCGTCCCCTTTAGGACTGCCGCCCCTGGGAAATTAATGCGTGTATCTCTTGTTCTATGATTTAAACGGCAGGGTAGACAGGCTCTTCAGTCCTTCGGTGACAGCCCGCTTAGGGGAAGGATTAATCTGAATTTATAAACGAGTAATCACTCCATTGTTTTTCCCAAGAATTATATGGTAATTCACAGATAATAAAAGAAAAGGAATGTGTGGATAACTATGATCGCTTGAATTGATATGATATTAAAAATTTACGTTCTAACTGTTGCACCAACTGAACCACTAAAAATTAATGAGAGCATGAAGGCGAAAGTCCTGAAGAATATCTTAAACGTGAAAGAGAGTCTTATTCCATTAATGCGAGTCTGATGGCGAAAGGCCTGAACAATATATTAAACGTGAAAGAGAGTCTTATTCCATTAATGCGAGTCTGATGGCGAAAGGCCTGAAGAATATCTTAAACGTGAAAGAGAGTCTCATTCCAATTACACATACTGCGTAACATTCGCAGCAAGTAAGCAGCCATTGTCATGTAACAAGATCATTTGTTGACTTCCTTACTCCAAAAAAAAGTAAGTTTTCTTCCAGTGCGTCATTCAAACGAGTTTACTTGGTAACCTCGATTTTTTCCCAGCAATTCCACATCTTTGTGCAGCGTCTTCCTTCAAATATTCCTCCAGTTAATCAGTTTTCAAGATTTGGAGATTTTTGTAATGCGTTCTTCCATGTTCATTGTTTTTTTTGTTTTTTTTTTAATGATCTTCTATTTTAACACTTCGCAGGCCTCTCGACTCTTACGTGTAACAGCACCCGTTTCATTATTACATTAATTTCGATCATGATAGTTTAGATTAAATTATTGCAAATGTTTACTGCACTTTTTGACAAAACATTTTCTTCATATAAATTCCTGGCATCAAATATTTTACTTGCGTTTCATTGACCTCACAACGCATTCCAACTCAACCGTATATTCCGTTTAAAAAAACGATTCACTTCGCAACTCTTCAATTTACGTAGATCCTAATAATGTACAGTTTTGTACTAATAATTCTTTTGTCAACTTTGATGACAGCATCAATCTATTTGGCCTTATTCTCATTCGCAGCAGCAGCTGACCTACCCCTGTGGAACCTGTCATTACTATTAGTTTCTCTTTTCTGTTTAGAATTTTTATTAATCCCACCTTCTAAAAGCCCTTATCTCAAGTGAAACCATTCGATAAACATTCAGTAACCTCCGGTGAGCATTTGAAACATTTTCTCCTTCCGAAAACAAAATCCTATGACTGGTATTTGCTTTCTGCATTTGTCCCCCTAGGGCAGCCATTTTCAAAGAAGATTATGAATATGAAGAGAATACAACTTCAGCTGGGCGTATAAATCTTTTGAGCTTTATAGTTGAAATATCCTGAGGAATTTTGAATAATAATTTTGAAATATGACTGGCATTAGCTTTTTCTCAGAAATTGTAATGTTCTCAAAAACTGCTGAGAGCTTTTGCATCAACCTAGAAGATAAACGTGCGTACTTCCTTTTCCTGGAAGATAATTTCTTCTCTTGTGATGTTTTATTTATTTGCGCATGCGTATACATCGAGTTTGCAAGTGGTGGTGTGAACACGTAATATTTATTACTCGAAAGATAATTAAATATTTGCACATTTGCACACACACACACACATACACAGACACACACACATACACACACACACATACACACACACACACATACAGTAACGGCCATAATATAAGGAACGGAAACAACAAAGACATAAATATGTGTATAATTTAAAAAGTAATGCATGATTAGCAATGAAATTTTTACTGAATAAAGATTAGGGTGTAATTCATAAATATTATACAAAGTTACAAAAATTTACATAATAGTTATTTTAAAAATAAAGATTAAATGGAACAAAAGAAATAAACTACTGGACAAAAGTTAAGGAACGATCTTGTTAATACTTGATTGTGAACGAAATATCAACAAAATGTAATATTTAGTAAACATCCCCTTATTTTCAATGACTTGTCTGCATCGTCGACCACATGATCTAATTAATTTATTGCAAAAATTAGCAGTAATTCCCCCCCCCATTCGTCTTTCAATAACTCCCATAGGTGATCCTAGTTTTACGGGTTTCTTTTCTGAGCCCTTTCTCCAATTATCTTCCAAACATTTTTTATTGGATTCAGGTCGGGGTTCTGGGCTGGCCACTTCATTAGGGCGATTCCTTCTTCTTCAAATAAAGCCATAACCTTACGAGCCTTGTGGCAAGGTGCATTGTCCTGCATGAAAATAGGAGATTCATAAAGATTATGGTGTAATTTTGGTACCACATGCTGCTGAAGAAGCCTTTTGTAAATCTCAGCATATTGCCATGTACGCGGATGATAGGGCCAACTCCTACAGGTGAAATCATTCCCCTCACCATCACACTGCTTCCACCAAACTTAACGGTTTTCTTGACACATTGAGAAGACAGTCTTTCACCTGTTCTACGGCGTACGTAAGTTTTTCCCTCAGAACCAAATATGGTAAACTTGGACTCGTCACTGAAATGAATTGTATCCCATTGTGCGTCAGTCCAAACAACATGTTCTCTCGCATACTCCAGGCGTGCCCTTTGTTTTCGCTTTGAAATGAGAGGCTTCGAAGCTGGAATACGGGCATGCAATCCTGCATTTTTTAACCTGCGAGCAGCCGTTTTCCTTGAGATCTTATTATCTGTCTCTTCATTAAATTTACGGGCAATTGATGTAGCAGTTTCAAAACGTTTTTGTAGATATTCTAACAATTCTTCGATCTTCTCTTTGCGATGTTTGTGGAGGTCTGACGGTTTTTGGTTTTGTATCTAACGTTTTATCGGTTTTATACCTGCTAATTACACGATGAACGACACTTTTAGACCTATGAACAATATCAGAATTTTCTGAAATTGACTTTTTTTCTTGATAGTTAGCGATAATGAGTTTTTTTTTCTTCAAAAGAGAGCGTTTTGCGCGTAGAATTTGCCATATTGCTTAAAAATAAAGTCCTAATGATAAATGAACTTTTACTTATTGTTGAAAAGCTCCATCGAGTTTTTTAACAATGTAAATTAAAAGTTTATGCAAATTATTAACATCGTTCGTTAACTTTTGTCCAGTAGCTTATTTTCTTTGTTCCATTTAATCTTTATTTAAAAAAAAAAACTATTGAGTAAATATTTGTAACTTTGTATAATATTTATGCATTAAACCCTAATCTTTATTCGGTAAAAATTTCATTGCTAATCATGCATTACTTTTTAAGTAATACACATATTTATGTCTTTATTGTTTCCGTTCCTTATATTATGGCCGCTACAGTATATATATATATATATATATATATATATATATATATATATATATATATATATATATAGAGTATACGTAATCGATCCATTGGTATATAATCCGGGTAGATCCTAGTAATACTAATTATTAAAACTGATTCACAGAGAGCTTGATGTATTTATTATAACATAGCATATGTATTTTTTACACCAAAAAAACAAAAATTGCCTCAACATAGAAGATAGTCTATTTCAAGCCGTTCTGTACACGGCTGTCATCAGCCCCTATGTGTCTGTCCTTAGACACAGACGCTTAGGGGCTAATGACAGACGTGTACAGAACGGCTTGAAATAGACTATCTTCTGTGTTGAGGCAATTTTTGTTTTTTTGCTTAATATACACACACACACACACACACACACACACACACACACACACATATATATATATATATATATATATATATATATATATATATATATATATATATATATATATATATATATATACACGAGGTGTGGCAGAAATGGCTCCTATATTGTAATGGTTGACAAAAAGACCTTGGTGACTGCCATTAAAACATTTGTTTCACTTTTTTTTAAACAAAGGACGATATTGATTTGGTTTTTAAAATTACATCCTCCAAATGCTGACCTCTATTTGGTATACAACGTTGTACACGATTGTAAAGTGTTCCATCACTCGGGGGTTCTAGTGCTTCCAGGCTTTCCTTATTTCTTTTAAGCGCTGAACCTGTGGCCCTTAAATTTTCAACCCATATCAGTATCGATTTTCGATCCCGAACAGCACCATTGTGACTAAAATGGAAACGCACGGTATGCATCGGTCTAGGAGATGATAGTAACTCATTGTAACTGAATAACATTTGTATTATTAATTAGTCAAAAACATGATTGCTACTTGTATTAGTTCATTAGCACCTCACAGGTGACAGTTTTTTATGCGTGGTGTATTTCTGCCGCAACCTGTATATAGAGACCGTGTGTTTCTTTTATATATATATTTTTACTTTGTGTATGTGTGATTGGGAGAATATGCAATATTTATTACATGAAGTCAACTAAATATTCGCACATTCACTATATATATATATATATATATATATATATATATATATATATATATATATATATATATATATATCCACACGGGCATAGCAACAATGATAGTCTGTTTTGTTTGCATGGAAGATTTCCAAACAACGACAAATATCGTCCATACGAGACGCTGGAAACGAAAATCACACCGCGGCCGATGACATCATGCGAGAGTGTAAACGAGAAGTGTTAAATATAGGAAGCCGTTGGTATAAACTAATGGCTTCTATTATCAATTATAGGCATTTAAGGAGATTTGTGTAGTTTTGATATTTTATTTTGTTAATATGGACAAGTTTTGTCTATTTATTTAAATCAAATTCTTTTCATATCGTCTGATAAGCTTAATAACATTATCATGGAAAGACGAAAGAAAATCACCATATTGATACATGTTTTTTAATTCTAAGCTTTCAGCTTACATATATATATATATATATATATATATATATATATATATATATATATATATATATGATATTTTCTGTTTATACGTAATCTTTATAGAAATAATGTATTTAAGTAAATGCACTGTGTTTTAATTAAACCTTGTTAATTACATTTTCCGGCCTGAATGTTCGAGAAATTTCGTAGATAATATGCGTTCTTTTCTGGTCACGAAACATATCCTAACGTAAACATTATTTAAAATAATGACTAAGATATGAGTAGAAATTGTCGAAGGTGTGTATTTATAAACAGTAATTCGGCCTTTGCTAAACAGAAGCCTCTCTGTGGTTGAATGGTAACAGCACGTCAGGCTATATGACGGTTCCCATAAGAGTTACAGTTTCGACTGTTGGACTTAATCCATTTCATAATATATATATATATATATATATATATATATATATATATATATATATATATATATATAATGCATAATATATATATATATATATATATATATATATATATATAATGCACCACTGACCGTATATATAAATGTCCGAGAAAATTAACAGCACTCGTGGCCTGACGATTGCATCTAGCATGAAGCATGTCGCCTCTAAGTGTTGACTTCTATTTTCACTTTTATATATATATATATATATATATATGTATTCTGATTCAAACGTTATTATAATGTATACTATTTATTTGAAACAGATGCCTCATTTTTATTTAGTTATTAATTAAACAAAATGTGTCCTCCGCCCTGCTTTGAAGGGGGAAACTACAGTTTGGTGGGGCATGTCCTGCTATTTATCCTTAGCCGGGATGAGGAAAAGAGATGGATTCTTTCCATTCCGATGTGTATACTCACGTAAGTGAATGCAATAAACATGACTGGAATTCGAACTCGGCCCTCCGATTCCTCAACCCAAGCCGCTATCCATTACTCCCCCGTGTCTCCGCATCCTCAACTCAAAAGTGAAAATCTTCAAATCTACATTCACCCCTTACGTTATCTCGATTAGAAAAATAACCAACTTATCAAGGCTATGTCATGTTTCATAAACCCCAAATGCGAAGTTTGTAAACATTATTACCAATACTATTTTTATGTTATCTGTTATCTGCACACAGTAATCAGACCTTCTCTCTTGACTTGTGACAGTTAAAATGTAATCTATTTACTTTTTTGCAACAAATGCAAAACAGGAAATTATATGGGGGGGGGGACATGTACGGAATTTAATCTTCGGTTTAATAACCATAAGAAAACTATCAAAGGCAACCACATCAATTTCACAGTAGCTGCACATTTCAACCAACTGGAGCGAATAGTGTTGATAACGTTAAATGTGTCTTCTTAGCGTCTTTATTTAAATGCCAACAAGATGGCCGAACGTTCGAGTTAAAATACATTTTTAAAATAAATTCACAGATTCTAGGAATTTAGACATATTCAATGAATACAGTTTCCATGAAAGCCTCCTACAGACTCTCTACAACGATAATCGTGGTAAACAGCTGGCCCAAAACTACTAGATTTCATCAGTAATATAATACATTCGGGAAAAAATATCCCCGCCCAAAAAGTCAAATTTATTTTTTTATTTCGCGTTGATAAAAGAAACAGGCGTAATAAAATATAGTTTTAATGTATGCTATATTTATGGGTTAAAGTGCTCAGTATCAAGAATAGAACGTATATAAATATAAAAGTGGGCATGTAAGTGTTGACTTCAATGTCCACTTATATATTTATATATATATATATATATATATATATATATATATATATATATATATATATTAAAAAGAAGAGAGAAACCGCAAACGTGTGGATTTTTAAAAAAATTATATTATATTTTATTTTGCATTATTTTACTACATGTGTTTCCGGTCTCGCGATTTTCTTCAGGCAAAGAGTGGATATTTTTACACATATTATTAAAAGGAAATAGTTCTCTTCTTTTTGGGTAGTAGTAACACACATGTCTATCTTGGACTGGTGGTAAGAAAGTTCTGCTTAAAGGGTAATAAAGCAGAACACCTATAACCTCTTCCCTATATATATATATATATATATATATATATATATATATATATATATATATATATATATATATATATATATTACAGGAATCATTCATACAAAAAGCAGATAGTGAAGTTAATGATATAAATGGCAAGAATCACTCTCGCAAACAATTTTTAATAAAATACATTAACCTCAAACCCGTGTATGAATGTTATGATCCCTGTTTATAAATTTCAGTTGTATAAGGTCTTTTTTTACTACAAGCTTTCGATTGTTCATACAATCATCCTCAGCTATAGAAATAGATATGTCTTTTTTACATCCATTAAAAATTGTTTGCGACAGTGATTCTTGCCATTTATATCATTAACTTCACTATCTGCTTTTTGTATGAATGATTCATGTAATGCAAATTGAACGGCAGCACATACTTTATATATATATATATATATATATATATATATATATATATATATATATATATATATATATATATATATATATGATGCTTTTATTTACTCGTTCACTATTTCCTAAGAACTTAAATAAATGCCAACTTCAAATAAAATGAGAAATATCATTTAAAAGTTGCTTGTCTTGGAATCTTTTGGGTCTGAAACTGATTCAGAGCTCAGGTCGATTTTTCCGATAACATTTGTGGAATTTGATGGACGTGTTTAAGAATGAAATTATTGTGAGAAGCAAGGTAAGGTTAAATAAGGTTAAAATAGTTTAAGTCATAGTTAAGAAGTTTGTACAGATCACAGCCTTGTTGTGGTTATCTATTGAATTAGCCAATAGATTCATTGATATAATATTACTCAGTTCGAACGGCTTTAGTATTGGTTGCTTTTAGAAGTCATTTTAAATACGAAATGTTGGCATCGGCTTCCAGCTAAACAGACATTATTAATATCTACATTGTGCGTCATTTTCTATCTCGATTTCAATTATATAAGATTGATACAGTTTATTGAATAATAATCCCAAAACGTACGGAAGAGAATTTATAATGGCAATTGAGATATGCCAAATAGAGACTTGTGAAATGTTTTGTTCATGTAAAAGGTAAAAGGTTCTTGAGTTAACAAGGAAAAAGTGTCGTCTGCTGAATTTGCGAAAATCTTCAGAAGGAACCAATCTTTTATTCGTCACGTATTCGGGTATATTGTGATAATTGTTATTTAATTAGTTGTTAACTATCGCTTAATGATTCTAAAATAATTTTTATTTTCCTTAAAACTTAATAAGTAGGAACATTTTTCTTATCTAATTATTTTATAAAATTATATATATATATATATGTATATATATATATATGTATATATATATGTATATATATATTTATATATGTATATATATATATATTTATATATGTATATATATATATTTATATATGTATATATATATATATATATATATGTATGTATATATATATATATATATGGTCTGGCATATCAGTTTTTAATGTTTACATTGCCAATTGCCATCATTCCATTGATATATTTTCATTGTTTTCGATGTGGTGTTGATCACACTTGTCAGTCAACCAGGGCGCATCTGTTATTGCAGGATTACGACCATATCCCGTTGAAACATCGGGCCCGTAAGATCACCGAAGCTAAGCAACGTCGAGCTTGACACTACCTAGATGAGTAACCACTTAGGGTTACCAGGTTCTGTAAGCTTGGGTATGCGGTTGGTAAAATGGATAATGGTACAAAATTGTTAATCGGAAAACCGAGTTCCCATTCCATTTGTGTTCGTTATATGCACAAATACCTAAGGAAAGTTATGAATCCTCCTATTCTCACCCCCATCTATGGGATAATTAGTAAGACTTGTATCACTAAGACATTAATATATCCCAAACAAAAGTCTCATAATTTAAAAATATTTCCTAGCTTTAAATAAACAGCAATGGGTTGATAAACCGTAGAAAATGAATTACTCAATCAAGGTGTGATTTCTGGTCCACCCGCGTCAAAGCGCAGAATGTTTGAATTGAGGGGCGGATTTGGTGATGCGGTTCTCGGGCTTCACGCAAAAAGATGACCCTGGCAGACTTGCGGTGTTCATTAGCATTTGCTTTGTTGTATGTGAGGGTGTATATGTGTGTGAATTTGTGTCAGTTTCAATTATTGCTCATGTATATACAGGGTGATTGAAAACTAACTCCCCATTTTAAAATACCTATAATTTAATTGTTAACTATAATTTTTACAAGAAGTGGATATGAGAGGAAAGCGTTTAGGGATGGGGTTTTATTTAAATTTCGATATGGGCACCAGATTTCGCTACCATCTCGAGTTGCCCAAGAATCGCGTCAACTGATTTCGCCATGGATTCTTGTGCCATGGAAGACGTAACTCCTTGTATTCGCCCTTCAAGTTCTTCCACACGACTTGGTTTAGTATAGAAGACTTACTCCTTTAACCAACCCCAAAGAAAAACGTCACAGAGTGTTAAGTCAAGACTTCTAGCAGGTCACTCACACATAAAATAGCGAGTTACTTTTCAATCCTCCTGTACATGTATATTCATACGTTAGGTCGTACTGTAAAGTAAACATTTTGGAAATATAAGGAGACAGAAATATTTTTTGTGGCAGGTCATTACAACCCCACCCCCACAAGGTAAATTTTAAAATGTCCGTGGTCTTCTTCTTTGCCGAAAATTGCACTTGCGTTTTGCGCCTCTTAGAACTTGCTGAATATCGTACACGCACCTAAAAAGTCGCAAACGTTGAGACCCAGGCGTGCATTTTTCGATACAATTATAATTCACAATACATAGAAATTTATTATTTTCAAAATTAAAGATTATCTTGACTTTATTTCATGAGAAAAACTACAAAAAAAAACCGTTAAAATATCTAAATCTGGTGATTTAAAAAAAATAATATCCCAATAGTTTTTTCTACACAGTCTGCCAACCCGATGCAAAAATGTCACATTTTATTTAAATTGCATTTTTCACTCATTGTGGACTAATTTAACGTAATCTTATCAGTTGGTCGATTTTGTTTAACTGTATATCAACAGCTCTATGAAATTATGAATATTTTGAATGCAATTTTATGGCTTCAGCTAAATATATTTTAAACGCAATTGTATGCCTTCAAATACAGATAGATGCATTGTTGGTCATTTCGCTATAAAATATATTGTTAGTAATTCTGCTCTAAAACTAATTGCTGGTTAGTTTGTTTTCTAAATGTATTGTTCGTAATTTTTACTATAAAAATGTATTGCTGGTATTTGTACTAAAAAATGTATTTTTATACTTCCATAGTGTTTCGTTTTTGTTTAGATGTTCACTCTTTGCCCAGAGGTGGGACACTAACAGATGCTACCAGCCCAGGTGAGGGTAGACCTGAGGACAGCAATTAAGAGGTCGTTCCGGATTCTTCAAAACCGCTTCTCTGTCGGATGTAGCTTATCGTTAGAACCAGGACAAGACGTAACTAGAGAAAAAAGAAAAGCAAATGCATGTGAACAATTCCTTTCATCTAAATAATAAAATAGAATTTATTTATGTGTAAGATTTATTTAAAATAGTCATTATTAAATTAAACTGTGTGTAACAACAATAAAAGTCAAGCTTGTTTTATTTTATACGCGTTCTTTTGAGAGAAGTGTATTTTTATGAAGTCCAAACGGCTTGTATTAAAAATTGTTACAATTGTGTATATTTTTCAGCTCAGCGGTTAAAACCCGCCAACATTTTTGTAGGATCCATTTCTAGTTTATGGAAAAAAATTTTCGTATATATTGACCAATGAGAAACGTGGTCTCAAATTCTAATGTCATCCCGAATAGTAGGGCAAAGGTGAACCGAATTTTTAAAATAAATAGAGCTCAAGTCAGTAGATACCAGGAGAAGGTAGATCAACATCAAAGAAGACGTTTGACGTCAAGAAGAGAACATCAAAGTAGGCACCAGTTACCAACCAATCGCGGATAGACCAATAGTTAAATTGAAAATTCTCCTGTGGTTGGACAGCCAAGAATGAAAACAATTCTAAGAAATTTTCCTAAGTACAGTGTGATGTTAAAAGGGACTTAAAAAATACTGTATGTTCCATGTTGGGCAAGCAGTATTTTTCTCCTATTTTTCGCTGTAATCCCTTCTATCTGAAATTGTTATCCCGCCTTAATAGGCGCATAAAAATATTGTGCAAACTTTTAGTTGTACCCTTTTTTCGTTTGAAATGTTTTTCCTTTTTAAATTTTACGCAGTGGTTGTCTTGTTTTGTAATGTTGCGCCTATTATATTTTACTATTCATACCAGACTTAGTTTTTGTTTCTGACACAAGAACTTGGATTTGGGAGGAATAACATTTTTATAATACATTTACACTATGCCTACGATGTTTTAACTTAAAATTTAAATCGCATCGCTTTCAAATTTCGAGTACTGGTACGAATTTTAGACCATGGCAACGAGCAAAAATAAAACCCTTACGAATCTCAAATCTAAAAACATGAGTAGAAGAATAAGAAATGTCTGTAACAAATGGATAAACACTTTAAGAATGACAAGGAATAAAATACATATTAAATGGTTTGCTTAAATGGTTACAATTTCTTTCTTCGTCAAGTTTAATATCAGGATTGGCTCAAACGGAGATTTCAGTAAATAATTTCCCAAATTTTTTTTGCTGATCAATTTAACCGAGGAACACGTAAAACACAATGATTACGATCTCCTTTTTCCGAATTGCCTCTAAATTCAAGCTTTTTTTTTTTTCAATAACCCGTTTTCTGCGTTATCTTCACCAGAGAGTAAAGAAAGAAGATCTTCGGATAGATTTTCCCACCATGTCACGAATTTGTTTTGTCATAACATCCCAAATGATTCTCGTTTTATTATAAATATTTTCGAGTCTGGGGTTCATTCAAAATTGTTGGTTTGCATTTGATATCAAACGACATTGTATGGTAATGTAAAACAATGTTTCACAATCATTTCAATACATTTTAATGTTGCCAATAAAATTGTTTGATTATATCATCTTTCTGTGCCGTCCTTTCAGGACGTAGGGGTTCTTAGCTCTCCATAATTTCATGTTCTTTGTAGCTCTTAATAAATTTTGTATTATTGTTATTTCTCCTAAACCATGTTCCGCCATCCGTTTATTCAAGCTCACTGAGTAGGTTATGTGTGTTTTCTTCCGTCACTATTGCCTACGATACGTCTTGTGGGGATCACATTTTCCAAGCACTGTTTCCTCATTATGTGCTCTCGAAATTTCAACTGTCTCTTCCTGATGTTAAGTACAAGTTTTCGTATTGTTTCCATTTTCTCTAAAACTTAGACGTTGCTCACATGTTCGTTCCATGGTATCCTCAGCAGCTTTCTGGTAGAACCACATTTCTGTTGCTTCAAGTCTCTTCATTCTTTTGGAGACATTGTCCAGTAATCGCTTATATATACTGATATTGCGTAACAGATCGATACTCTTTTCTTTATTCCTAACAGAATTTTTCTGTTTCTCGATACTCAGCTTTTGGAAAGCATTTTTGGGTATCCTAATGCAACTTCGGATGTCAGTGTCGCACTTCCGTTGTCTGTTAATTGACTTTCCAGAAATCAATTGGCACTTGTAAGCCAACGTGATTGAGAGACTAGAACCGATTGCAAACTCAGTAAGCTTTTTCAGTTTCTCCTCCCCATGTCAGATTCAACGTTTCATATCCTTAAAATTGGTCATCCATGAGATTTTGAATTAAGTCTTCCGGCAATTGATATATATATATATATATATATATATATATATATATATATATATATATGTCCATATCGTGTTAAAGTATCATTGCCCATTCCACAAAATGTTTAATGTCTAAAAAACACTAAACTAATTGAATTTTTTTCAGGTTTTCAGATTAGAGATAAGACGTTGAGCCATCTTGATACCAATTGTCGTATGACTAACTGAAAAACCCTTTCAGTTATGTAGCTAGAAAGAGAACAACTTAAAATCGTTTTGTGTCAGCCCCACTGCCTTTCAAGCCATCAGTAATGATACCAACATTCATACGCTGGCTTCCATCTTCAAAGTTCATTGAAGAAACATCAGGAAATGGTGAATAAGTTAAAAAAGGGAACAGTGGATGGGAAAACTGGATCAGATCACAAAAGAGAGGAATCATCATTTCAATATAGTGCTAAAGAGATCAATTAGAAAAGATCAAATTCAATCCATAAAATGTTTGACACGTGAGAGAGGAGTTTTAGCTATGACAGTCCAAAGAGCAGTGAAAATAAAATCGTACGATTCTTTTTTTTTTAAAGCTTGGAGAGTAATTATAGATTCTTGTTGGTCAAAGCAGAGTCCAATAATGTTATAAAAATCTTAAGAATTCCAGTAAGATATATTTAATCATTTCTATGATACAACGGCTCAAAGCTTAATCTAACTATTGGACAATTTTGGTGTTACACGACTTTGACAGTTTTGCTGTTACACCCTATATATATATATATATATATATATATATATATATATATATATATATATATATATATATAGGGGTTGGACAAAATAATTGAAACACTTGTTAAGTTCAAAGAAAATTTATTTAATATGGAGTTGGTCTTCCTTTAGCCACGCATACAGCTTTAATACGTCTAGGAATGGAATCATACAGCTTTCTGACTTCATCCAAAGGAATTTTCAACCATTCTTCCATTAATACGTGCTCCAGCTCTTTAAGACACGGTGGTGGAGGATAGCGAATTCTAACTTGTCGCTCCAAAATGCACCATAAATGTTCAATAATATTGATATCTGGAGATTAGGGAGGCCACTCCATGTGTTCTAGCTCACTTTCATTCTCTTCATACCAATTCTTAACCACTCGAGCGGTATGTATTGGAGCATTATCCTCTTGGAAGACGCAGTCACCATCAGGGAATAAAGTTTGGGCCATTGGATGAACATGATTTCCCAAAATGTCCAGGTAATCTTTGCTGTTGATTCTACCATGCAGTGCAACTACTGGACCGAGGCATTTCCATGATATGGTGGCCCAAACTATCACTGATCCACCTCCATGCTTCACTGTGAAGAAAGCAGTCAGGGTTGTAAACTTCTTTGGGATGCCTCCACACATAAACTCACCCTGAAGTTGGGAAAAGAGAAACTGGACACGTCTGAGAATATGACTTACTTCCCTTGGTCTGCAAACCAGGCATTGTTATCTCTGCACCACTTCAACCTCTTCTGAATGTTGCGAATGAAGAGAAGAGGTTTCCTTACGGCGGCTCTTCCATGATATGCAGCCTTATGGAGCTCATGACGAACAGTTTTAGTAGAAACTGGACTATTCAGATGATTATTCAACTCGGCAGTCACTTTGGCCGCAGTAGTCTGATCATGTTTTTGCGTTTCAATGCACGTCGGTCCCTGTCAGTACGTTTGCAAGTCCGGCCGGAATTGCTACGGTTGCTTGAGGTTTTGCCCTGTGTATCGAATTGCGTCATAGTTGTTGATATGGTAGCTCTTGAAAAAACAGTTCAACAACCTTAGTGATCGAGGCTCCTGCCATGCGGGTTCCATCAATTTGTCCTTTTTCGAACTCGGAGAGGTCACGCATTTAGCTTAAATTTTACTAAATTCTAAAAATAAATAAGACAAAGACAGTAAATTAGATAAATAGACGTATTTCCAATAGATATAACCTGCAATAACAAAGTTTTAGTTAAAGTTTTTAATATAATAGGTCTTTGAAATATAGGAGTGGAATTTGCACCTGTTCCAATTGTTTTGTCCAACCCCTGTAAGTGTGTGTGTATGTGTGTGTGCGTATATATATATATATATATATATATATATATATATATATATATATATATATATATATATATATATGTGGAACGCTTCACGAATTTGCGTGTCATCCTTGCGCAGGGGTCATGCTAATGTGTATCATTCCAGTTTTAGTATATTCTTGCTCCATATGCGGCCTCCTTTGTAAATAACTAGCGGCTCTTAAATGCCACTTAAGATTATCACACAAATTTGCATAATTGAATCAACTAAGCTGTCAGATCCTCATACATCGAAACCGACGGGAGAGTCCATTATATATATATATATATATATATATATATATATATATATATATATATTCTTTTCTACTCTGTATTTCATTCTTTTAATACTCTACATTACTTTAATAATGGTATAACATGTTAGATTTAGAAACGTTTCAACTTTGTTCCTTATCCTATAATATATACAAGTTAAAGAACAAATAGGGAACGTTTCTAAATATGCTTCACTTTTATAAAAAGTTTATCAGAAAATGTTAGATTGATAAACGTATCGTATTTGTTCATTATCTTATTTTGTCAGATTCCGATCAATATTTGATCTATATTTTATGCCAATTCACGCACACACATACCTACCCCCCCCTCTCTCTCTCCATATATATATATATATATATATATATATATATATATATATATATATATATATTGTGTGTAATCTCATTTTTGCGGGTAAGTATTGCAATTTTCATCATTGTTCGCTCCAACGTCATTAAGTTTGAAAAAGTGTATTTGCGCATCAATTTTTTTATCCGGAGATTTGTCGTGAGTGTTCAAATCAATGATTAGCATCATTCGCTTAGCAAAACATTTTTTCTCTTGTACGTAAACAAGAGAATATAGTAACAAAATGCGTACTCCTAATTTGTTGCGTTCAATGATATATATGCACACAAATTTATATATATATATATATATATATATACATACATGTGTGTGTTTCTGTATGTGAGTGGGCATGTGTGTGTGTAAAAAAAAAAACAGACGAATGAAATGTTTAGTCACATATAGTAATGCAAATTAAGCTGTAGAATTCATTCTCGCTTCCTCTTAGCCATCGGTTAAAAGAAGTTAAACCTTAGTCTCAGTAAACGGCCATATTAAATTTTAGTTTATTGTTTTCTCAGAAAGTAGATCTTAAACTCTGCATTGATTTACCATTCGCTTCTATAATTACTTCTATTGCCTCTGTCCTTCGTAAAAATAAAGAAAAAAAACGAAGGCGGTGTAGTTTCCTTTTAATGATAACAGTAACGTTGGAATATGTTTTAATGTCAATATTTTTTTAGATATTTCCTTTATTTTCAATGTTTTTCTTCCACAGAAGTGAAAGCGTTTTTTAAAACTTTTTTACTATGATATTTTACTTTAGAAATCTTATTTAACAAAGTAACGTTTTACCTTTTTATTTTTATATACCGTTCAGAATGTGGACAATCATGTCTCTCTACAGCTTCTTGTTCTTTGCAGCTCGGACCAATTTTTGACCCTTATCATCAATCACATCAAACCTGTCATTCATTTACCCAAACTTGTTAGATAAGTTACCCGATATTTCCTTTTGACACCTTTGTCTTTAATATGTATTTTGAGTGTCAAATTCTCCAAGACACTTTTTTCATTGGTATATGTGTCTGATTCAAAGTATAAATGTCTTTGTCGTTTCCTTAGAACTTCTTTTGTTAGCGTTATTTCTACCAACCTTCCAGCTCCTATATTCTCTGCCTACTCCCTGATATGAATCTCATTCAGTAACTTTTCAAAAAGGTGCAAAAGCCCAGAGTGTACTTGCAGCCCATTGTATTAAGCCTCAGTCTGGGACGGTCCTTTTGTATGTAGGTCTTCCTCAGGTTCATGGAAAGGTATTGGCCATTACCCTACCGCGCTGGCCCAATGCGTGTTGGTGGAGATGGATGTGGCACTCTTGGACGTTCATGTCTCTTTTCGATTCATCATCGCCCAAGGGTATTTGCCCGTAAGTGAATGCAAC
Source organism: Acanthosepion esculentum (assembly GCA_964036315.1). Lineage (NCBI taxonomy): Eukaryota > Metazoa > Mollusca > Cephalopoda > Sepiida > Sepiidae > Acanthosepion > Acanthosepion esculentum. The sequence goes on from OZ038494.1 coordinate 47,834,691, forward strand.
AAATCCGGCTGGCATTCTAACTCGGCTCTCAAATTTCTCATCCCGAGCCGTTATCCATTACACCACCTGCGCATCCAAGCTTACAGCACCTGGTATTCCCGTCTAGGTACTGACCGGGATCGACGTTGCTTACCTTCGGCGATCGGACGAGAACAGTTTTTTTAAACGGCCGTGTATAGTGTAAACATAGTCACCGCAAGACATGTAGTAGATTAACCCCAGTTATGGCCCAGGGTTATTCTGGATTAGACTAAACTATATCCAGATATATTTTGGGTGGGTGTGGTTAAGTCTGGTTTGGATTGTTTTCTTTTGTTTTACGGTATATCAACCTCAGTACGTCATTTAATGTCGACAACTTTTTTTTTTCTGGTAATATTTTTGTTTTGTCAAAAATCTATTTCTGTTAATATTTTTTTCCTCAAAAATGTATAGCTGGTAATGTTATTTTTTCAAAAATGTATAGCTGGTAATATTTTTTTTTCAAAAACGTATAGCTGGTAATATTTTTTTTCTTCAAAAATTTATTTCTGGTAATAATTTTTTATAAAGTATTTCTGGTATTAAAACCTATTTTTACACTTTTATAATACTTTTTACATCAGTTTCAAGGTTAGCTATTTGCCCATAGCTGGGACCCTAACATATGCTACCACCCCGGATCAGGGTGAACCTGGGAACACCAGCAATTAAGAGGTGGTTCCACGCTCCTCAAAGCCTCCTGATCAGAGGCCTCGCTGTTGGACGTAGTTTATCGTCATAACCAGAAACGGGTTAAATCTGGGCCTATACATAAAAATAGTTCATTTGTAGTGCAATGGTTAGAAAGTTCGTCTCGTTAGATCAGTTTACTACTGAATAGCGAGTTCAATCCACACTGGGTGCTACATACTTTCGGCCTTGTGCCCCCATCTAAGCAGTTCGACGTGGTGTAATGGTTATCAAGCTTGTCTCGCTAGATCAAATATAACTGAGTAGTGAGTTCGATCCTCACTGGGTGCTCCATACTTTCGGCTTTGTTCCACAACTAAGTAATGCGATTATTCGTTTACATCTCAAGTCTTGTGTTTTTATTTACGAATTTCATAAGTTTGCTAGACCAGGAAATATAGCGAAGAGATAAACTTTACGACGGTCTACAAAGAACAGAACATTGTGCAGAGCCATGATCTCCCATATACTGAACGGTTACTGCATATTGAAAAAGATGAGGAACTGCCGTTTATTTCATACACCTTCCGTTTATTAATATGCAACGTCTACTCTCCATGTGAAGACAAAGTTTAAATATCTAGGAAGGGTTTTAGGAGAGGATAGAAAATGTGATACTGAAATCGGCATTGGATTTAGTAAAAGATGACTTTCAAAAGCTAAGCAAAGTACTAGAGACAGGAAATTTGGATAGAAAGAAAGAAAAAGCATGCTGACCTTCTTATGTATTGTCAATCCTCATCTATGTCATTGAGACAGCGGCATGGGTATGATGGCAAACAAAATCCGATAGCAAGAATTGGGAGGTTTTGAGGAGCGTAGAACCGCCTCTTAATTGTTGTTTTCAGGTTCACGCGGATCCGGGGTGGTAGCACCTGTTAGGGTCCCAGTTAGGGGCAAACAGTTAACACCCAAATTGGTCAAATCACTATGAAATTATAAAAATACATCTTTATAGTAAAAATGCAATCAACATATTTTCATAGTAAAAAAAAATTACCAGCAATATATTTTTGTAAAACAAATTACACTTGATCCCAAGAAAATTAATTAAATTTCGGCATTAAATGGCTCATTAAAAAATACAGAAAACGAACAATGAGACATTAAAAGAACATGAGGAAAAATGTTGTTTAATGGAGCTAGAATTATTTAGATGCATAGTTAATCTTCCCGGCTCTCCAGAAGATTAACTATGCCTCTAAGTAATTCTAGCTCCATTAAACAACATATTATGTCACATACTGTTTCCCTTCTGCAATCTGATATACGTAAAATACTTATAGATAATACTACAATTATAGATAAACATACAGACATTAGACGCCTTAAAATCTTAGAAGCATTACATATTAAAAGCAAAAGACCTCTTATTAATCGTATAGATTACAATATTTCTGGAAACATCCTACAATGTTTATAATATATTTAAATTTTAAGTTTTATAACGTATTCTTCAATCTTTTGG
>OZ038494.1:47839369-47961869 GCA_964036315.1 Acanthosepion esculentum
GTGGAAAACCTTTTCGTGTGAAACGTTTAGTCACGTTAAAATATCTGATGAAACTGATATCTACGTTGATGTGATTACACATTCGCATGAACGAGACATGAAACTGACATTTTAATTTTAAAATACATTTTTTTTATGAAATCGGCTAGACTAGAAATCCAAAACACTATTTAAAAAAAGTCAATTTAAAATTTTTCAGTCTCTCCATCTCCTTCATGCGAATGTGTAATCACATCAATGTAAAAATCACTTCAGTCCGATGAACTTCTAACCACACGATAATTTATTCCAGATTGACATATTTTTTCCTAAAATTGTTCATCACACACACATATATATATATATATATATATATATATGAAGAAATATAGTCTTAAAGTGTGCTATATTTATGGGATAAAGTGCTCATTATCAGAGATAGAGCGTGTGTAAATATAAAAGTGAACATAGAAGTCAACACTTAGAGGCGACAGTCTGTTTCATGCTAGATGCAATCGTCAGACAACTAGTGCTGTTATTTTTCTCGGTTATTTATATATAAGGGTCAGTGGTGCATTGTGGGTAATCTATTTTTGGTATCTGTTTGATTATAGAAGGCGGGTGGTTGGAGGATGTGTGTATATAGAGTGGTTTATCATTGGGTTTTCTGTATAGTTTGTATGTGCCTTTTCGTAGGTTGAAGGTAACATCTAGAAAATCTAATTCGTTTAGGTTAGTTTTTATATCTGTCGAATCCATTATTTTTGAAAATCTTTATTATTGCTTTTCTAGTTTTATTTGTGTTTTGTTTGTTGCAGTTTCTTAAGATTATGAGACCGTCTTCCCTGTAGAGTCCTATCTATTATTTTGCTTAGTTCGTGTAGTAAGTAAATATCTACGATTTCGCATGTCCCTGCACCGTCAAATATCCCATCTTTCTTTATGCATGCTTCTTCATGGTGAAATAGTAATGATTTACGGGAGACTACCAACAATAAGCTATATAAACAAATTTTTACTACGTTAATAAAAACACCGATCAAAATAAAAATAAATAAAATAAAAATAAATAAGATAAAAAATAAAATTAAATACAAACAAGCAAAATAATTTGACACGAATAAATAAATAAATAAACGACTAAATAACCGCCAAAATAGATTACCCACAATGCACCACTGACCCTTATATATAAATAGCCGAGAAAAATAACAGCACTAGTTGTCTGACGATTGAATCTAGCATGAAATAGACTGTCGCCTCTAAGTGCTGACTTCTATGTTCACTTATATATGTATGTATGTATATTCATCTCCTAGATCGGTTACTACGCAAGCCACTTCGATTTTGTGTAATGGTTAGCAAGCTCGTGTCGATAAATCAATTACAAAAATATAGTGAGTTGAATCTTCAAAGGGGGGCATATACTTTCGACTTTGTGCCATATCTAAGCTACGGTTAGAAAATGAGTATAAAAAATAACACTAAGATATTTTATAAATCTATTCAAATCCGATAGGAATTTGGGCAAATTTACTGATAATACAAAACACCTAATTCGGAAATTTTTAAAATTAAATTAAAAGAAATAGATCAACAGAACATGTCCATATTATTTAATGAAACATTTTTGATAGAATTATTGCTGCAATATACACCTTCTTTTCATATATATATATATATTGAAATGGACAAAGTAAATGCTCTGTTAATAATAAACATTCAGGTCGGTAAATGTCGTTAATACTGTTTATTATAAGCAGAGCATTTACTTAAATATTTGTATCTATAAAAAGAAAGTATAAACATATATATATTATTTATTCAAAAATATATGTGCGTGTGTTCTGTAAAAATGAGGCAACTCTTAGAAAATTTTAATATTGAGATGCAATAAAAGAAGTCTTGAAACAATGCTAATGAACAATTTAATTAATCCCTTTCCTTTATATTTTTGAGATGTTCAGTGGTATCGATTATTCATTGATTACTCCTGGTATTATATAAATCGCTTTGTGCTCAATATATCTACATGTTAAAATTGTATGTGTTTAATATAACTGTGAGACTACCCACCTCTGCAACTCGTTGCACAAAGATATAGACCCCACGTCGTAGAATTTCTGTGCGGCGGATCGAGCGAGAGGCAGGCTCACAGGCAAAAGAAAAACACAACTACAAACTTGGGTAGGACGAAAAGAGGAGGGAAGGCGTGTGACCTTTTTGTGGATGATAACTCTGGGCTGATTCTCGGCTGGCGAAAAAAAAAATATATCTTAACTAACAATGTCCGGCTGCTAATGGGTCGCTCTTCGATGTTACGTGCTCCGGCCTAAATCAACCTTCCTCGAACCTAAACTAAGTCTAACTAACTGCCGTGACCCAAAGCGCTCCCGTATATATGCAGAATCCTCTTTCATCATTTCCGGACAAGGGACACCCACGAATAAACCCATAACTTTTTCATGACCATTTCTCTCTTTGAAGAAAGTGGGCATAAAAATATTTCTTAGCCTAGCTGACTCCGATTCAGGGACATTAAATTCAGACCCTTTTAAGTCTTGACCAGATCCGGTCTTTTTCCTATCTTCGTATTTTGACAAGTACTTAACACTTTTTGGCCATATGTCCAAAACATGGTTTTATCTAGATTCCTAATCTAGTCATTGGGTCTTGAAGTTTGATACCCAGGTCAAATCTAACTAATCTTCTCGCACATATGTGTGCGCGCGCACGCACACACAGATGTGGGGGTGTATATATATATACACACACACAGATGTGCGGGCGCACACACACACACACACGCGTGCGCATATATCCAACTCATAGTGTCACATAACAATGAAATAGAAATATCTTTTGGAAACAAAATAGCAGTAGAATGAAAAAAGACAGTATCGATAAGCAAAACGATCACTTAATATAGTACAAAGAACTAAGTGCCTCACATGAAAGACTTTAGAAAATAATACTAAAGTCTAAGAAACATAGGTTAACGGAACTGATGAATTAAATGGTTTATTTTGCTCGGGAACTATTTTTGTGTAAAAGCAGATAAATATTTCATTTGTATAGATTAAGCTAAGACGAATAAGTAGAGTAATTACTCATAGATTTACTAACTTAAGTTGATTTACCTCCCTTGCCACTACAGATGGGACAGGAAATATATAGACAAATGCACCGAAAATATATAAGTTCACGTTTGCTATATTTCAAACGTTATTTTACTGTTAATTACGTCTATCTGCCTGTATATTTGAGTAGTCTTACTAAAGTAAAACATCTTCTTCGGCGTTCCTCTCTCTCGAAAGAGCAGACCTAGAGACATAATCAGTCAGTTATGCGCCATGCGTGATACATGACTGACGAGGCAGATTTTTTTCTACCCGCAGTAGGTTGCCATTTCTTTCTGCGGTAGACCAGTTGCCATCCTAGGCTATATAACCCGGTCTGTCCTGCTATTTTCCCATAGCTGAGGGAGTAGAAGATTTATACCTTTCCCAAGGGTATGTAATGGATTTCGAACTCGGCTATCCTGTTTAATAAATACAAATGGGGCGTCCATTAAAAAAAAAAACGTAGTATCGACTAAAATAACATGAGATAATAAAAATCACAATACAAGTAAAGCCATTGATTCTTTGTGTGTGTGCATATATATATATATATATATATATATATATATATATATATATATATATATATGTGTGTGTGTCTGTGTGTGTATACAGTTCCCCCAAAAAGTGTATACACTCTCCAGGAAAGAAGTTTTATCCAACTGCAATATCACTGTTTACCGTAATACGATATTTTGCAGATTTAACAGCTGCAGACGTTTACTTATGGGGGACCCATAACGAATGCTGTTAATCTCAGAAAGCCGATTACATTTGTGGCTCTTAGACAAAAAATTAAAAATGCATGCGCAGCAATCCGACTGGACATTTTGGCCAACGTTGACCAACGTTCTCCGCACTAATAAATGGCGGAAAACTAAAAGCCGCCATTTTGAGCATCTCCGGTGATTGTCGAGTCTAAAGTTAACTTGTATTAATCTCATGATATCTGAATAAATTTAGTATTATAATATATATACAAGTTTTTCCTTTCCGGAAGTGTGTATACATTTTTTGACAGACTCGCGCACACACACACATATGTATTTGTATCTTTCCAATTTTAGTATATATACTGCCCCTGCGCAAGGATGACTCGCAAATTGGTGAAGTGTTCCATATTTTTTAGGAGTAGTGGGTAGAGACTCGGATTGAAGAATCGGATTCCAGTCGAATCCATTGCATTCACTTACGTGCTAATACACTTGGGAAATGTATGAAACCTTTTCTTCTCCCTCCAGCTTTGGACAAATAGCTGCACAATAGCTGCACAAAGCCTTCAACATTATAATCAAGAATATTCCGAGGAACTGAGCTGGTTGATCCTCATCCGTCGAATAAGACAGGAGAGTCCACTATATATATATATATATATATATATATATATATATATATATATATATATATAACATTAAGTTGAAGAAAAATACATAGCCGAAGTCAAATACAGCAGAATGAAGCAACGAAAGTAGTTGGTGCCATGAAGAGGAAATAGCGAGAAAGAAAAATAAAATGAAGAAAAATTAACGTAATTTTGCCAATGCAACAATAACAAGTCAATTTAAAAAAAACAACATAAAACGTGGATGGAAAGAAAGAATTAAAGTTTGACAGACGAATGATGGGTAAAATTGAGAGATGTATGAGAACCGATGAACAAACGACATGTGCTCTCACGCCAGAGAACCTACCAATTACCCGCAACAAAGACACAACAGGCAAGGGCTGGGGCATAACGTCGGCTTTTAGGGCAACAAAGCAAAATAAACGATATTTTTTGTATTTATACCGATCAGGCTCAATGAGACATTGCTTCATTTGGTTTAGCCAATAGCTGCCTGGTTTGTGATCCATATTAGAGCGTTGGCTTCAATGAGCTGAGATAACAAGGAGAGATTTCAAACGTTTGCGGAGAAAACTATCAAGCGTTTAACGAGGCTAAATCTAGCCATAATGGGTACACCTAGCTTGCAGATTTGCCGATAGACGTGCGCATGCGTAATCATAGCATGGCTTCCAAATGATATCTTTTCAAACAAACGGCTTGCAATCACGTTATAACTGACTGTATAATTTGGGGGGGGGGGATGTGGGTTTTACTAACTGAACGGTTTTGCGAAGTTAAACAAGGATAGAATATAATTCATTAAAATATTTTACATGACTATTGGATAGATTTTAAAGAACTTAGCATCGTTAGCGTTAAAAATGCATTAATATTTATTATGTATTTATTATTGGGAATAACAGAAATTAATGATTTTTAATATCGAAGCAAGGCGATAATGCCACTAAGACGCAAGAAGTTGCTGAACGTGAAAGAGAATGAGAAAACTTTAAAAACTTCAGAAATGTTTTACTCATTCCTAAACAGGAAACAAGCGATAATTCCGGCTAAAAAAAAACAGGAGTATGAAGCGGGATTTGAGGAAGATTGTGATAAAAATTCTAATTAGATTAAACTTCTAAAATATTCATTACAAATGTCTTTGAAAATTCTAATTAGATTAAACTTCTAAAATATTCATTACAAATGTGTTTGAAAATTCTAATTAGATTAAACTTCTAAAATATTCATTACAAATGTCTTTGAAAATTCTAATTAGATTAAACTTCTAAAATATTCATTACAAATGTCTTTGAAAATTCTAATTAGATTAAACTTCTAAAATATTCATTACAAATGTGTTTGAAAATTCTAATTAGATTAAACTTCTAAAGTATTCATTACAAATGTGTTTGAAAATTCTAATTAGATTAAACTTCTAAAATATTCATTACAAATGTGTTTGAAAATTCTAATTAGATTAAACTTCTAAAATATTCATTACAAATGTCTTTGAAAATTCTAATTAGATTAAACTTCTAAAATATTCATTACAAATGTCTTTGAAAATTCTAATTAGATTAAACTTCTAAAATGTTCATTACAAATGTCTTTGAAAATTCTAATTAGATTAAACTTCTAAAATATTCATTACAAATGTGTTTGAAAATTCTAATTAGATTAAACTTCTAAAATATTCATTACAAATGTCTTTGAAAATTCTAATTAGATTAAACTTCTAAAATATTCATTACAAATGTCTTTGAAAATTCTAATTAGATTAAACTTCTAAAATATTCATTACAAATGTCTTTGAAAATTCTAATTAGATTAAACTTCTAAAATATTCATTACAAATGTCTTTGAAAATTCTAATTAGATTAAACTTCTAAAATGTTCATTACAAATGTCTTTGAAAATTCTAATTAGATTAAACTTCTAAAATATTCATTACAAATGTGTTTGTCTGGTGTTTAATACTGACTGTTAGTATTGATATTGTGTATATAGTGTCATCTCCCGTCATGATGTGAAGATCATGGCTCTCTACAACTTCCTATTTTTGTCACATTTAGCAAAGCTTATCTTCTTACTATTCGCTCTCATCACTCTTCTGCCATTCATTTACACAAGCTCGTAAGGTACGTTACTCGCTGTTTTCCTGCTGTCCCTCTTGCTTGCAATATATCTTGTGAGTGTCAACATCTCCAAGTCATCTTTGCTCATTATGTGTCCCTAGAGATTTCAAATGTTTCTCTCGGATTCTTTTTTTTCTTCTTTAGAGTTTCTTTAAAACGTCTTTCTTTGATCATATATTACGTTCATTATATTCATAGATATCGTCCTATAGAACCACATTTCTGTTGCCCCAATAAGCTCTCCGTTTATAAGAAAGTTCTCCAACATTTCACTGCCATATATTCGTTCTGCGTTGACGATAAACTATGTCCAGTAATAAGGCCTCTGATTGGGAGGTTTTGAGAGGCGTGGAATCGGCTGTTAATTGCTGTTACTTCCAGGTTCACTCTGACCCGGGGTGGTGGTAGCACCTGTTAGGTTCCCAGCTATGGGCAAATAGTTAACGCCCAAACTGCGGTCAAAACACTATGAGAGTATAATACTGAATTTTTATAGTCAAAATATCAGCAATACTATTTGAAAAAAATATTAGCAGCAGTACATTTTGGAAAAAAAAAATCTAGCAACACATTTTTTAAAAAAAATATTAACATCTATATATTTGACTCTCGACAAAAGCCCTTTTGACAAAAATACGCCAATGAAACCTGATCTAAAAATTGATTTCTTACAATGAATACGTATTCTATTCATCCGAACCTATCCTAAAAATCTTGTCGGAATTAAATACCCATTGATGTTGATATGCCGTAAAACAGAATAAACCAAACCAATAAATCAAACTGTCCTATATAAGAGAGATAATATATATCAGTTGTACACTCTATTCTTTGTCTCTGATGAATTCCTGTTTCTTAATACTTTGCTTAGCTTGTAGAAAGCATATTTACGTAACGATTTGATCTAGGCTTTTAAAATTTCAATGATTAAACTAGGTTTTTATTTGAGGTCGTTTCTGACTTGTGCTCAAAAAAAGTCATAAACGAAGGCAATGAAACATACAGGTGTTGTGAGGCATAGTTTACTCAGGAAATGAAGAAGTTATCTAATAATGACGAATGGTGTGTTCATCGATGTGTGTCATATATTTTAATGCAAATCTAAGTTGAAATCTGTTTTCTCTTAATTTTGCAGACGATGGCAAAAAAATATTTTATGTAAAGGCTGAAAATCCTTGATGAAGTCTTTCTATTAATCCACCAGTTAATCTGTCTAGTAATCGAATCGTGATTTTTGCAATGATACAGATGGTTTTAGTCTTCTGAATTATCTACCCGTCACTCTATGTATGTATATATGTATATGTATGTATGTGTGTATGTATGCATGCATCGTTGCCGTCCTGGGTAAGACGATAAACTACGTCCAACAGCAAGGCCTCTGATCAGGAGGTTTTGAGGAGCGTGGAACCACCTCTTAATTGCTGGTGTTCCCGGGTCCAACCTGACCCGTTATGGTAACACCTGTTAGGGCCCCAGCTATGGGCCAATAGTTGACCCCACAACCTGATTCAAAACACAATGAAAGTGTAAAAATTGATATTAATACCAGAAATACTTTTAAAAGATTTAGTATCGGCAATAATTATTTTAAAATAGAAAATATTAACAGAAATAAAAATCTTGCCAGCATTAAATAACCCATTGAGGTTAATATACCAAAAAACAAACAAACCAAACTATCATTGTGCGTGTGGAGTGTCTATATGTTCATATTTTTATCCACATATTATGTACATACAAATATACATGCTTTATACACACACACACACACACACATGATAAAAACATAGGTTTACATTGTACTATATTTATGGGTGAAAGTGCTCAATATCAGTGATATGGCATATGTAAATATAAACATCGATATTGAGCAGTGACAGCCTGTTTCAATCTTAAGTGCATGGTCAAAAGATTAGGCTTGAAACAAACAGTCGCTGGTAGGTGTTGAACTAATGCATGTTATAAATAAATATATGGGGGTGGTTTGCTACAATGTATGTTAAGTGGCGGGTCCTTGCCGTGAGGGTTAGGCCTGGCGGAACCAAAGAATGTAGTTCTTCCGAGAATTTTCCGTAAAAGTAGCGATAGAGAAGCGATATGCTTACCAGATCCCGCCTGGGAGCGACACGCTGGAGTGTGGAAAATAATTCGTCTCCTGCAAGGACGTGGAGACGCTGGTAGGTGTTGAACTAATGCATGTTATATCATTCTATCACGGTCTGTGCATCTTTCGCCTAAATATGACAACAGTTCTCCATTCTTGGCCTGATCTGGCTCTTGTAAAGATAGAGGATAGTACGAGGAGTCGGGTACCAATATTCAAATGAGCAACAGTTTAAAATGAAACTGAAACTGCCGAATGAAGAACAATAGTTACTTAAAAAAAAACAAAAAAACAATAAAATTATTTGAAATCAAAGAAATATTTCAGGCAGAAACTACCTCTACCAGGAGACATCTGCTAAGTTAAATGTTCTTTTCATTCTTCATTTTTCCTTTCTTTCTTATATTTTGAAATAAAATAAATGTTGTAGATTTTAAATGTTTCAGGAAGTTATTATGCGAGTTCCTCTTTTCCGCACTGTTTATCGACATTTACTACCACCACCACCACTACTACTACTACTACCACTACTATTAATACTACGCAGATGTAGGCTTTAAGAAAGCTTTATTCAGCTGAGAAAACAAGGTTTGCGTATAGTGTCCTTTTATAGTCCCAGTAAACAGAAATAGCTCTCTGAAAGTAACAAAACAAGGGGAGACCACTCTCGATTGAAAGATTCATAATAACTACTACCAATAGTAGTAGATGTAATATTATTAAGTCGTTCCTGTTTCTTGGAGTAAGCATATATTCAATATTGATGTTTTCATCAGTGTTTTTTTTGCTTTTTATCGCAATTATCAGGCCGTTTTTACATTGCATTAATATTTAAGCTTAGCTTTTAAAATTTCAACGATTTCTGCCGCCACTTAATTTAAATACAATTTGATGTACGTAGTTCCTTACTTTCCGTACAAACAATTATTTTTATTACTTGTCTGACTCTAGCTGGATTTCGCAATTAATTTCGATTATTTCTAAAATTTCGTCGCAAAAAATCACGTAAAAATATCGCCGAAAACAATCGCATTAATGAAAACTCGGGAATCTAAAAATTTCAGGATTGCGCGTCTGGATCCGGCTCGGAATGTTTTTAATTTGCTCGCGGAGTCGGCCTGATTCCAAAATTATATATGTTGGACTAGAGCCTCTCGGAGTGAAGTTAAAAAAGAAAAAAAAGTGACACACTGATATTCGCATTTATTATATAGATTTCTCTAAAAATAATTTTTCGAGAAAATAAACGTTATTTGACTTGAGAATGTTATCTTTCTAGTATTGATAGACGTTTTCTGTCCTAGCTTTTTGTATAAGGTAGTGTGGAAATTCAGCAGCTTGATTCTCTCATAATTTTCTTTCTAGTTACATATGATACCCATTTTATCTGTTGCTGCTGGTGGAAGTTTTTAACTGATGTGGTGTTTGTTATGGTAAAATTATTTGGGATTATGTAGCGCCAGTATACAAGATCTGATGAAGTATTGTATTCTTTAAGACGTATGGGATTAATTCGCTTGAAGCTGTTTTTAAACTTTGATCAGAGAACACGATTGCATTTGGCTGAGAGTTTAGACATTTCTGAACGGGTTGGATACCATACATCGCATACATATGATAATCTAGATCTGACGAAATAAGAATGTATATAGCGTAATGACAAAAGTAAACGGTTGCTGATTTTCCATGTTATTTTTGGCGTGTTTTGGTTCGTGCTATTGAATTCCCATATATGCCCTGAGAGGCCTTTGCCTTTTTCAAATTTCTTCGTTTAATTGATGTATGTGTGAGTAGTTATTCTGTTTCCAGGGAACTACTGTTAATCCTATGTATATTTGTTCAGGGTTTCCTCTTATTCTTACCGTAGCATCGTATATTAGATTATTTTTGTCGGCAGTTATTATTACGTGGCCATTATTACTTTGTACTGCATTGACAGGCGGGAGCAATGCCTGTTGTGAGCTGTCACCTTTTTTATGTTTGTTTGTGAATTGTATCTTTTTGTTGCATGTATAGCTAAATTTTAAGATAAAATAAACAGGTTTAAAAATCACTTGAATCATGAAAGTGGCAGAATGCATTCTTACGCCTATACTTTCTATATAAACACTCTCGGCGACTGAGCAATCATCCCCTTAAATATCGCAAATTTTCAATACTATATTAAGATTAAAAGGTTTTTAACTTAGCTGATTGATGTTACCTATTGTTGAAACTTGACTAATGCATAGAATAATAATGCAAACACAAAATGTACTTAGAATAAAATGTATTGAAACAAGAAAGTGTACACAATATTTACATATAGTCTTTTGTATATTTCTGGGAAGACCGTTCCTGGAGAATGTGTTGACTACGTCGCAGTCGGGCAGCGTCTCTAGTGAATCTCTTGATTTGCCTCCCTGTCTTCCGGTACCAACCATATTTATATCGTCGGTACTCCGCTATGCAAATTAGGTGGATCCTACCACAACACCTTTATATATATATATATATATATATGATGAAATGGATTAAATCCGATAAATAAATTTATTTTCCATATACGGTATTTACTTTTCTTTCAGTGTGCTCAAATACAGCCGGAAGCAAAACCTCTGATCTGGAGATTTTGAGGAGTATCGAATCATGCTGCTGTTCGCAATTCCACTCTGACCATGGATAGTAATACGTGTTAGGCTCTAATCTATCGGGAGATTATTGTTATATAGGAATAAAGTGTCGCTGCCGATACTGGAGTTTGAACACAGATCACCAGAAAGCACAGGCAATCCCATTTGAATAAGTAGATCACGTGATGGTAAATGAAAGGTATATATGGGAATTAGCGTGGCGTCTAATTGATCACTATTTCTACACTACCCTCTATTACTATACGAATCGCCATTCTCTTTATATTTCCCTATACTATTTCTCTATACTATTCACTTATAGTGAACACTATACGGATTACTATTCGGTGGTTACTATTCGAGCGAGTATTATCGAGCAAGTACTGTTAGTGCGTGTGTTAGCCGAAGGCGTCTGACACAAGTATTGTTCAACAGCGTTTCTGTCGTTGTATATGCGATTACAAAGTCTCTACTACAACGTGCATTACAAAATGGCAACGAGTGTTCGTCGACATCACAAAAATAATGAAACCTTATCTGGGATATACAATTATGCTGTTACACGATTTGGATAATTTTGCTATTATACCCGGTATATGCACAAAACCTGAGTATCGTCTACCATGTACTCAATTGTGAAAGTAGAATAACATATATCGTATTTTTATTACTTACATGTTCCCCCAAAATTAAATTTTGGCATTAAATGACCTATAAATGCCGTTAAACATCAAATCAATCAGTTAATTCTGTCTGCTAAATATCTTGTTTTTTTCTCCTTTCATTGTTTCTTCCTCTTATTGCTTTTTATTAAATCTAGCATCGTCAGGTAGATCATATCGGATATCTGACGCTGATTGTCTCCAATATAAACTTGTCTTTAGGTCGAACTAGCCACCTACGGTTCTCAGAGAGGCGTCTTTAAATGATAAGCAGTTTTCTATTTGACATTTATTTAGGAGGCATAAGGCCCCCGATGTAGAGCACGGAACGAATATTAAATTGATTTCAATAACAATGGTCTGCTAAAGTAAGCTTTGAAACACTGTTCCAAAACGAGACACCGTGGCGTGATTTATTGCTATCTCCTAGATTTAGCTGTTCAAGGGTATAACGGTGAAACATAATGACCTCCGTGACAATATTTTTATTTCTCCCTCGCGACACGACATTTTTTCTTGCTTTTCGATTTATCTGTTCTTTCTTTCTTTCTTTCTTTATTACTTTATTTTTATTTTACTAATATTTTTAGTGTGATGTGGGGTCTGGCAAGACACAACACTTAACTCGACAGAATCAGTCGTGATAGTAGTATTTAATACTCAGCTAGACAAGTCACTAGTATTATCTTCCTAAATGTTTCCTGGAATTGTTATTGCTGTTTCTGTTTTTTTTTGTCGTTGTTCTTGCTGTTGTTTTATTTATTCCAGCATTACTACTTTCAAGTCTTCCATTTTTAATTGTTGGATTTGAAAATTTGCTTCCAAAGTATATTGCAGATGTTTTAATGTTCGCGGCGTAATTTTTTTCGACGTACTGATTTTAGATGTTGAAAAAAAAAACGAATCTTTCTCTACCACTGTTATAATAAATAATTAATCACATTCGTCGCCAATTGTTGTGATGTGGGGTCTGGCAAGTCTCAACACTTAACTCGACTTAGTCGTGATAGTAATATTCAATACTCAACTAGATAATTCACTGCAATAGTGTTGAATATCCATCACCTTGTTTGTACGGATCAAACTATCTTCATTTGGTGCTTCTTGTCAAGTTCAGCTGTGATCACCATGGTTGCAGAACGAATGACTTATTGCAGTACATGACACTCATATATTATCTTCATTAAATTTCAGAATATTATAGAATCTGGTCAATACTATTTCATTTTCAAAGGGTATTTGTATTAAATATCAAATTAATAAAAGAAACATTACAATTGCCATAGAAAAAAAATATTATTTCATAATTTTCATAAAATTCTTTCCTTAACAATTACCCAGGACTACTTATCATGAATGGATCAGTCCATTCCCGGCAGTAAGATAGGTAACTGGCTCTTAACGCAGGGATTTTAAGAGTGGTATGCGATCTTTCATCTCATTACTGTGGTTTTTTCTTAATAAAACTCAAGTCGTTTTATGTTCTACGACATTTAGTAAGCAGAATCGGCCTCAAAGATAATTTGCATCACATATCCCTGACACGGAGAGCCGAGTTCGAATTCCAGACGAGTTCATTTGCTAATACCCTTGGGTAAGGTATTAATCCATCTCTTCTCTCTGCAGCTATGGGAAAAATAGGTGAACAGACTGGATCCTATAGGCTTGGGTGGCAACCATTGTAGAAGGAAACTATGAATTTAAACTGGATCGCATTGTCCTATACATGCAGCTGGGGACCGAATGTGTGTCCAAATTCCGTCTGAAACCCCATTTACAAGTCCAAGTGAATACGATCTCTGTTACACCTGGTCAGCTTTCGTTCGGATGCGGCGTCAAAAGGAGCTCAATATTCCATAGGGAACGATATACTTCCAATCCTTGACGGCCTTCTTGACAGGACGTTGCGTTACTGAGTTGATCACGGTGATCAACCATCTCGGTAAAGTAAAAACTAGTCATATTGCTATCTTCATTCACATTCATTTCTCTATGGCATATTGTTTGTTCAATAACAATAGAATAGTCATTAAAAAACTTCATGCAAAAATGGAAATAATAACAAACATTTTAAAGCATTATCTTTGTTTCCCCACATTATCTCCATTAACAGCAAGATAAATCTCTAAGTAACCCATGTATTTATATAATTGGTGACTTGATTAATCGCCTTTACTCTTGACCGGTTGGCTTTTGTTTTGACTGAAATCTTTCTACCTTTGTGTAACAGTTGCTTTGACTGAGCTTTGTTTGTTAGATCAACTTTTAAATCCAAGTTTCATTTTCAGTTACAATTCACCTCGGAAAGCCTTCAGGATTTCATCCCACTTTAAAAATTCCCATTAAAAGCTCGTCTATCGTCTCTTGGTGATCTGGGCGCAGCGGTTTTGGTACCTAAACGAGTAGAATTTTTGCTCAATTTGATTTTTCAGGTAAAATCATGTGAGCGGAACTAACTGGGACGTCAAAAGTGTTAGCTATGATTTTTTTTTCAGTTAATCGCTGACCGTCCTCAAATCTCAGCCACACAAGATTGTTTGCATATAAATCGATATTGATGGTCGACCGATTTCATCTTCATCTGCAACTACAGTTGTGGACGGAATTATTCACCTCTCACTGAATAATTGTATAATTTGTAAGAAATGCGAATATTTCAAGTACTTACTGAATTTACCATAGATAGTTGATTCCGTATTTAGTTTTGAATAATTCGCAAAAATTTTAGAAGTTCTGATCTATTATATTCATAGTTAGAGTTTTCCAAAAAAGATGCAGTCCAAAATTATTCACCCTCACTTATGGAATTTATGAATTAATATTTTTCTATGGCAATTATAATGTTTCTTTTATTAATCTGAAGTTCAATACAAACACATTTTGAAAATGAAATAGTATTGACCTGATTCTATAATATTCTAAAAGTTAATGAAGACAATATGTGAGTGCCACGTACCGCAATAACTTATTCGATCTGTGACGATGACGATTGAGCTGGACAAGAAGCTTTGAATGATGCATAAAAAGAAAGTGATGGATATACAACACATTCCAAGCATTTAAATGTTCCTAGGTCGATAATTCATATTATTATCAATAAGTAGGAGACATTGGTTTGAGAATAAATTAATCACAGACAGAAAACGGCCATATTCTGAGATAATGGAAAGGAAAACATTTAGAGATGTCTCGAAGAATCCTCACTAAACGACAAAGGACTCGAGGAATCCTCACTTAACGACAAAGGACAAATTTATGGGCATGTTTGAAGAAAAAATTAGGGAAAGAAGACCTAATTTTGAGGAATTAAAAGCTATTGTCAAAGAACCATAGGAAATTATCTCCATAAACTTTCTCAAAGAACCAATTTTCAGGTTTCCATCAAATTTGCAAATTCGTTGTTGCTTCTATTTTGACAGGATTCAGATTTTGTTTTAAAGCTAGTGTTAATCCATTATAATCTAAATAATCCCGGTTTATACAGCTTATAATCCGTAAATCAATGTTTACTTTGCTGCAGATATCAAAATATTTTCTTAGTTTTCTTATATTTCCATGAATTTTTAAATGTTCTCCCTAGCAATCGTAACAGTTACGTTGTATGGCGCAAATCAGGGTTTCTCAAACAGTGGAGAATTCCACCCGTTGGAGGGTGGGAATTTTAGTGTTTGGGTGGGGGACTGAGACCACATGTTGCTAGACACAGAATGCTAATTTTCGAAATTGCTAAGGCGGAACAACCCGAAATGTTCATCGGTCCGCGCAACTGAGAGATCTGGCTGGGTTTTCTTTTCCCCTAGATCTTGTTTTTTGTCACTTTAATGAGTATGTTGTTGGTTTTGCACTCACATTGGTAGCTGTGGTATTCTAATTTTTATTTTGTAATCGTGGACCATTATCTCCCATATGTGAGCACACACACACACACACACACACACACACACACATATATATATATATATATATATATATATATATATATATATATATGTGTGCGTGCGTGTGCGTAGTATTTACTTCTTGATGCAAGCCATATTGAAGTTCAAATAAAAAATAAACATAAGTATTTAAATTATTGTCTGAATGTTTCTTTGACATTTTTTTGTTTTGTTTACAAAAGACTTTTTCGTGTATTTTTATCAAATAAAGAATTGATCATGAGCGCCCAAGAGTATGATACTTTATATATTCAATATGGATTCCCATCCATTATCATTAATAGAAAAGAAATGCCTCAGTGTTTTTGTCTAGTGAAGTATTATCAAATGATTATATTAAACCGAAAAAGTCGAATCAACATTTGCAGAATGTGCATTCTTAACACAAAGGCAAAGAAAAACAACTTTTTGGAACATCATGAGAATGCGCTCAAACGGATGAAGGTGGATTCAACAAGGATATTTTAAGGAAAAGACCAAAAGATTACGGAAGCGTCTTATTTCGTAGCAGTGGAGATAGAAAAGCAGAAAAATCTACATACAAGTGGAGAAACATAGATCAAACCTTGCTCTCTCAAAATGGTGGAAATCGTGTTGGGAAATACATTGGAAAACAATTGTAGCGGTTCCACTTTCAAACAGTGCAATTCAAAGGAGGATCTGTGACATGACCACTGACACCAAGGAACAAGTCGTGCAGGAGATCAAGTCTGAAGCATTTGGCCTATTTTAAATTCAACTCAATGAATCGAATGATGTGGCAGTATTCCCAGTTGATAGTGTTTGCAAGGTACGTGCACTCAGGTTCATATAAAGAGGAATTTCTCTTTTGTCCTCCTCTCGAAACAACTACAAATGCCTCCGATATTTTGCAAAAGGTTTCATCGTTCCTTGAATCAGAAAATCTTTTGTGGGATAATATATACGGGTGCTGTACAGATGGAACACCAATTATGCTGTGGACAAAATCGGGATTTCAAGTTGTGTGTAAAAGCGAGCTTCAAAAGTGAAACGTTTCATTGTATGATCCATCGTCAGGCACTGGAGAAGGTTTTGGATCAAATAATTCAGGTTGGGAATTTTGTCAACTCACGACTTTTTTCATTGACATCGATTCAGGCCATCATTTGCTTTTTTTTCCACAGAAATATTCGATGGCTGTCGACAGGAAATGTAACTGAGCGAGTATTTGAGCTTAGAGATGAACTCAGATTATTTTTGAAGTTCAGAGCCTAGTTGGTTGATATTTTTGACCAGCTGATACATACAAGGAAAAAAATACTTCACTTACAAGGAAGAAATACGAACATCATAAAATTCCTGGATGTCTTGAAAATCGGGTTTTCAATTTGTGTAAAAAAGTGAGCTTCAAAAGTGAAGCGTTTCATTGTATGATCCATTGTCAGGCACTGAGGAAGATTTTGGATCAGACAATTCAGATGGTGAATTTTGTCAACACACGACATTTTTTTTTGCATTGACATCGATTCAGGTCATCATTTTCTTCTTTTATACAGAAATCTTCGATGACTGTCAACAGGAATTGTAATTGAGCGAGTATTTGAGCTTAGAGATGAACTCAAATTACTTTTGAAGTTAAAAGCCTATTATTATTCAAAAGCGAAGCGTTTCATTGTATGATCCATCGTGAGGCACTGGGGGAGGTTTTGTATCAAACAATTCAGATTGTGAATTTTGTCAAAGGAAGCACTTTCAACCCACGACTTTTAAAGTATTTTGTCATTGACCTCGAGTCATCATTTGCTTCTTTTCCACACAAATGTTCGATGACTGTCAACAGAAAATGTAACTGAGCGAATATTTGAGCTTAGAGATGGGCTCAAATTATATTTGAAGTTCAGGGCAAAATGGAATTTTTTGCCTAGCCCGGATAATGATAAATGGATCATGTACCTTGTCTATTTCGTTGATATTTTTGAGCGGATGAATCTTCAGATACATGGAAGAAATACGGACATCATAAAATTCGTGGATGCCTTGTAAGATTTCATGGGCATGCAGGAAAATTGGAATAGAAAGGTCAATTGAAAAATGTTGCAATGTATGAGAAGATGTTACCCTTTCTTATTGTTGGTTATAAAGACCAAGTGCTTCCAGAGCTGGCAAAAATGAAATTTTGTAGCTTCTAATAGCACTGGAAAATGAATTCAGCCGATATTTTCCTGAACCCAATGACGAGTTGGATTTAGTGCGAAATCAGTTCAAATTGTCTCTTGAAAAAGCTCCTGGTGATTGTCCAACTGAATTTCTCGTGCTGAAAACTGATTCAGAATTCTGGCCCATAATTTGCGAATCCTAATCAAAAGTGTTAGGAAGAGCAATCTGTCAATTGCTTCCATTTGTGTCCAAATATCTTTGTCGGTCAGGGTTTTCAACATTGTTGCAAATTAAAAAGAAACAACGTCGTTATTCGGAGGTTGAAAATGACCTTCGTTGTGCTCTTTGAAGCACTCCTCCGCATATTCCAGAATTGGTGAAGAAAAAACAATCACAGTTTTCTGATTGACTTGCAATATTCATCCGAATAAAAGGAATTACAAATTTACAATAACCTTGCCTTCTATTGAACGTTTTGTTTATTGAATTATAATACGCTGGTATTCTATTCTTGTGTATTAAATTACAATTCCCTGCCATTTTAATTTTTTCTTTATCGCGGTGTGCTTCAGTTTTGACTATTAAATTATCTATATAAAAGGAAACAACTTATATTCAAGTTTTAACATCCATCAGCATTTTTTTTTCATTTTATAATTGTTATTAAATATGGGAAACTCCACTATAAAAAATCTATGTAAACGCAAATATATCAATATGGAAGAAAATAAAGGATTTTCAATATTATATGTATATTATTTGGAATACACATTTTCAGACGCACAATTTTGGCAAGGGGGAGATTGTCATTCCAACATATGGTAAAAGGGGTCAAGCGGCAAAAAGATCCTCAGGAATTGAAACACGTCTTCTGTTTTAACTTTGCTACTGTTATCGAAACACCGATGTCGTTCTTAAATGCTACCACCTTAAGTAAGCAGCAATATTGGAACTAAAGCCATCTTCCATCGAGATTTGAACTCGCATCACTTATAATTTGAAGTCTGATCAGGATGGGGCCTTGTAATTAGGATACAAAACCTAAGCAGCAGGGGGGGTTCGGATTTAGCGAAACAACTATGATATTTCACATTTGATTTTTTTTATCTGTCTATAAGATAAGGTATTGTAATTATTTACATTATTTACATTGTTCCGACTGTTGTCCTCGTCTTTATTTCCATATACCATGACATTTCGACCGCTCCGGCATTCTCCAGTTGATTGGAATTTAGAACTGAACCCTTTATTTCGTCAACCGGAGTACATTGTTCTAGTTCCACGTGCATGTCTTGGTTGTCTATCCTTAACTCAAAACTCCACGTTTTGATTCACCACTGCAGTAGCCAGCTATTGAACTCTCAACTGTTTGGGTCATGTCACCGGATCCAGCCAACGCTCTTATCCACTGATCCATGTGTCCTTGAAGAAGGCCGGAGCGTACAACGGAGGAAACATCGTGAATATGGCAATAAAGATGAGAACAGCCATTATCCTGGATTAGGAAGCCTTCAAAGAAACCGACTGAATCTGCCTCAAATAATGTCATATTTTTTCTTGCTGTGATCACCATGATTAGCTTTTCATCCGTTCTTAGAAGACGTGGACCCCCATCGCGCAGAAAGGATTGTCGTGCCAATTCCTTGTGCAGAATGTTGTCAGCTTTCTCACGGGAGTTTATTATAGCCTTGGCTGTTTGATTTATAGTCAGTCGCCTGGTGAACACGGTCAGTGTTTTCCTCCGCGGTGTTAGTTGCAGGACACCCAGACCTTCGGTTATTTTCAAGAGTCTCTGTTCGCCTCCTAAATTCAGCTGTCCATCTTTACACTGTTGATGAAGCTGAGTTGTCATCCACTAATGTACCAAGAATGCTAGCATGAATGCCCTTCGGATTAGACCCCTATTTCTGCAGGCACTTGTTAACATCACGATGCCAGATTTTGTCCATTTTCAGGAGAAGTCACTCTTTATCACTTTTTAATTCCATTTTTTGAATAGTCAAAGGTCGGTTTACCTGAAAAGAAATAATGCAGTCATTAATAAGAAGAGTTGAAATGAATGCATGGAAGATTTCACAGCTCTAGCATCATTCCTTCATAGTCAGCCTATGAAATTTTCAGCCCAGCCTCGTAACTGGAAAGAAAACATGCAGTTATTAATGAGAAGAGTTGAAATGAATACATGCAAGATTTCACAGCAGCTCTATAATCACTCCTTCATAGCCAGCCTATGGACATTTCAGCCCATCCTCGTACCTGGAAAGAAAAGATTCAGTTATTAATGAGAAGAGTTGAAATGAATACATGCAAGATTTCACAGCAGCTCTATAATAACTCCTTCATAGGAAGCCTATGGACATTTCAGCCCATCCTCGTACCGGGAAAGAAAAGATTCAGTTATTAATGAGAAGAGTTGAAATGAATACATGCAAGATTTCACACCAGCTCTATAATAACTCCTTCATAGGAAGCCTATGGACATTTCAGCCCATCCTCGTACCGGGAAAGAAAAGATTCAGTTATTAATGAGAAGAGTTGAAATGAATACATGCAAGATTTCACACCAGCTCTATAATCACTCCTTCATAGCCAGCCTATGGACATTTCAGCCCATCCTCGTACCTGGAAAGAAAAGATTCAGTTATTAATGAGAAGAGGTGAAATGAATACATGCAAGATTTCACAGCAGCTCTATAATCACCCCTTCATAGCCAGCCTATGGACATTTCAGCCCATCCTCGTACCTGGAAAGAAAAGATTCAGTTATTAATGAGAAGAGTTGAAATGAACACATGCAAGATTTCACAGCAGCTCTATAATAACTCCTTCATAGGAAGCCTATGGACATTTCAGCCCATCCTCGTACCGGGAAAGAAAAGATTCAGTTATTAATGAGAAGAGTTGAAATGAATACATGCAAGATTTCACACCAGCTCTATAATTACTCCTTCATAGCCAGCCTATGGACATTTCAGCCCATCCTCGTACCTGGAAAGAAAAGATTCAGTTATTAATGAGAAGAGTTGAAATGAATACATGCAAGATTTCACAGCAGCTCTATAATCACTCCTTCATAGGCAGCCTATGGACATTTCAGCCCATCCTCGTACCTGGAAAGAAAAGATTCAGTTATTAATGAGAAGAGTTGAAATGAATACATGCAAGATTTCACAGCAGCTCTATAATAACTCCTTCATAGGAAGCCTATGGACATTTCAGCCCATCCTCGTACCGGGAAAGAAAAGATTCAGTTATTAATGAGAAGAGTTGAAATGAATACATGCAAGATTTCACAGCAGCTCTATAATCACTCCTTCATAGCCAACCTATGGACATTTCAGCCCATCCTCGTACCTGGAAAGAAAAGATTCAGTTATTAATGAGAAGAGTTGAAATGAATACATGCAAGATTTCACAGCAGCTCTATAATCACTCCTTCATAGGAAGCCTATGGACATTTCAGCCCATCCTCGTGTCTGTTCTGTCATGCGATTCTTTCTTACGCCTGCATCCCAGTGTGCAGTTCACTCCATTTGACTTCCCTGAAGTACACTAAGTCTATTCTGGCATTATCTTATCTGAGATTGAACCCACATAATACACCCTTAAGCAAATATATCTCAATTTGTTTAAAATTGATTTTCTGTATCTTTTATAAAATGAAATTTTACCAACCAACCCATGAAAAAAGATATTCTAAAGCTTTTTTATCCGAGTAATATTTACAAAGCTCCTCTTTGGTCTGGTATAAATTGTCGATTGCTTTCCTCTTATCTGTGTTGTCATTTTTTATTGTTGTGTTTTTCTGATTTCAACGAACACTCGCTTGACACCTTTGTAATGTCAACGAATACTTGTGGTCACTTTTGTAATGCTTGTTGTAGTAGAGACTTTGTAATGGCAGATTACAACTGTAGTAATGCTGTTGACTCGCGGTCGGTAGCGACCGGTCGTTTCTCGGCTTCAAGACTAAGATCCTGGTGTAGTATCTGTTCTCAGATTACTTGCTGGACGATCGCCTATGGGGCTGAAATTCGATCTCTGATACAGGCCGGTCGCCGGGATTCGTCCCTGCGCTGGTAGTATCGCAGCTACGTCAAGCTATGACCAGGTTTGACAAGCTATGGCCAGC
Organism: Acanthosepion esculentum; assembly: GCA_964036315.1. Classification (NCBI taxonomy): domain Eukaryota; kingdom Metazoa; phylum Mollusca; class Cephalopoda; order Sepiida; family Sepiidae; genus Acanthosepion; species Acanthosepion esculentum. The sequence goes on from OZ038494.1 coordinate 47,861,505, forward strand.
TAAGACCAGCTAAGACAAGCTATGACCAGCTAAAGACCAGCTTGGACAAGCTAAGACCAGCTAAAGCCAAAGTACTGCGGCTCGGGTGACAACTCGGGTCCACTCTCCCTCCCTTCCCACATTAAAAACCGACCTTGTGTCACAACCTGGCCCGGTGGGAGGTCAAGTAGATACCTAGTAATGCTGTTGAACAATACTGGTGACAGACGCCTTCAAATATCATTCGCACTAATAGCACGATAGTACTTGCTTGAACAGTAATCCGTATAATGATCCAAATAGAGGAATAGTATAGTGAATAGAGTAGAGAATAGCGATCCGTATAATAATAGAGGAGGTACGGTGGAGTAATGAATATTCGGCTTGGATGTATCCTCCTCTTCTCCCCCAGCTATGGGTAAATAGCAGGACAGACCAGGATGGCAACTAGTCCACCGCAGAAAGAAATGGTAACCTACTGCGGGAAAAAAATCTGCCTCCTCAGTCATGTATCGAAATATACATGATTGCCAAAGCGTGTATCACGCATGAAGGAGGAATGGTAATGGATAACGGCTCGGATTGAGGAATCAGAGCCGACTTCGAATTCCAGTCGAATCCATTACATTCACTTACGTGCTAATACCCTTGGGAAAGGTATGAATCCTCTTCTTCTCCCCCAAGCTATGGGTAAATAGCAGGACAGATTGGGTTCTGTAACCTTGGATAACAACTAGTCTACCGTAGAAAGAAATGGTAAGCTACTGCGGGAAAAAAATCTGACTCGTCAGTCATGTATCGAAAGGTAAATGATCGCCTAAGTGTTTATCACGCATGGTACATAACTGAATATGCGTAAAAAATAAGGAGGCATGGTGGTGTAATAGATAGCGGCTCGGATTGAAGAATCGGAGAGCCGAGTTCGAATTCCAGTCGAATCCATTGCATTCACTTACGTGTTAATACCCTTGGGAAAAGAATTAATCCTCTTCTTCCCCAGCAGGACTACATTTCTATAGCCTTGGATGGCAACTGGTCTACCGCAGAAAGACATGGCAAACAAATCTGCATCTGTATCACGCATGGCATATAACTGACTGATAGTCTAGAGGATAGACTAGGTATGGCGATCTTTTAGGCGTCGCGCGACTTCCTACTTAAGCGTTTCTCCTATGGGAGATCGCCTGTGTTTGCTCACTGGCGATTTACAAACTCAAGTGTCGTCAGCGACACTTTATACTTATATATACACATATGTTGCGCACCTCGAGGTGGTGTAATGGTTAGCAATCTTGTCTCACAAAAACAATTACGACTGAGTACTGAGTTCAATCCTCGCTGGGTGCCTTTACGTTCGGCCTTGTATCACATCCAAGCTACTCTTAGAAAATCACTATACGCATGTGTGTCAGGGATGACCATGAAGCAAATTTTAATCGTATCACCCCAAGAAAGGTGATATTTCCACGAAGACGCAAGATGTTACTGGGATTAAAAAAGAATGAGAACTCTTTAAGGAGGAGAAAAGACAATTAAGGAACAGGTATTCAGAAAGTCAGAAAAGGGCAGTCGACGTTGCATTTAAATTTTCCAAGATTGTAGGTGGCAGGGAAGTGAGAAACCGGAATAGTGTTCCAGAAGTAGAGAAAATAACCTATTAGTGATTACGGTTCCATCTAGCTATTTCAACACTAGAACGGTGGGACTTAGATGCCAATCAGGTAGTACGTTTAAATTCATGCGATGTAGTTATCAAAGAGGAAACAACTCACATGAAAATATCTGTCGAGAAAACAGGGGCAAGCCACATTACGTCAGTGGGAAAGTAACTGAAGTCGAGATGCAAGGTAAGCACTGATAATATAACAGACCATTCTTTGAATGTTTGTCAAGAATATCAAGATATATAGCAGAAGGCTGAAATATTCAATGCATGGGGAAATTATAAAATTCTGATGAGAAGAATTGTTTAGCACGAAACGGTGAAGCAACTTTCCTACCCGAAGAGCTAGCAATTGATTCAATATAATCACTCCATTTCATGTCCGTAAAATCGTGAGACCAAGAAGGCGCAAAACGTTGCTCTCGTGAAGGTTAGCATCAGCCATGCCGGTGGAAGAGAAAGTTGTACTCTATGATTATTAAAAGTCAGTAGTTTCGTTTTGGATGCGTTCAAATTTTCAAGGCATTTCTTGCCCTGATTAACAAATGATTGGAATTCATTTTCGACAGCAGCTGCCAGTTTTAATTCGTCAGATCTGTCTGACTTACGATTCAGACAGGTGCAAATAGCTGCGTCAGCATAAATAGCGAGCTGAGAATCTTTGATGTCGGAAGGTTGATGAAGATAAGAAACGACACCGGTACCAAGGATAGAACGCTGGATAACGTCTGCATTAATGTGAAATGTTCTAGAACAATAGCCGTTAAGTATGACCTTCATTACAAGACGTAAGAATGACCAGGGACACCATAGCTCCTGAGCTTGTGAAAAAAAAAAGCCAGCATGTCAAACTCCGTCAAACGCCTTCGAGATATGTAAAGCCACAGCCCGAGTCCCGCCGTTCTCATCTAAAGCCGTATGGACAAACAATGTGTTAACAGTTAACACATCAACGGTGGACTTAGAGAAACGAAAGCCATGTTGTTGATCTGAAAGAAGGCTGTAATTGAATTTTTCCGATTTAGAAGTACATTTCTGATTTTGTCAATTACTTTCTGTTATTGTGTGCGTATCTCGGCCAAAACGTTGTCCTTACATTCTCTGTGAGATGTATGAGAGACTGCCCAAATCCACATCACGGAGATTTTTATATAAGCGCGTGTATTGTAAATTATTCTCACTCTTAGACACCCAGACGCAGGTCCGAGGTCATGTGGTTCACCTTTCAGTGGACGTGAGTGATCACAGGACGATTCCTTGTGACAATCAGCCTTTTTGCTGATCTGGTGTGACATTGTCTATTGCGCCTTCATAATGCACAAACGTGTTTCAATGTCTGTGTTTTTAAAGAAACATTTTCTTCATTTGTCTATATTTATAAGATCGTGTATACAACTATTTGCACTATTTACATCGTTCGGTCTCTTGTGTTCATCTTTATTGCCATATTCCCAGGGGTTTCGGCGGTTGTACTCTCCGGCTTTCTTCAGGTGATTTACATTGGAATTTCGGTTCGAATAATTTAAATACTGGAACATTTACTTTTTTAAAGTTTGTTTGCCTTTTGATTTTTACATCTTGACAACCGTTTGTGGGTTATTTAGAAGCGAAAGGACCCCGGTGTTTCCAAGTGCTTCCCCAATTTAACCAATGACCGGGGTCAACGCCGAGTAATTTCGGTGATTGAACGAGAACCGTGGTTTTCAGCGTGCTTTGACCGCAGGTTACATTTTGTAAATTTTACTTTGCACATTAAATCTTAAAAAAAAAAGACAAAAAAAAACTGCTGTGGCCGAGTGATATTTACAAAGCTCATCCTTGGCATGAAGTTAAAATTTACTGTCCCCTGAACACATAAGGTTAAATACCGATTAAGTATATATGCCAAGATGTCTATCATAGACTGTTTCATTCTAGCCTGACATGCCGGCCGTCTATTTTACTTACAAATATGCTGGACAGGTAACCATTACCTTTAAGTGCTCCTGTCTCGGCTGGAAATGATTGATAGCGAAATCGCTTTTCTTCTCTTTTCAACTTACCTTATCATCAATATCCCATCCCGAGGGGAAAGTTTTGCTACCTGTCTGTCGATTGCAAGGCTAGCTTTAAAGCGAGTAACTCTACTTACTTACATGTACATTGATGGACGCAGCTTTTAAAACAATGCAGTAAAGTATTACTGTCCGGGAGTTTATATAAATGTGAATATTTCACGATGGTGTTTGTTTGGAATCTGTTTTACAAAGAAGAAATCTTTGCTTGCAAAATACAGAGCACAAAAATATTAAGACGGGTACACACACACACACACACACACACACACACACACACACACACACACACACACACACACATATATATATATATATAATCATTTATTTATTTAAATATTATAACATAAATATGTTATAAAATCACTACAAAAATAGCCATTTTGTTTCAACACCTTTGGTGTCTTATCAAGTGATGATGTCGAATTAGAATAAATGGTTTTAAAAGTTTCAAATTAATTAATTAACGATCCTTAGCTAGGAGTATACGCTGTTACATAAGCTAGAATGACCAATCAAAATACAAGTATATGGTAATTCGAAAAATTTGACAACTAAGCAGGGTTATCCTAGATATTAAAAGATTTATAAAATTTGAAATTGAAATTAAAAGTAAAAAATTACCTATTTAGAAATCTCAATCAAATCTCTATTAAGTTTTAAATTGTAGAATTACCGAGGAGAAAAAAATAAAAATAAAAAATACATATGCTATTTAATTTATTTTTTATATCTGATCTACTCTGTATTGAGCACTCTTTAAAGAATAATAATTGTTGGTTATTGGAATTTACTCCGTATATACCAATCCCACACTTGGATATATATATATATATATATATATATATATTGTAACGAAGTAGTCATACAAAGAATAAATCAGTAAAGTTAATCTAATTAATGGCGAAATCACTTCGCTAACAGACTAAATAAGTCATTAATTCACTAACCACTCGTTGAACGACGCGATCGTTTTAAAAGTCTAAAATGGATTAGATGTTCAGTCCATATTGCAAATACTATCAATACCACTTGTATCATATTCAGGCATGTATGTTATTTTTTAATTTCAGTTAAAATTCCGAGACGAAAATAAATATAATACTGGTCGAAAGATGAAATTGAAATTAAAGAATAATAACCATGCCTGTAGATGATACAAGGGGTATCGAAAGTAATGGTAATATAGACTGAATATCGAATCCATTTTACTGTTTTTAAAACAAGGATTCCGTCGTACAACGAGTGGTTAGCGAGTTAATGCCTTATTTAATCTGTTAGCGAAGTGACTACTTCTTTACAATATTAACTAAACTGCACTATTTAATATATATATATATATATATATATATATATATATATATATATATATATATATATATATATATATATATGGCTGTGTGGTTAGAAAGTTCACTTTCTGACCATGAGAGCCGGGTTTGAATCTCACTATTTGTCGGTTTGTTAGGACCGCGTCTAGGGCTGGATCGAGGTCGATCTCAGCGTGCGGCACCTTTGGAAAGTGCCTGAAAACCATACCACAACCTTGTGACTGAAATTGGGTAGAATTGGGGCCGTCGATACTGGGTACCACGAAGCCACATGTCATCGTGGTCGAGGGCATGAGCGTGCCGGCCTTGTTCAGATTGTTGATCACGGTAGATAACACGCTCTCTCTCAGAAACTATAACTAGGGTCTGCTCAGCATAGTTGCAGTATCAATCACAGGTGAGCTCTGTGGGTGTTGGAAGAACACAAATGTGCCTGAGCGAGCGTCTGCAATAGGGATTGTCTAGTTGTCTTAAGAGACGGGTACTCTCGAAGACGAGTGGACAGCTATTTTATACATATATATATATATATATATATATATATATATATATATATATATATATATATATATATATATATATATATAGTCATCCACAGACAGACTGTTTCGCTGATTGATCCCATTATGGTTTGTTTTTTTTGCATGAGCAGAATTCAAGTGAAAATGCATATAACATCACCGTAAGACCCGTGATGCATTTTAGACATATCAGTGGGACGTTTTCAGCAGGAAACTTTATGTATTTAAGCAAGTAGATTACAAAATGTCACAAAGGCTCTTTAGCCACAGCAGGGAACATTGCTGTATGTAAATAGTAAACTGGCAGTATAGCTAAATATAATGGAAATTACAACGGTAAAGATATCCTAAAAATGTCCATCTGCAGTTAAGGAAATATGGGCTTTAAGCAAAAGTGTTACTATATATGGGGGGATGGGAGAGTTTGGTGTCAGTTTAAACTGACACCAAGGAGATAATGAGTTGATGATAAATAACACAATCTTATATTTCAGGTAACGGACTCTTAAAAATAACCATACAGGGCATTATCAATGGATAATATAAATGCTTAAACAATGCTGAAGAATAAATACAGTATTGCAGGAAAGAAATGTATAAATGCTATACTTCAAGATGAGAATTCTGTGGTTAGTTCGACTCTCCAAGAATCACTCGTCCTGGGTATGACGAATACGCGACATCCGGCAAACAAAGCCTCCTGGAGGTTTTGAGTGGCGTGGAACCACCTCTTCATTGCTGTTGTTCCTAGGTCCATCCTGACCTGGGATGGTAGCACCTGTTAGGGTCCCAGCTATCAACAGTATCAACAGTACATTTCTATAATAAAATGACAAAGAATACACTGACCATGGAACCTGTTGAATTTATGACAAAGGTAACTTCTTTGATGTTATCAGCCTGGCGAGGTGATTTCAGTGATTTGTAACTTTGAAAAAGGCATGAAAAACTATACCATGGGTTTACCCAGGGCTTGAGTGAAGTTGGGGAGATATAACTACTCATAGATGGTTGTGCTAGCATAATTTCACATATGATGTAGGTCGTATTTTTATTTATTTATTTTTATTTTTGTTTCATTTATTTTTATTTAACTTTATTTTTATTTATAATTTATTTATATTTATATTTATTTTATTTACATATATTCATATTTATATTTATTTATATTTATTTTTATTTATTTATTTAAGCAATCATTAGGGAGAAAAATTATATATATGAAATCAATCATATAAAATTGGAAGAGAAAAACATTAGATAAAAAGCGAGCAACTGTGAAAGCTGAACATAAACTGAAACTCGGTTTTACCATTGATTATTTTCTTTCAGTTATGTCCTTGTGTAGTTTCAAATTGGTTAATCATAGGAGGACGCATGTCCGAATTTTAGAATGGTCGATTTATAAGGAAGGTAACTTCTTGATGTTATCAGCCCGAGGAGGCGATCTCAGCATATTGCACACTTGAAATGTGTCCGGAAAGTATACCAGGGCTTGACCCAAGGTTTATGAGTGAAGTCGCGTAGACGGAACTCTTCCTCGGTGATTGTTCTAGCTTGAATGAAGTCATAATGAGTGAGCTGTTTTGAGCGTACTGGCCTAGTTCAAATTGTTTGTCATGTCAGACGATGCAGTTTCTCCTAGAACCTGTAACCAAGGCCTGCTCAGCATAGCTAGAGTATAAAGCACAGGTAGGCTCTGTGGATTTTGAACGAACTCAAATGTTCCTGAGCCGGCGTCCTCAAGAGGAATTGGTTTTCCTTGACACTATAATAATTTTAGATTACGGTAATGGGACATAATTGGGAATAAACAATACCCCTGAATTTTGCTGGGCCAGCACCCGTTTTCCAAGTTCAGGCCAATGAGGGGTTTGGTAACGAAGGCTATTTTTCTTTTTCTTAACTGCCTTTAATTGATATCCTTGCTGTAGTCAGAGACATATCATGCCAAGGATCTTTGTTGCCGATGTCTTTCCAGGCTGCTTAGCGTAATCCATCAATCGAAATTTGTAGAGAATCGTATAGCTTAATCTTTCATCTCTTGAGATGATATTGTTCGGGGTGAAAAACTTGAAACCCAACCAGTAGCATCGGTGTCGTATCTACAGTAGTTCTTTTTAAATATCTGTCTATATTTCTGAGTTGAGGTATTATGTATATTATTTACATTATTCGGACACAAAGGCGTTGGTTAGATCCAGTGACAGGACCCAAAGAGTGTGAGTTCAATACCCGGTTAAGGCAGTGGAGAACTTTCAGAGGAAAAATTAACAGGAGACAACTGATAACTGACATCCATTAAACATGGCACGTGGAACTAGAAGAGTCTACCCCAGTTAGCGAAATAAAGGGTTCAGTTCGACATTCCAACCACCCAGAGAAGGCCGGAGCGTACAACGGCCGAAACGTTGTAATAGATATGGCGACAAAGATGAGGACAATAGTCCGAATAATGTTCTTTTTAAATGTTTTCTCTTCAGGATGTCTGCGATTATGGCTGTCTATAACCTTCTATCTTTCGTAGCTCTTAGTAAGGCATCTATTAACACTGGCTAGTTAGGATGGTTAGCCTCTGCCTTACGCAGCCCTTTTTATGTCATGGGTTTGTCAAATCCCACATGCCCCTTTTTCTCGTGTGTCTATGCGATTTCAACTGTCTTCTGATTCTGAGTATAAGTGTCCATTTTGTTTCCATTTCTTTCATTACTCACACGCCAGGTAATTCACATGGAATTCACAGAATCATTCGGTAGAATCTTATTTGTCTTGCCTTCACTTTTCTCTTCGTCTGCGAAGAAAATCTCCAGCATTTGTTGTCATATAAGAGGGTTGATATTGCATAGCAATCACATAAAGGAACAGATTCGCTGCATGTAAATACACGCAACCTTTCACCAGTTATTATATGTTTGTTTTTTGTATGATGGACATATTTCTTTACGGCCTTAATGTTATGATTCCCTGGCGAGTAAACATTACATTACAGGTATTTCCTTTCAGTTACGCCTATTTCTTCTGAAGCTGCCAGCGAATTAGTGATATGAATCCGTTGAGACATATTTACGTATGATGGATCAACTCGTCTAGACGAAAGTCCTAGGCACATTTTCCTAATGATTCTGTCTAGTGTACATATAATGATGATGATGATAATAATGATGATTATACATCAACAATCCCTGTTGTAGTTGGAGCCCTCGGATTGGTTGGTAAAGATTCCAGTAGACTAATTGAAGGGATTCCTGGAAGCCCATGCCTTAAAGAAATACAAAACATTGTTCTCACGAGTACAGCCCACACCTTGGGAAGGGCTTTATTTATGCAAAATACTTTTTTTGCCAGTGGAAAATGTCATGCCATTTATAACCTTAGGTCTCTGGGTGGGACCCGGGACGAAATGTGTACACACCAGAAATCAAAGGAAATAAAATAATAATAATAATAATAATAGCAAGTATAATATTTAAACAAACATAACAATTTAAATATCTGGGAAGTGCTTTAACAGAGGACAGGAAGTGCGACACTGAAATCCAAAGGTGCATTGTGATAGCAATTAGTATTAAGAAACTGGAATATTGCGTTAGAAACAAAGAAAAGAGTACTGAAATGTTACTTAATGTCAGTCATCCTATATAGCAGCGAATACCGGACAATCTCCTCAGAGATAAAGAGGTGACTTGAAGCAACAGAAACGTGGTACTACAGAAGGATGCTGAGAATGCCATGAACCGAATCTGTAAAAAATAACGAGGTTTTAGAGAAAATGAAAGCAAAAAGGATACGTACATAGCATCAGAAAAATAGTTGCATACAGTTTCTGGGGCACATAATGAGAACAGATGGCTTGGAAAATCTGACACTCAGGACAGATTGACGGTAAAAGGGACAGAGGAAAACAACGTATTACCTACCCAGCGAGCTTGAGTAAATGGATGGCAGACCAAGGTTTAGGAGAGATAACAAAAAGTTAGCATTTATTAAGTGCATCAAAGAACAGAAGATTGTGGAGAGTCATAATCGCCCACATTGTCCCGATGTGACACTGCACATAAAGGCAGAACCACTTATATAAGTCACAGCGCATTTTTTTTAGTCATTTTGAGGTGCGTCTTATAAGACGATAAAATACGGTAATTTAATTTTTATGAAATTTTTACTATACTAGCCGAATTACCCGCTCCTTCCTGCGTGTCACAATTTTTTTTGTAAGAACATGATGACTGATTTTAAATCATTGTTATAATTTGTTTAGAAAAATGATGCATTTCAGTATTATTCAATGGTCTTGCAAATTTGACCTCGATTTTCTGACTTTTTCCTTCTATATTTTGGATAGGAGTCAATCCCTTGTTCAAATTTAAATTTGAAAAAAAAAACAAAAAAGAGCATTGGTGGGTTTGTACGACATCCTTTGATCAAAATGAAATATACTTATCTAAGTACCCTACGTGTCATTCCTTCGTTCAAATTTAAATTTAATTTATATCAAAGGGAAAATAATTTTCAGTGGGAGGTTGTGCCTCCCCCGGGAACCCCCTTTGATCAAAATAAAATATACTTATCCCAGTACTCTGGGTAATGTAGTTTTTTGAATATATATATTTATTTGTGTTTATCTAGGACCCTAGGAGGATTTCTATAACAAACAGACAGATAGAGGTTACAACTTTATATATATATAGATGAAGGATATTTTGAGTTAGGCATTTTTTCGTTACCGTTGATAGAAACCTCTAAGAGAGTTACACAATTCACCCACCCCACCCGTGATAAAGATGCGGGTTTTAACTCAGAAAAACTTCAGTGCTAATATTCAAGCTTCCAATTTAGTCATGTACCTAACAAAGATAGAAATAATGAAACAATAAAAAAACTGAATTGTTATACTACGCGAATGTGGTGTAAAAGCAGACGGAGACACTAGCTTCTTCGACATTAAAGCACGAGTCCTCCAAGATGACACCCTTGAAACTTTTTTCTTTGTTATCACCCTTGACGATGTATTAAGAACTTCCCTCGACAACCATCATCTAAATTTTAATTTATCACCCAGAATCTCAACTCGATATCCTGCAAAAAATGACATATATTGACTATTCAGATGACCTAGATATCACTGCAGGCACCATTACCAATGCCAAAGTTCTCAATCATATACAGGGTGATTGAAAAGTAACTCCCTGTTTTATTTATGAGTGGCCAGCCAGGAGTCCTGACTTAACATCTTGTGACATTTTCTTTGGGTTTGGTTAAAGGACTAAGTTTATTATACCAAACGAAGACTTTGGGAAAACTTGAAGGGCGAATACACGAAATTACGTTTTCCATACCACGGTGAAATCAGTTGACGCGATTTCTGGGCAGCTCACTAAGATAGCAGTGAAACCTGGTGGCCATATTGAATTTTAAATGAAACATCAAGCTAAATGCTTTCCTCACATACCCATTTCTTGTAAAAATTATAGTTAATAAATAATTCTTTAGTATTTTAAAATGGGGAGTTACTTTTCAATCACTCTGTAGAAAATGCTGCTAACAATACTGGTCTCTAAATCAAAACTGAATTCATAAATTTAAACCAGGAACAATCAATAAAATCTGTCGAATCATTTACATATATAGGAAGCGATATAAATTCCACTGAAAAGGATTTGAAAATTGGCATAGCGAAAGCCTAGGCCGCCTTGTATAAAACTTATGTAATCTGAAAATCTGATCTACTAAACAACTTAAAATAGAGATTCTTTTGTGCCACTGTCGACGTGGTGTTAATGTATGGTGTCCCTATTAGGACATTAACTAAAACCTTAGAGTCTAACCTTGATGGAACTTATACTCAGATGCCAAGAACTATACTTTGTATATCTCTCTCTCTCTCTCTCTCTCTCTATATATATATATATATATATATATATGTATTATACTAAGTTTGATGAAACCTATATTCGGATGCTGAGAGCTATACTTAAATCTCTTGGAGACAACATCCAACTAAATCACAGGTCTATGGTCTCATCACTGATTATTTCTGCAAAAGTACAATGTGCTTTACAGGACAATGCTGGTGAACTAAACAAGAACTTGCGAGTGATCTGCTGTTCTGGGCACCTAGCCGTGACGTAATAGGGATTGGTCACCGAGCAACCAACTACATTGACCACCTATATTATGACACAAAATGACACCCGAATGATCTTTCGATCTTGATGCAGGACCGTGAGGGTTGGTGTGATAAACTCGTTTAAGTCCGAGTTTGCTCGACGGAATAAATAAAATTAGCAAAGAACACAGGGCAATAGAATCTGAATTAAAAGTGAGAATTGCAAATTAAAAAACCGACAAAAAAAAAAAAAAGAATGTGAAAAGATGAAGAGAAATGCACCAGAGAAATCCCAGGGCGAAGATGAATAATGAAAGAAGTCTTCCAGAAACCAAGCAAAGTACTAAGAGGTAGGAAAATGTCCACAGAAGGAAATAAAATTGCTAGACAGTCTATTTGCAGATAAAAGCAATAAAGACGTAGTTTCCTGGATGAATGCTGAATGAACTAATGAAACCTAATGTGAGCAATAACGAAGTTTTAAGAAAAATAGAAACTACAAGGAAGCTGACAGTTGAAATCAGAAAGAGGTAGTCGAATTTTCCGGGATATAAAATGAGAAAAGAAGGCTTAGAGAATTTAACACACACAAGGTATACTGAAGGCAAGAGACGAAGAGGAGAAACAATAAATAATCTAGCGAATAAATTTGGGTGAATGAAAGGCAGAGCTGGATCAAAGAGGGACGGTAAAGGCGCAAAACATACTTAGGGTTATGAAAGTTGTGGAGAGCCATGATCGCTTAAGAGGCATAATACAAAGAAAAGGAAGAATTAAAACGAAAAACAGGAAAAAGAGAATATTGAATAAAGATATAAATATGAATTAGCCGTACTATCACTGAAGGTTAGGCAACGTCGGGCCTGGCCAGTAACTAGATGGGTGACCGCTTGAGAATATCAGGTGCTGTAAGCTAGGATGTGCGGATGGTGTAATGGATAATGGATCAGAATTGTTCATCAGAGAGCCGAGTTCTAATTTCATTTGGATTTGTTATATTCCATGACGGGAAAATGTCATGGGGAAAAGTAGGAATCCATTTCTTCTCCCCAGATATGCGTTAATTAGTAAGACGAAATCATTATTACCTCAATAAAAAAATCTTGCAATCTAAAAATATTTCCTGGCTTTAAATAACTTGCAAGCGGTTGATAAACCGTAGAAAACGAATCAATCTAATAAGTTCAAAGCGGGAAAGAAAGAAAATATAAAAAAGAAAAACATAAAAAATGTTGACAATGAAGTAAAACAATTCAAATGAGCCAAGAAATAAATGAAAGTGGCAATGAACAAAGGAAAAGGAAAGAATGCTTTAGTTTCAATCGGTCAGTTTCGAATAAATGAAAGAAATAGAAAATCCGTATCAAAAAGCAGAAAAGAAAACTTTGTATGATTAAATTCCCTGGGGAAAGTCAAAAGGTGGATTAACATTAAAGTAAGTAATCAAGAAATGACGATGAAAAGACTCAGAAAGAAAAACAAAGGAAAAAAAGACGGGAAAAACTGAAATGAAATAAAAGAAAAAAAGAGAAAGAATAAAAAAATGTCGAAAAAGGAAAAAAACCCCTTAAAATGACGATTAACGATAGAAAAGAAAACACAAAAAATAATAAAGAAAGAAAAAAAGTAAATAGATACAAAAAGAAAGCAAAACAAAGAAAGTGTAAAGAGAGTGTAGAATAAAAGGAAACATAGAAAAATAATGAAAGTATAATCTTTGGGAAGAGAGAGAAAAAGAAAGAAAGAAAAGTAAGAATTAAATGAAAGAAGTCAGGCATAAAAAAAACAGGAAAATGGTGGAGAAAGAATGTAAGTGAATGAGGAAAACAACTTGATAAAAACAGAAATAAAAGTAAAGAAAGAAAGAAAGAGGAACAGAAAGAAATTAGAACAACCAACACAAAGGAAAACTTTATAAAAAAAATACGAGGTGAAGCGTGAAAGAAAATAAAAAAGGATGGAAAAATATAATAATGAAAGAAAACAATGAAAGGTGAGCCAAGAAAAATAATAATGGAGGTAGCAATAGAGAGAGAAAAAGGGAGAAAAAAACATTTGTTTCCAATCGGTCGGTTTCGAATAAACATAACGAACGATCAATAATCAAAGTAGACAAAAATAAATGAATAAAAGAAGGAAGGAAAATAAACGAATCTGTATAAAAGGAAAGAGATTCACTGAAACGAAAGAAGCAAGACCAGAAGAAGGAAAGCTGAAATAATGAAAGATAGCAGAAGACAAAATAGGAAGATGGAAAGAAAAGGAAGGATAAGAGGAGAAAGTGATATTTTGAAAGAAGAATGCAATTAACCACTGATTGTTGACGTAAAACACTATAACAGAGACATTTTTTATTGTTGTAGCAAGGCTGATTTCGACGTGTTCGCCTATCACATAATGCAGACCCTAACCGGAAAGAGTACTAAAGAACTTCCGGCCAGGCTTGCATCTTTTCACTTACACATCGACCTTACACCCTCTGGAAACTAACCTATTGAATTTGCGTCGTCTTCTTTCTTCAAACGATTTTGACAACTTCCGCCATGCTCCGTTTCTATCGATTCACACCATTCTATTCAGAATAAAATGAAACAACAAAACAAAATATCAGCATTGAATTGAAGTTGATTAAATGTCTGTATTAATTTAAAATGAACAACCGTGCTGGCCTTGATTGATTTCTTTTGTGCAAGGAAAGCTGTAATACATTTTAATCCTCGTGGTTATTAAAGATTTTATAACTATCTTTCGAATGTACAAAAGTATATCTTCTTCTTCTATGTGCCGCGTCCGCTCGGAACGTAGGCGATCATGTCTCTCCACAATTTCTTGTACTTAGTAGCTCTTAATAAATCTTTTTGCTAAATCTCTTAAACCCGGTCCCTCCGTCCATCTACTTAATCTCGCTGGGGAGGTTATGCGTTCTTTTCCTCTGTCACTCATACTTTCAATCTTTCTTGTGTGTATCAAATTTTCCAAACTCTATCCTCATGTGTCCTACAAATTTCAACTGTATCTTTCTGTGAGTTTCCTTTTCGTTTCCACTTTCTCTAAAACCTCGTCGTTGCTCACATGTTCGGCCCATGGTGTCGTCAACATCTTTCTGCAGAACCAGATTTCTGTTGCTTCAAGTAGCTTCATCTTTGAGAAGATTGTCCAGCATTAACTGCCACATAGGAAGACTGATATTAGAACTATTTCCTTTGTTTCTAACACGATTTTCCTCTTTCTTAATACTATCGCTATAGGAAAGCGCCATCGGATTTCAATGCCGCATATTCTCTCCCCTGTAAGAAACACTTCCCAGATATTTAAATTGTTGTACTTGTTTAATTTTGGTATATCTCTATCTATAAAAGGCTGTGTGTGTGTGTGTGTGTGTGTGTGTGTGTGTGTGTGTGTGTGTGTGTAACGAATGCACGGCCGCAATTTTCGACGGATTTGGACCAACATTTACATGCACATGCTCCAAGTTAGTGAAAAGGCCAAGGCCGACTTTGCATTTCCCAACTCCCATCGATAGTGGACATAATCGATTTTTTCATGCTTCTACGGCAGTTTTCATGTAGTTTGCGGCCATTTTATACTGGCCAGAGTGAGAGCCTATAGCTGGCTACCACGAATAGGCAGCAAGATTCTATTGGCCAGCGTGAGAGCCAATAGCTGACTGACACGAATGTTAACTAGCATGTAAAAAGATCGATAGCTGCATTTGTCACAAGTGGGAAAAATTTAAATCTGCATGGCACGTTACTCCAATTGGCTCATTCGCTCGCTTAAACTCAACGTTGATTCTGATTCTGCAGAACTGGGTTGGGTGTGAAAAAGTATATGTTGTTAAAATTCTTTTTTCATTCGGTTTTTCCTGTTTTTTACAAAAAAAATATTTTACCGGCAACAAAAAATTGTTAAAGTTGATATGCCGTAAAACAAAAAAGAAACGAAACCATCAAGATTACTTAGGAGTTCCAACTTTTCTTTGTGACGTACTTTATCAAACGCTTTTGCTTAATCTATAAAATAGATATATATCCATTTGCAATTCTGCTCCTTTTTCATAAATATCGCCTTCCTTGTTCCAGTGTCTTTAACAAACTCGCAGTTTTTGCCTTGTTTCCGGTTTGCGCGTTCTATTCAGCAAAATTCGGATGATGAGTTTTATTATGTGCTGCATTCGGCTGATTGTCCGATCGAGTTCACATTCGTTTGCACCTGGCTTCGTAGTCAAACCTAAGCAAATATATAACTTAAAAAAAAAGAAATCACTACGAAACAGGTGATAAAATTGAAGCCTTTTGTTAAGTATTAATTGGCAATTTATATTATCATAAGCTAGCGATTTATTTCGTCAATATACCAATACTTCTCATCAGTACTATGGCTTTATACCCTTATAATGGTGTGTGTTCATAACGAAATATTAAGTTGAGTCATAAGTTTATTTCCATTTTCGAGTACCAGTTTTAATGACAAATGTAGCATCCTAATTGCGTTTTAAATATACTATTTTCGTATGTAACTTATTTTTTTATCATGTGGGTAAAACACGATATCATACGACAATATCCAGCGCAAAATGCAGTGTATTTAAAAGGATAAAGCTACACAACAGACCTTAAAATCTGAGCTCCATCGAAGCAAGGTTATGTTATGCGTATAGCCGGATCGTTGGGCTATTATTCATTTGCAGTTCTTAAAACGCAGGGAAACGCTAAATAAACATTTATACGTCATGCAGATGCAGCAGGTACATAAAAATTTGGCCTAAAAGCGCACAGTGTTCGACAGTAGGAAAATGTCATTCTCACCCGTAACAATGCAAGGCCGCATACGACGAACACCGGACATGTTATTCACTTTGGTTGTTCTTTTCTACTCCAACCGACCATCTTAGGTGACTTTGCATCAATAGATTGCTATTCATTTCGATCGCTGCAAAACGCTTTAAAGGGGTAAACTTTCTTTAATGAAAACCAGATTGAACACCTAGTCGGATTATTTGCCACATCAAAACCCGCGGAATCTTACTTACAATGTGTCAAACAGTTGTCTTATAAGAGGTGATAAGTAATTGCAAACAATGGGGAATATAAAGTAGAATAAAATATAATTTTATTTTTTTAACAATAAAATTGCGAAACAAAAAAACGGAAATTATTTATGACTCGACCATAATAGTTTTTTTTTTTCCTTTTTGAGAAATAAAATATTGATTGCTTAAAAATCAAGTCCTAGAATTATTACATTGATTACCCCAATTGCTTAGTTAAAAAAAGTCCTCACATACTTTGCCGTTTTATTTTATACCCTGCTTATCATAGATCATCTCAATATTTTTAATCTCTTAGATTCTGCTAAAACAACTATATTTTTTTCCTTCCGTTCTTTCTATTTTAAAGATATCTCTCTTTCGTTAATTTCCAGTGACACAGATATTTCAGTTGGAAACATTTTTTTTTTCATCATTCGGAGTCGAGCAATCCTGTTAAATTCTTATCTGATCACGGAGCAGCAAACTTGATTATCAATCAAGTTTCTTTTGGTTTGACCTATAAAGGAATGTTTGTGATAAATAGGAAACTCTCCAACTGCTCTGCACCTGCTATCACTATTACGTTTCGTGCTGTTGCCTGGAGGAAGTTGGTAGCTGATGGTCTTTATGAAAGCGTCAATCTTGATGTTCCTTTTGAGCATTGGCTGATGAAGCTTAAGCAGATCGTTCTGTGTCAATTTGATTTTCGTGGCCGAAACGGTAAATGCGCTGCCAGGGATAGAATAGGCTTCCAAAGATAAGACATACGATCTCCTAAGTTAAAGAAATGCGTACACCGACTAAAAGCAACACTAACAGAGGTAGAATGTTATGGAATAAATATATAAACAATAAAGACAACTCATACGGAAATCAAACAGAAACCTATATCATAAAAACGGGTGGCTGAAAAGACTTAATATATATTCAATATAGATGTTCTTTGTTTTTGATTATGTAGCAACAGTCCATGTAGTTCTTAGAAGGATGATCAGACCAAAATTCTTACAAGCTTTATTTGGTCGAAGCCATTTTAAAACATCGATCTCAGAAAGCGGTTGTATACAGCTGACAGTTTAGATATTTCCGAATGTCTTCGGCGCCATTTCTTACATCCTTATGTAAGTCTCGATCTGAGGAGATCTAAGAAAATTACTCGTTATTTTAGATTAATATTTTGATATTGTAGCAACTTGTAAAGATGTGCGTAATTATCTCTAGCGTATATACCATGTAACCGAGACACGTCCTCGATCAATGCCCGCCATAGATATAGTATTAATTATAAATTAATGCAAAAATCAGGTTTTGATTATGGTTTTATAAAAACGCGGTATTTGTAGGTTTCTGACCATGAGACCTGGTTTCGAATCTCACCATGGTCGATTTGTTAGGAGGATGATGACTTGATGTTATCGGTCTGGAGGAAACGATCCCAGAATACAGCACGTTTGAAAAGTGCCTGAAAACTATACCACAGGTTGATCCAAGCTTTGTGAGTGAAATTGGGTAGACGGGACCCTCGGGGGGGGGGGCATCGGTGGTTGTGCAAGCACAGTCATCTTGACCGAGGGTTTGCGTGCGCTGGCCTTGTTCAGACTGTTGATAACACTAGATAACGCGCTTTCTCCCAGAAACCGTAACTAATGTCCGCTCAGCATAGTTGTAGTATAAACTTGAGCAGGCGTCTACGATGGGGATTAAGTAGCCGCCCAATATACTGACATCCTGAGATATGAGCAGATGTGCCATTTTTTTTTGACATATGACACATTGGTATCGCCTTGTCACATTCTTGGGTCTGTGAGAATGAATGCCTTAATCGACCAATTCTTGGCCACCTTTGCTATTTGATTCTGATCTTTATCTTGCACGAAATTCCAGCCATGAAAAATGGTCAAGATATTCTGCAGATCGATCTTTTAATATCATTTCACCTCATGCAAATCTATAATCCCACTAAGACGCAAGGGGTTACAGGGGTTGAAAATCTATAAGACTTTAGTGAAGAGAAAGATAATTAAAATAAAAGGTTTCAAGGAGACAGATGACTATTGGTGTAGCATTTAAATTTTTGAAGATTGCAGGTGGTAGAGAAGCAAGACATTGAAAGGAAGTTCTACAGGCGAGACGTGTGAGAAATAACTATTAGAATAGAATATACGGTTGCATCAAGCTAGTCCGACAGTAAAACATTGAGACCTAGTAGTGTGCTTAAATTTATGTGGTCGAAACACCAAGAAGGAAAGCAATTCAGAACATTTGCCATAAAAATATTTGCAGAAAGACAGAGGGAGGCTACGTCACGCTTGTGAGAAAGTGAGTGATGTCGAGGTGCCAGGTCAGGATCAATTATATGACAGGCACTTCTTTGAATTTTGACAGGAATCCCGAGATATAAAGTAGGAGCACAAGACGGGATAAGGTAGCATTTGTCAATGCATGGACGGATGGTAGATTTATAAATACGCAAGATGGATTCTGATGAGATAGATCGTCTGGCATGAAACAGTGAAGCAACTTCCCTAGATGTTTTTCTTCATCGTTTTCAGATATTGTATATGAAATATTACCTTGGCAATAGACCGATTATAAATCGTAATAAATATTACCTTGGTAAGAGACCGAATATAAATCAGTAAATATTACCTTGGCAATAGACTGATAATAAATCGTAGTAAATATTACCTTGGTAATAGACCGAATATAAATCATAGTAAATATTACCTTCCCAATAGACCGATTATAAATCATAATAAATATTACCTTGGCAATAGACCGATAATAAATCGTAGTAAATATCACCGTGGCAATAGACTAATAATAAATCGTAGTAAATATTACCTTGGCAATAGACTGATAATAAATTGTAGCAAATATTACTTTGGTAAGAGACCGAATATTTGTTTGTTTGGGGTTTTATGGCATATCAACCACTATGGGTTATTTAATGCCAGATCCAGTATTTACTAGATGTTTCAAAAACGTATAGCTGGCAACATCATTGTTTCAAAAACGTATAGCTGGAAACTGTTTCAAAAACGTATAACTGGCAACATCATTGTTTCAAAAACGTATAGCTGGCCACATCATTGTTTCAAAAAAACGTATAGCTTGCAACATCATTGTTTCAAAAAAACGTATAGCTGGCAACATCATTGTTTCAAAAAAACGTATAGCTGGCAGCATCATTGTTTCAAAAACGTATAGCTGGCAACCGTTTCAAAAACGTATAGCTGGCAACATCATTGTTTCAAAAAAACGTATAGCTGGCAACATCATTGTTTCAAAAACGTATAGCCTATCAACATCATTGTTTCGCATCACATTTTAGGGGTAAGGTGTTAGTATATTTAGTGTAGGGTTTGGGAGGGAAAGTTAATTGTAAGTTGTAGTTGTTTTGGGATGGGTTAGATGTGATGGGGCATGGCATGACCAGCCGATTGATCGGATTGACGGCCTTTTGGTTGGACGTAGTTTATCATCATACCGAGGACACGGATGTAGTTTATCGTCATACCCAGGACGCGGATGTAGTTTATCGTCATACCCAGGACGTGAGACCGAATATAAATGACAGTAAACAATATAATACGGAATGTCAGGTTAGTCCAAAAGCTATTGGCGTGGAGACTGTCATCAATCTCGACAGTTGCGTTCAATTTCTCTTGGGAATGACATGAATCCAAGGCTACACCTATCATCAAAAAATGAGATAACAGGGTAGATTGGTCTCCTTAGACTTGGATAGCAACCAGTGTAAGGCAAGGTAAATTATGAATTCCAAAACGTTGGAGATAGCAACCGGATACCACACCCTTAGCTTTCCATAAAATCCATGACGATTCACGTCTTTACATATTCCTTCTTTAAATGATGTCGTTTTAAAATTCTACCTGGTCTTTTAGCTGAAAAACACACCCCTTCCTCCATTCATTAATGGCTTAATAATACTTTTCTCCAAACTTATAACACATCTCTGTATCTAGAAATTTTCTTTTTTATCTGTAGAGATAATTCGATACCAATAATTGTCATTTTTGTGTAGTTGAGCTTTTGCATAAGCTTGTAGGAAAATTTGGATGACTTGCTGGGGAAAGAAAAAAACATACACTGCAATAATGGAGGCCACTTTTGTGCAATGTCTGTGAAGTTGTTTACCTTGGTATGTGGATGCCACATTGGGTGGATAGCACTGGATTTTTGTTGCCCCTCGGAAGTACTTTTATTGTCAGCCGATGGAACAGTATTGGATTCCGATAACGTTCCTTCAGATTTCTATTGTCTTCAATTTTATATACCTTGAGAAATTCTTTAACCGGAGGCACTGGTCCTTGAAATCGCTTTGCTATATTTTTATAGCCTTGAAACTGAGAAGCCATTTTGGGCAAGCTTAAGTTTTAAGGTCGCTTCTTTGATTTGACCCATGATAAAATATTTGGTTGCTTGCACGGTAGTGATAATTGTAATCTATTCATTTATAGACAACCAGAATGCTATAGAGTTTACAAAGGATTGATTGGTTTGTTTTTTACGGCTTATCAACCCTTACCAGGTTATTGAAAGTCAGAAAATAATTTTAGATTGTAAGAATTGTTTTTGTAGACAATATCCGTTTAGTGATACAAGTCTGACAAATTAACGCGTAGCTTGGAGGTGGGAGAATGACAATATATCTGCGTTGAGACATGAAACTGACACTAACTATATAGTGTTGATTCCTATATCCACACTAGAAATGTGTGTTTGGCTTGGTTGTTTTTGTTTAGTGGCATATCAGCCTCTAAGTGGTATTTAATGCTGACATCTAAATATTTTCGACGCAATTTTATCTTTTTTTGTGAGGGGAAATAATAATGGTTTTATTGATACAAATCTTACTAATTAAAAATTAATTACTAATAGCTTGGGTAGAGGGGGTAGATTTATACCTTTCCCAAGGATATTTGCGCGTAAGTAAATGTAACGAACCCAACTGGAATTGGAACTCTGCTCTCGGATTAACAATTCCGAGCCATTATCCATTTGCACCATCCGCACATTCAAGCCTACAGCATCTAGTATTCCAAAATGTTCACCCATCTAAGTAATGATCAGGCTCGACGTTGCTTAACTTCGGTGATCCTACGGGACCGTTGATTCAACATGATGTGATTATAAGCCAGAAATTTCAGATAATCTTTGAAATTTTCCTGAAGAGTATGGAAGGCTTAATGGTGTAATATCTTATTCATTGATTAGCCTTTTTTGTAATCTTTTACAATTTTTGCACTGTTTTAACTTATCGAATACAGTAAAAAATATCTATTTCGCTTGTGGTGATTCATAATTAAAATTCTGATTTTAATACATTTTCTATTCAATTTATCTATTATAAAAATACCAACTTTATTTGAATTCATTGTTAAAATAGTAACATTTTGAAGTCAGTTTGTAAGTTTGGTTTATTTTGTTTTACGGCACACCAACCTCAACAAGATTTTTAGAATAGATTCGTGTGAATAAAATATGTATTCTTTGTGAGAAATCAGTTTGTAGATCAGGTTTTATTGACGTATTTTTGTAAAGAGGTTTTTTGTCGAGTCATATATATTGCTGGTTATATTTTTTTAAAAATATATTGCTGATCACTACAAAATCCAATTTTACACTTTCATAGTGTTTTGACCCCGGTTTGGGGATTAAATATTTGCCCATACCTGGGGCCCCAACTGGTGCCAGCACCCAGGGTCAGGGTGGATCTGGGAACAGCAGTAATTAAGAGGTGGTTATTCGCTCCACAAAACTTCCAATCTTCCGATCAGAGGCTTTGATGTCGAATATAGTTTATCTTCATACCCAGGACGGCAGTTTGTAAGTAAAAGAAAAACAAACCCTGCAGAATTTAGGTATTCTTGTTCATTTTTCCAACGATCTTTAAAACCAAATTCTTTTTAAAAAACATTTTCAGCGATTGAAATGTTGTTTTTCGAAACAAAGTAAAAAAAAAACCACCTGCTGTAACGTACATATACGACTGAATGAGGATTATGTGAAAATATGTACGACTCATGAGGTGTTTATATGAACAAAAAGGAAAAGGGACTAAGAACTGAAGGGTTATGTTGGAAATATAAAAAAGGTCACCGATACAAAGACCACAATTATTGGTTATCGATTATCTCTACAGATAAAAGAAACTTTCTAGATACAGGGATGCGGTGTTCGTTTAGAGAAAGGTCTGGTGATATGTAGAAAATAAAATGGTTGAGCTTAGACGTGAAGAGATAAAGAGTATAGCTATCGGGAAAGCATCTTCACAGTAACATATTATAGAAAGTGCTGCTAATATTACCATGACAACAGACCGAATATAAATCGTCGTAAATATTACCTTGGCAATAGACCGAATATAAATCGTCGTAAATATTACCTTGACAATAGACCGAATATAAATCGTCGTAAATATTACCTTGGCAATAGACCGAATAAAAATCGTCGTAAATATTACCCTGGCAATAGACCGAATATTAATCGTCGTAAATATTACCATGGCAACAGACCGAATATAAATCGTCGTAAATATTACCTTGGCAATAGACCGAATATAAATTGTCGTAAATATTACCCTGGCAATAGACCGAATATGAATCGTCGTAAATATTACCATGGCAACAGACCGAATATAAATCGTCGTAAATATTACCTTGGCAATAGACCGAATATGAATCGTCGTAAATATTACCCTGGCAATAGACCGAATATGAAACGTCGTAAATATTACCTTGGCAACAGACCGAATATAAATCGTCGTAAATATTACCATGGCAATAGACCGAATATGAATCGTCGTAAATATTACCTTGGCAACAGACCGAATATAAATCGTCGTAAATATTACCATGGCAACAGACCGAATATAAATCGTCGTAAATATTACCTTGGCAATAGACCGAATATAAATCGTCGTAAATATTACCATGGCAACAGACCGAATATAAATCGTCGTAAATATTACCTTGGCAACAGACCGAATATAAATCGTCGTAAATATTACCATGGCAATAGACCGAA
Organism: Acanthosepion esculentum; assembly: GCA_964036315.1. Taxonomy (NCBI): domain Eukaryota; kingdom Metazoa; phylum Mollusca; class Cephalopoda; order Sepiida; family Sepiidae; genus Acanthosepion; species Acanthosepion esculentum. Next base: position 47,885,244 of record OZ038494.1, read on the forward strand.
TATAAATCGTCGTAAATATTACCTTGGCAATAGACCGAATATAAATCGTCGTAAATATTACCATGGCAACAGACCGAATATAAATCGTAGTAAATATTACCATGGCAATAGACCGAATATAAATCGTAGTAAATATTACCTTTGCAATAGACCGAATATAAATCGTCGTAAATATTACCTTGGCAATAGACCGAATATAAATCGTCGTAAATATTACCTTGGCAATAGACCGAATATAAATCGTTGTAAATATTACCTTGGCAATAGACCGAATATAAATCGTCGTAAATATTACCTTGGCAATAGACCGAATATAAATCGTAGTAAATATTAACTTGGCAATAGAGTGAATATAAAAATGTATAAAAACTTCCATACTCTTCAAGAAAATTCCAAAATTATTTGAAATTTCCGGCTTATAGCCACATCATGTTGAATCAACGGTCTCGTAGGATCACCGAAGTTAAGCAAAGTCCAACATGGTCAGTACCTAGATTAGTGGTCATTTGGGAATACTAGATGCTGTAGGCTTGAATGTGCGTGTGGTCCAAATGGATAATGACTCGGAATTGTTAATGGTCTTGCTGAATGGCACTTCCTTTTATTAATGTAGTAAAAAGCGAACGGGGATGATTTGTTCACGTGTACGTGCCATGGTGGCTCATATCTGTAAACTAGGGTAACTAATGAATGTATCTAGTCAGAACATTTGGCATGGAAATAGCGATAGGATATCGAGAAACTTGCGATATTCCGTCCGTGAGAGTAGGGTTGTAGGATGAAAGATGATTTATCACTCGCAAGACTACGTAGATGCTATTGAACTTAAATAAGGGCGGAAAGTGAGGACTAGGCATCTCCTAACCAAATGTAGCAGCACTATTCTATTTTAGGTCTGGTCTTGATCTTGTAGAGATAGAACATGACAGGAGGAGTCAGATGCTTTCTGGAGCGGTACAAGGAACGAACCATTTTACTAGCCTAAACCGTGATAAAAAAAATTGAACAAATGAACCGTGTCAGTTTCATTCAACAAAACGTATTAAAGAACGATTGTTGCTCCAATACACAACTCTCTGTCTGTCAATATAATTATCTCTGATTCTTTCTCTTTCCCTCTTCTGTCTCTCTGTTTCCATGTCTCTTTGTCTATTTCCCTGTCTTTCTCATATATATATATATATATATATATATATATATATATATATATATATATACAAATCGATTTTCCACAATCGTCAATGAAAGAGTGTCTATATTCCGATTTATCGTGACATGAAAAATAACACAGCCACCTCCAGTTTCTGAGCATACTTTTCTATTTAGCGCAGATCTGACATTTAATTGGTTAATCAAGACATACCCACAAGTCTAATTTTAAATCTGACCTCGTGTTCCCATCCCTTTAAATTTCGGAAAAGAGGTAACACTTTGTTTTTAAATTTCCTTAAATATTCATTTTGATTAACAGTTATTTACCATCGCCTGAAGAAGTAAAATCAAAGTATTGAAAGACGCAAGCTTTTGTTTAGCGATTTCCAATTGTTTTTATTATAATCTCTTAATAATATATATATATATATATATATATATATATATATATATATATATATATATATATATATATATATATATAATGTGTATGTGCTTTACTGATTAAACAAACTGTAGTCTCAGTTGTTGGGTCATACACCAAACTAATTTTTATTGGTTTCTCCCTGCTATATTTAGATATCTGTTTTCCTGATGAAAAGTGATTTTGTGTTGCTTAGCGGAAGCCATACCAGTTTCTAAAAGGGGACAAAGAACCCGTAATTGACTCTTAACCAGGAACGGCGGTAATATGTCTTTTTTGATTGAAGGAAAACTTTTTTTTAGAAACTTGGAGGTGTTATCTTGTGATAGGAACATCCATTTATTTCATTCTGTTTCATGTTTATTTCTTTGGAAAATGTTCTAGTTAATTAGTGGGGATTAGAAAATAGCTATCATCAGATTGCCGTCTCGTGTTTAGTCTTGTTACTGCAGGTTGAATATTTAGTGTTCATCCATGGCATGAACACGGGAAACCGAATCATTCGAAAACATTGATTAAGCAAACGATGAGGTCGAAGTGGATGAGTCAGGTTCATTTGTGAGACAAGAAAGCGGACGCCTGTATCATGCTCTCGTGTCTGTTAAACAATCTTTCTCACAAGTTAAATGCTCAATTTCCCAAAGCAGTGGCTAAGGCACATGTTCCCTTACAGTTCAGTGTATGTTCAGGGGGTACCAGCGGCAGGTTTAGATGTCGGTCAGAAGTCGAAAACGTGCTGGCAGTACATCGGAAGCTGTGTTCAATCGTCATATCGTCTATTTTCCCTTTCTCGTTAATTATACACATCATTCCTTACGTTATTCTCCTGTTTGCTCATTGTTTTTTCATACTTGAATTCAAACAAATGAGTTGCAGTTGCAAAGGGTGACATAGATCCAGAGCATGCAATCGTGAATATTTTGTCATATACGACCACCGTAATATTTCACCACTTACTGTTTGTCTGTCAACAACTCTACAAGCTACTTAATACTTCAACGGCTGTTGCAAGAAAATCAGACCTCCCTAGGTGAAAAAAAAGTTTTTCACAGGTTTTTAAGAATAAAAGTAAGTCCTTTTAGTTTAATCTTGTTCGGAACTGAACAACAGAAAATGGCGTTGGTTGATGACTGGGAGAGTGAATTTTGACAGTCTAATCACCTTCATTTCCTCCGTATTTCAAACTTAATAGAAAATTCCGCTCAGACAGTTTTTTACCGCAAGAATTGCTACATTGTGAAAAAGTCTCCCATGTTGGTGCTTCAGTGAACGCTACAATCTTATCATTTTCAAAGAGTATTATAGTGATTTTCCAAACGTAGCTCAGATGTGGCACAAGACCAAAATTATGGAGCACCCAGTGAGGATCGAACTCGCTACTCAGTCGTAATTTTTCTAGCTAGACAATCTTGCTAACCATTACACCACGTTGCGGTGCCCTCAAAGAGTGTTATATCCCAGAAATTATTCAGAAGTGCCGCTATCCAACTGGCGGACAAGTGGTGTAACTTCATTGTATTTTGAGTTATCGTCCTTTGTAGGCGGCAGTAAGTAGCACCCGCTAACAAAGTCTTAATTGTTATCTATCACTCTTATCTTCATAATCTATATTCCTACACACTCTTATGATATCAAAATTGTTTACGCAGTTTTGCGTGAGACTAATTTTCCACATTTCAGCTTCTTTAGTCCCAATTCAGTTCTTTAGCGTTAGGACACGGCAAGCTACGTTCATGGAGTCGAGTCAGTGTCATTTCCTCCGAATTTGAAATTGTGTTACGTTCTAGAGCATGAAGAGAGTATACCGGATGAGGAGGAAGATCCCATTGATGTAATATATGATATTTTTCAAGTAGAACCTCCGCAGAATACTCCTGAACCGAGAAGATCCGGTAGGAAACGAAAGTTCACGGACCCATTGGACGTGAATCCAAAACGGAAAAGATATTAAAATTAAGCGGATGGACATATGCATATGAAGTATGCAAATGGAATCTACAAAGAAATAGCCATAATCATCATCCCATATAGGAAGCCAGTTTGAAATCCAAAAGGGATTCCAAGGCTTGGGTGGGGGGTGTTGTGGTAGAATCCACCTAATTTGCATAGTGGAGTACCGACGATATAAATATGGTTGGTACCGGGAAGAGAGGGGAACGAATCAAGAGATTCAACCAGAGACTCTGCCCGACTGCGACTCTCCAGGAACGGTCTTCCCAGGAATATACAAAAGACTATATGTAAATATTGTGCACACTTTCTTGTTTCAATACATTTTGTTCTAAGTACATTTTGTGTTGCATTATTATTCCATGCATTAGTCAAGTTTCAACAAATTGAAAATAAAAAAATTAAAATTCCACTCAGACAGAATTTACCACAACAATTGCTACTTTGTTGAAAGGTCTCCCACGTGGGTGTTTCATTGTAAGCTACAATTTTATCCTCTTCAAATAGGTAATCGTTATCTATCCCTCCTTAACTCAATATCTTAATTCCTACTAGTTCCGCCTATATTCATAACCCACACCCTGTACATTATGTGACTCAAGTGAAGTTTACTGGGCGAATTGTAGTATTGACAAGGGAAATCTGTCTGTCTGTCTGCTGTTATTTTGATTTGTAACAATCTTTTTCCTGCATTCTTTTCTCAACAGGAAAAGAAGAAGTTATTTAGTTTTAGTTTAAAAGGCAAGTTATTTTTAGTAGTTGTTTGCAGCAGTCATCATAATATATTATTATATATCATATATTTGATCCATTTTATATATATATATATATATTGTTAATATATATGTATAATGTATGCATTCTTAAAATTGGGAACATTTTATTAATCAGCAGTCGGACACAAAAATACCGTCTCGATTCAAAATAGAAAAACTTAACGTACCTTTCGTCCGACGCTTCGTCAGGAGAAAAATCGTTGAGATTATAATTAAACAACTGAAAGAATGAAACTGCCTTTCAGGAGATCTAAAAAGAGACGAGGTTTAGGAAAAAAATAAAAATTTTAAAGTTCACCCAGAACGAAAGAAGGAGTCGCCGAAAAGTACCAATTTATGTTTCAGTTCCTTCAGCCTACACAGAACGGGACGAGACGTAATGATAACAACCACCTCCAAAAGTGTCTCGTCCTAGCCCTGTGCAGAACGGAGAAGACCGTCGCTGAATAATTGGTCCTACAAGTGACAGTATTTAATAAATGCTCCTCGATGGCAGTCATATGCGTTTGTGAGTACACGGTTGTTATCGGAATACGTCTACGGATAGAGCCAGGCATGTCCTGCGCAATTCACACCTCCGGCTATTGGATAGAACTACCCACATGCCCAGTCACACACTGACATTAAAACGGCAAATAACTCAACTTTGGTGATAGGTGGGCCAGACATCCTTACAGACGGAGGGGAAAGTTCTTCTGGTAGTAAAGATGTTACGTACAACTAAAGAATTGAAGTAGTATCTGTCGGTTGAAGATATCTTATCAGCGCATAATTGACTACTCGAACCAATCCAAGACCTTTGGAAAGTGCCTGAAAATCACATCACGGGTTGATCCAAGCCTTGTGAGTGAAACTGGGCAGATGGAACTCTGAGAGACCGTCGATAGCTACTCTAGCACAAAGTCACAAGTCATCGTGGCCGAGGGGCTGAGCGTGCTGGCCTTGTTCAAATTTTTGATCACAATAGATAACACGCTCTAACTTAGAAACAGTAACTAAGGACTATTCAGCATAGTTGTAGTATAAACCACACGTGGGCTCTATGGGTGTTGATCAAACACAAACGTGCCTGAGCGAGCGTCTGCAATAGGGATTGGCCAGCCGCCCTGGTAGACGGGTATCCTCGAATACGAGTGGTCAGTTATCATGTATGTATGCATCTATTTTAAACAAGAATTAATTATTGTGCTGTTATTTTGATTTGTAATGTTTATTTTCCGACAGGAAATGAAAAAGGTAGTCGCCTTTTAAAAACAAATTATTTCTTCTAGTAGTTTGCTACATTTGTTTCATAATATATATTAATTATATATAAATAATTAAGTAATTCATCGAGTCTAGAAGAAACCTCAACACCATGTAGAAAACAATGGATGGCAGTTTCGTCCTATATTTGGGATCTCATCAACAGTGCGCATCCACTACCAAGAATTGAAACCCAGACAGTTACGTTATCAGGCAAACGTTGTACGAACTGTTCCAACGGTCCTCGGCGACGAGGATGTAGCGAATCAGATTCGATATAAGCGCCGCTCGATCACATATTCCGTGGTGGAACTCATCCGAGTTTCTCTTTTACCCATAGGACTGTGCCCCCACGAGCCACGACTACTATCCCCCAAGCCGCTCCATCCAGAGCATTAGAAGTCGGTTCAAGCAAGAATATACAAGTGAGAGAAGTTAGGAGGATTCGAGATAATTATAATTCATTCATTCAATTCTCGGTAGTGGATGCTCACTGCTGATTAGTCCCAAATATAGGACGAAACGGGCGTCTAGTGCTCTCTGCATTATGTTGAGGTTTCTTCTAGACTCGATGAATTACTTAATTATAATGATCTCAAATCCTTCTAATTTCTATCATATATATATATATATATATATATATATATATATATATATATATATATATATATATATATATATAACCACATTAAACATACAAATTCGTTGACCAGCTCAGTCACTAAATCTACTTTCAAAATCTACCCCATCTCTAACTGTAGAATTCATAACATGATTTACTTATTAGAATGCACACTATGCCGGAAACAATATGTGGGAGAATCTGAATGGCCCTTTCACATTCACTACAGAATTAATAATTATCGGAATCGGATCAAGTCGGCTCCCGACAAAAGATAGAACGACGTTTCCGACTAGAAAAAAAAAACATGAATTACAAGCCATGTAAAATTCACTATAATTGAAAGAAAAATAGAAATAGACAGAAAAGATACCCTTAGAAAAATACTAAAAGGATATGAAGATAAATTGATTTTGCGCCTCAAAACACTTCGTCCAGACGGGCTTAACCACAAATTTAACAACATTGAATGACTTAATATATAACACCATATATCAAGCCCTACCCACATTTCTCACCCACACAAGACAGACAAGCTTGCAGAGGTGTTGAGGTCTCACTCTTATACACACACTCATACTAATATACACATAAACCACACTCCCAAAGAACTAAAAGATAATATACTCTTAGCACACATATTCCATTCCCAGCAACAAATAAAACTACCAAAATGACGAAGGAAGGAATTCTTAAAGTCAGTAATCTCCCATTCTCTATCTTAAAAACAACTTGAAAGAGGCCGTTTGACCAACACAAGGACTGACCAAAATTAACGATAAAAAACAAATACAGATAAAGTTCACTTTCTTCAGAAACAGTCATTCACTTCTGTAGTTCACTGCTACTAACAAACGGATTTTTCTCCTGGTGATGGCAATGCTGGCCGAAACTAATCGAGGAAGTTAATTAAAATAATAAAACAAAAAAATATTAATATACATCATAGAGTATCTGAAAATTTTAATTTTTTAATACTTTTTAGTGGTAAAAATATATATATATATATCATTGTTCAACTCACACACACACACACACACACACACACACACACACACACACACACACACACACACATATATATATATATATATATATATATATATACCTTGAGCGCAGTAGATTATATCACTTTGAGTATACAAGTAATCTTGTGTATACTTTGGGTGAATAACGTTCATGTAAGTAAAAGTAGATAATAAATTGCATAATGACAATGTTTATTATTCGTGCTACTAATGGTCAGAGCTGACCACAAATTCAGACACCATTGAAAGCGAGTCACTAAATCATCGGCTAAACACGGACATTAAGTAGGCAAGTTAATATCACTGACACGTTCAGCGCCATCGAATCAATTATACTTGACAGTAATAACAGCTAATCAGAAATCGCTGAACCGAAGAATCAAATGTACTTGCCTTCCTTTTCCTATTATAGAAATAAAAACAAAACCAAATCACCATTGACTAATCATTAGATTATTAATAAGATGGACAAAACTAAGGTCTAGGAAAAAGCACCAACATGATAGAAATAATAATAATATTAATGTCACAGAGATAGAGATAAAAACCTCAATTATAAACGAATACAGCGAGTTGGCTCAGTATGGAGTATATAAGTAGGCATAATTAGGTTTGAGTGGTGATCCCTTTGAAATTGTGCAGACAGTTGTGATTTGAGAATCCAAATTAACTAATGATGTATATCACAGAAACAAATCGTTTTCTCGGTCTTGTAGAAGTTCTTGTACATTTTCACAGAAATACAACTTTGTAAGAACAATCTGTTATCGCTATTTCCAAAGCAGATGTTCCAATGAGAGCAATTTTTGAATTTCCCCAGTTCATACGTTTACTTCTTGGACTTGCCAGGATATTTCCACGAAGTAAAATAATTCATTTCCTCCGTGCTCGAAAAGCAAAGAGAAAATTCCACTCAGACGGCACTCCGACATTTTGGAACAGACATCCAGTAGCTACTTCAATGAACATTACAATCTTAACTTCTTTAAGTCGAATGTCAATCTTTATCAATCCTGTTTATTTTTTACGGCATTGTTAACCAAATACAAGGACCAATGGCTACTCAAGTTAGAAAGTTATTGTTTTATGGGCGTATGAATTGTAGATTATGTGAATAGATCAATAGATGGATAGTTGAATCGAGACATAAGATTATAGTGACGCGGAATCATCCTCTCGAGAGCCTGTTTTGTAAAGCAGTGCCTACTGGGCTGAAACCTTCTTCTTACCAAATGAATACGAAGAGAATGACAATGGTTAGCTTCTGTGTAGATGGCAGTCATTTAAGATCACAAGCCATGATAGGTATATCTGGTGTTGTATCAGAGCATTTATATTACGCTTGTACCTATGTACTGTGTGTAACACGCTGTGTATCACAGATACTGAGTGAGAAAAAGAAAGAGAAAGAGAGGCACAGAGAGACAAAAACAGAGTGCGACATTGAGAGGGAGTTGAGTGGAGATTCAGCTAAGCTAAAGGCAGTCGTTTGTAGTGAGGGTTTAAATCATGTTTTGTGTCCTAACGATCTGATGAGAAAAAAAATCGCCTCTGAACTACAACTAACTTTTTGAGATTAAGATCTTTCTTTAATAATTGTAATCCTTTTGTACTATAATAAAAATAGATCATGCCCTTCTAATCAAAAATCATATTAAACCCAGGCTATGTTGAGCGTCCGAGTGAGAAACAGAAAGAACGTGGGACATAGAGAGAGAGAGAGAGAGAGAGAGCCTCATTAAGCGGTAGTGGAAGCTGTGCCATCATATTTAAAGGGCGTTGTTTTAATGAGAGATTAAATCATGTTCCAGTATTTTAAAGGTAGCTATGTAACTATCTGGGAATGTTCATTGGCTGAAAATGTACAGAGTGCTACATATTAAATAATCCGTGTAATTTACACGATTCATGCTAGTTGTTGTTATTATCATAATTTCCTTTGATTTCTGTTGTATACTAATTTCCTTGCGGGTCCCAACCAGAGTAATAAGTTCAAACATAGTTTCATAGCGTTTTCCACTGATCACTTTTGTAAAAAGCACAAAACAACAAAAAACCCTCTAAGCTCACACACATTTTACATAGATAAATCTCTTCGTAATGTGTGAGCTGTGAGTATAATTTTTGTATTTCTTTAATGAATGGACTACCAGGAATCCCTTCAATGTGTCTATCGGAATCTTTTTCAATCAATCCGTGGTCTCCGAATACAACTGTAATTATTGATGTCCTCATGTGCCACCTTTTTGTATTTTCACTTCAAGATACTTGCATTTTAATAGATTTTTTTCTGAAGATCTTCAAAGACATATTACGACCTGCCGGGTGTCAATAAGAAATCACATTCTGTTTTTATGGTCTTTGATCACGGTGTCTGGGCGATTAGCTTTGGTTGTTCTGTCTGTGTGCATTGTAAAGTCCATAAATTTGTTACAGGTCCTTAATCTGTAACCAGGTCTGGGTGATGTTCATATCCGTTTCCTTTCCATAAAAGTAGCAGTTATTGGCCGACTCTATCAGGCCAAGTTTTATATTCCGTGGGTGCCAACACCGTGCAACCTGATACAAAGTAGTCAAGTGTTCTTGGCTATTTATCACAGCATCTGCATTAATATAGTTTTTAAATATGTTTACTTTCTTTTTCACCCCAAGCAAAGCAGGAATGCCACTAGTACGCAAAGGGTTACAGAGGATTGAGAACAAGAGTAAAGAGGCGTGTTTGAGGAAAGGATAGTGAGAAGGACGGGGAACAAGATCAAGGTATCAGAAGATGTCGATAGACATGACACTTGAATATTTGAAGATTATAGTCATCAGGGAAGCAAGCAAGAGAAAGGGAGTTCCACAGACGGGAAGTGCGAGATAGGAAGTTATTTGAGTAGAAAAGACGGTTATATTTAACCGTTTCGATAGTGAAAGAGTGGGACCGAGATGCCAACCTGTTAGTTCGCTTAAATTCATGCAGTCTGGGTACCAGCGAAAGTAGCTCGTCGGAACAGATGCCGTGAAAATACTTGTAGAAGAGAAAGATGGAAGCCATGGCACGTGTGTGAGAAAGCGACCTTAGACGAGCTGCCAGATCAGGACCTATCGCATTGCATATTCGTCTCTGGATTTTGTCGAGCACCTCGAAACGTACAGCGAGATGCACCAGACCATATATGACAGCAATATTCCATACAAGGACCGATGGTTGATTTATAGACTTGAAGGATGGACAGAGATGAGAAACTGTGATATGGAAAGGTCTTCTTTTCTTCTTTTACGGCTATCATTTCCTGTTTTTTTCTTACTTAGATAGTTTATTCGGTTTGAATGACAAAGTATTGGATTTTCTTTTTCTTTTGAAATCTCCGCCTTCTGCTGATACTAATTATTTACTATACTTTGGCAGAGTTCACAGTGCTTAATGAAGTCAATACACAGATTAATAAATAACACGTCTTGAATCGTCCGGGCTTATCATTACATTTCATACCAATAATCTCGGCCATTGTTTGTGTGAGGGGTCCTGTCGCTCCAGGATTGTGAACCTTACATTCACATCTGCGATCTCTGGGAAACTGCCCACCTCCTTGTAGGTGTTTATCCATCTGCGTATATTATGTTTCTTTGTTGCGCCTGCAAAACCAGACGCAGCTATCAGTCCACGTGTCTCTGTAGTCAGCGGTCAAGAGTAACCTTAGATCATTACTGCTCTTGGCGTCACTTGATGAACCGGTGTGACATTGAATGAAAATTGCATTCTAACGAAATGCTACAAGAATGTTGCAGTTCATTCTCTGTCGAGTCTGTTTTTATATTACTTTTGAAACAGTTTGCTACATTCACTTATCAAGTGTTTTGCCGTCTGATCTTTTATGTTTCTTATCGCTAACGTTTCTGTGTTTTACTTTATTGTCTATATATTTATAATTAGATATTATGTACTGTCGACATGCATCTGCGCTTGCGGGTAGTCAGATAAATATCTTAAGGCCACTGAAAAACTCTGAAGACAACTTCCTGTTCATCTACCTGTTTATTCAAAGCCGAAAAGCCTATAATACACACATACATACACACATATAATTCATTCGAAAATTATAACATAAAAATGTTATAAAATCAGTATCTGTCTATATTTCTGAGATGAGATATTATGTACACTACATTATTCGGACTATTGTCCTCATCTTTGTTGCTATATTTATCACAACGTTTCGGCCGTTGTATGCTCCAGCCTTCGTCAGGTGGTTGGAATGTCGAACTTTATTTCGCTTGCTGGGGTAGACAGTTCTAGTTCCACGTGCCATGTCTAATGGATATCAGTTATCAGTTATTTCCTGTTAATTTCCCTTCTCCAAGTTCTCCACCGCCTTAACCAGGTATTGAACTCTCACACCTTGGGTCCTGTCACTGGATCTAACAAACGCCTTTATCCAATGTGCCATTCAACACCAAAATGGCTAATTTGTAGTGATTTTATAACATATTTATGTTATAATTTTCGAATAAATTATATTTGCTATCCTCTGTACTGAGCACTCTTTTAAGAATAGTATTTATTGGTTATTGGAATTTACCCCGTATACACCAATCCTATACTTGTATATATATATATATATATATATATATATATATATATATATATATATATATATATATATATATATATATATATATATATATATATATATATATATATATATATATGTGCGTGCGTGTGTGTGTATGTATGTATATAAACAAATAAATAAAAAATTTTGCTGCATTTAATCCATTTCCTCATATGTGTGTGTATATATATATATATATATATATATATATATATATATATATATATATATATATATATATATATATATATATATATATATATATATATTCTGTTTATACGTTATTTTTTTATAGATACAACGTATTTAAGTAAATGCCTTGTTTTTAATTAAACAGTATTAATTACATTTAAATAATTGTCGGATTTATTCCATTTATTTATATGTTGTCATTGTTTATGTTAAGATACGCTTCGTGACCAGAAATGATCGATCGAAAAAATCTTCGAAGATTGTGTGTTTATAAACAGTAATTTGGACTTTGCAAGCTCGGCGCTTCTCTATAGCTGAATGACACAGCAAGTTGGGTCAAATGATGGTTTCCGTATAGGAATACAGGTTCGATTCCTGTCGGAGAACGCATACTTTTTACGAAATTTTTCGAACTTTCAGGTCGTTAAAATATAATTAATAGTGTTTAATTAAAAAAACAGAGCATTTACTTAAATACATTGTATCTATAAAAATAACGTATAAACAGAAAATATATTAAATAATTGTTGGTTTTAATCCCTTTTCGAGGGCTGAACATTACTGAGAGACCCAGGGTCTAAATACAAAAATGAGGTCGTACGTAGTTGACTCACGGAAATTATCTTGAAAGGTTACCGGAAAAGCTGATCAACCTTCGCCTTGACAGTGTTAAAACCTGTTTGCTCAGCTTCGTGTATGATGAATTGTTTTCAATCCTGTAGCCTCTTTCTCGCAGGCGAAATATTGCTAGCCTCTCGCTAGTTTGTCACTGCTTCCATTGCAGATGTTTGAACGAACAACACTCCTTGGTTTTACAAGTACAAGACTTCACAGCGAGGATCTGCCACACCACCTTTCCCTGAGTCGACTCATCCCAATTTTCTTCAAATACTGTTAGTTAGAAGGAAGTTTGAATGTTGCATTGTCAAACATATACCGAGCGTATGCTTCCCCGGTCAGTTGGATCTTATCTTTTTTTAAGTTTAGAGTCAACCGTTATCTATCCTACATAGTCCAAGGTGTGGTCCAGAGGTAGGTGTATCCAAGTAGTGAACACACCTACCAGACCCTAGTACTAAACCCAGTGTGGGCCTTGAGACTTGTATTGGGCGAACAGTAGTGTAAAACTACTTGAATCGGGAAAGTTACATGAAGCAATAATAACATTAAACTATGAGAATGCGAACAGATGCGTTTCTATTGAAAAATGTTGCTTATGGCAAAGCACTAAAATTGGCAAGCTGAAAACCTATTGAAATGTCAGGTAGACCTTTAAAGACACACATTCATTAATATCTAAAATAAATTATGATACTTCAGCAAGAAGAATATCTTTAATTATATTTTATGTGAAAGGCATTTAAATTTTGACAGAATAATACAACCACGTGAACGTATTCTATTACGAATTTATAGCAATGCAATTATCACAAAAAGAAAACCATTTAAAGTAAAATGCCTCGGGCAATAGGAAACTACGCTTAAATTCTTCTTTAAATTTTTAATTGAGACAAAAAAGCAATAGAATATGATATAATGACACCACAAGAACACAATCTTTTAACATATGACACAACAAAATTATTGTTAGGGTTTCAATAACAATAAAATACTCAACGACAATACGATTGTTTCAAATAATATTGTAAATTTCTCATTCAAAAAGGCGAAGGCATAATGGCACCACAAGAAAATGTATTTTAATAAGTTATTGCACTCGTCATGAGAGAAGACAAGTGGAAGCAAAGAACTAAGGATGTATTTTTTTTAAATCACAGAATCATCAAATTTGCATTTTTGTAGAAAATGTAAAGATTTTAACTCGTCATCAAATCTAAGTTCTTGAAGTAAAACAAAAACCTAGTTAGCAAGAGCAGAATGAGAAAAGAGAACACGTGCTCCTCTTCTCTCTGCTGAAAAATAGGCGCAATTAACAAAATATGACTCAGCCACTGCGTAAAATTTTAAAGGAAAAAACATTTAATACAGGGTGTAGTGGCAAAAATCGTACAATACAAAATTTGCGCAATAATTTCCTTTTGTGCGCCTATTACGGCGACATAACAAATTTCTGATATTACAAGAAAGGGATTACCATCGAAAAAGGAAAAGGAAAAGACACGGATTCAATGACAAAAGATTACACTCTTTAAAATGAAAAATAATGGAACAACTTTAAGGAAGTAAAAAATTGGACAAGGCAGAAAATACAAAACGCTTCCACCTAAGTTCTTCAACTGAATAGGGATGTCTCCACACGAAGGGGCTTCGTATTTTCCACGTGTTATTGTCTCGAGGGCTTTATATTTTACTTTACTGGAAAGTTAAACTTGAATGTTCGTTTCGTTCAAATTCTTCATGGGAAGACGCAGAAAGGAATATTCTGTCCTGGGGTTGAATATATAGCAGTCAGTTCTTTCTTTCGTCATGCTGATTTATGACCCCTTTGGCTGGTCTAATCCCCTATCGTTGAAGAGTGCGCGCTAATGCTTTCTCCTCAATGTTTAATTTCTTTCTGACCTTATCCACTAATAAGAATCTGGTTTTTTTAAGAATAGAAGGACACACCGGCTCCGTCCAGGTTTTCACAAGGGCTTGGGAACACGTCTCTCATTGGCTAGTAAATTTGTAAATTTGTTTCTCCATAAGTTCAAAAAATGAGTCCGCAACTATTCACAAATAATTTGTAAATTCTAAAATAGATTTCCCCATAACTGCAACAATTGATCTTTACAATCTTTCTGATGGCAAAATACACTTTTCTCAAAGGCACGTGTTAAAAAACAGCCTAGACGATTAAACATTTGTTTACTACACTAACGACCAAGCAATAAAAAATAAAAATGCATAAGGAAAGTGTGGTTCAGGAAGAACATTTCCTCTTCCTTGCTTTCACTGATGCAAATTTTTTAATCAAAACTGCTACACTGAGGACAACAAAAATCTGTCTGACAACATTCGACACCATACGCTAGGGAAGCCGATAATCCACTAACTGTGAGAACGTTTAGCACATAGTAAAAACAGGTTTCATATTATGAAGGGGACTTAGAAAAAGAAATATACACAAAAGAGTTATTATTTGAACATTTGTTTCTTAAAGAAATGTCAAAATAATTTTAGCTTAGCAAGAGATTCCAACGCTTAGGGAGAGAGAGAAAAAAGATAAAAAATTACATTCCCGTAGTTCTATCATTTGGGGGTCGAATTAGGAGAAAAGAGAAAGTGATAGCCGTTTGCCTGAAACTCGTCAATTATTCTGTAGTTTCCGGTATTTTCTAATGGATGAAGCTTACTCATCATTACGTAAAGAATTAAGATTCATATTAATATTAAAATAGGGAAACCGTGAAATTTTCCGGGGTTAAAACTTATTTTTATTTTAATTCCTTTGATTTCTGGTGTGTACACATTTCTTTCCGGGTCCCGCTCAGAGACCTAAGGTCAAAAAATGACATCATGCCATTTTCAACTGAGCAATTACCCCCCCCCCAAAAAAAAATAAAACCCACATATTTTACATAGATAAAGCTCTACGTAAGGTGTCGGTTGTACTCATGAGAATATTTCTTTTGTATTTCTGTAAGCCATGGACGATCTGGAATCCATTCACTGAGTCTTCTGGAATCTTTTAGAATCAATCCGAGGGCACCAACTACAACAGGGATTGTTGATGCTCTCTGGTGTCGAATTTTTGAGATTTCTTTTTCAATGTCCTTGTATTTTGATATTATTATTATTATTATTATTATTATTATTATTATTATTATTATTATTATTATTATTGCCCTTAATCTGTCATGCTTGCCTTTTATATTCGCTTTCATCTTTTGAATTATGGTTTTATGTTATATCATCAAACTCGAGAACAAAGGGCAGAGAAGAATAGAGGAGATAAAAATCAAACCATAGTTTCAGCTTGCAGTCAAACACCGAAGTGTTACGTTATCAGATCGGTTCGATTTTGAATATTCTATAGAAATTTTTTTCCCGCCCCACACACCAAAAAACAAAAAAAAAAAGAAAGTGAGGGGCCAAGTCACCAGGAGACACATTTGCAAACAACGATAATCGTTTTCCAGAAATCAAGATCGCTTTTCTCCGCGTTCGGTGTGTATCAGGAACGGAAGTGGCAAACGTATCATGTCGGTGATTTTACGAAGCGAGAGAAAACACGTCGAGAGGTCGATAAGATCACGCTGCCAGATACAGCCAACCGATAGAAAAGGCGGCGAAGGTGGCGCTAGCTTTTCATTAATGAGTCCTGTTAACAGATTAATGACATTTAACGAGTACACGCTACCGGACAATAGCCAATTCAATATCATGACAGTTGTAAGATGGCGATTAGACAAGGTGGGAGACATATTGGACAGACTATGTAAAAGGATGCCGTTTTGTTAATGGAGTCATGTTTGTAATTTTGTAATCACCATTGATCAACTCTTGTATACTCGACTTTTCCTGGTACAAATAGTTATGGCTTTGACAGCTATTTTAAATGGGGAAGCATTAAAAACATCATTTTGCGCTATATCCGACTGCATGAAAATTGGATGATTAGGCCAAAGGAAAATATATGCACTTACGCAAAAGTAGACTAGGATTTTGGACAAGCTCAAGTTAAACATTAATAAATAAATAAATGAAAAAAAATATGAAATAAATAAAAAGTAAAATAAAATAAAGACTACTGGTACAGATCCATGATTTTCAAAACTGAGATGTCACCCAAACAGAGAGAAAACATAGGCATATATATATATATATTTTGTCATCCACAGACAGTTTCGCAGCTCATCAGTGTGGCTAGACGTCCGGTTGCCTCTAGCTAGGATCGAAACCCGACTGAATTGGCGTCAGTCGGAACTTCTACTACTAAGCCGTCGTCTTACGACAGGGACGAAGATGAATTTTAGCGTGTTTATTTTTAGATTTAGATAAACACACAGTGACTGACAGTGACTCAATTCTGCAGAAGAGTCATGCTATATTAGCTTATATATATATATATATATATATATATATATATATATATATATATATATATATATATATATATATATATATATATATATATATATATATATATATATATATAATTTTTTCAAAAATATGACATAAGCATGTTATAACATCACTACAAAATAGCCATAAATATGCAAGTATTTGGACTGGATCTCCGGTCATCATCAGGCCTGGAAACTTTCGTTTTTGGAAAATTTCAGGTAGCATCCGAGAAGACAAATATAATGCAAATCGAAATATTTCTTTTTAAGTGTGTTACAAATTTGTGGAGTGTGCCAAACCCGTCGAAAGTACTTACATATTTAAGGAAGACCTATTACAGATTATAATTTAAAAAAACAAGGATCATAATATTCATCGAGTGGTTAGTGGGTTAATACATTTTTTAAATTTAGTTAGCGAATTGAATTCGTCATCTTATCTTATTAACTTTACTAATTGACTTTTTGTATGAATGATTCATTGTAATATAAATTAAACTGCACCACATAATTCATATATATATATATATATATATATATATATATATATTATTTTTAATTCGAGACATCGTGTTATGTGTAGTTGGTTAGAAAACAAGATGGTAAACAACGCTTGATCAACGTATTTCGACCTTTTATTTTCAGTTTCCTACAAAGCGCGGATTTCTTAACGGATGTCAGCTCTGAAAGTGGAATCAAAGATTCGGATTCAAATTGCGTCCTAGGGTGTATAGAATCACAAGAGTGGAAATTAATCCGAGATTTCGCCGTTCAGCTATACGTTAAATAGCATTTTATATCGGTATCTCTATCTTTGTATGGTAACCATAGCTCAAGAAAAACTCTGAATTTCAAACTGTATAAAAGGGCAACCGGAAACCACTGTATTATATATAATTCACGGATTATAAAGAAGAGCAATGTGTGGAGAGTCATTATCGTCTTACTTATGATGGCACATGGCATTGGAAACTAATGATAGTAGTGCACAAGTGACCAATTAGGAAAGAAAACGAGATGAGATTCATGCAAAACTAGGTTTGAAAACCTACGGTTGGACCATCATATTCAGGGCTTACGAGGTTAAGCAGTCTTTGAGCCTGGTCAGTACCTAGACGAGTTACCACTTGGGAATACCAGGTGCTGTAAACTTGGATGCGCGGATGGATAACGGTACGGAAGTGGAAATCGGAGAGTCTAGTTTCAATTCCAGTCGGTTTCATTATATTCCCTTCTGTATAAATAACCTTGTGAAAGGCATGAATCCATCGCTTCTCCTTCAGCTATGGATTAATTAGTTAAAGTTGTATCAGTAAATCATTATTACCTTCTTAAAACCGGAAAATATTTTCTGGCTTTTAATAACCATCAAAAGATTGATAAGCCGTAAAAACAAATCTATCCAAATTCGGCATATTCTCGGAAATAATGAAGTCTTCAATTAAGATGATATTTATTTTAAATAGCGTATAATTATATTAGGATTATTTTGAAATTAAAAACAAATATCCTTGAAGGCAGTTTTAGAAGACGTGACTTAACTGAATGTTGATTTCTGAAATAGATCTTAGTTTTCATAAGATTATAAAATACTGACGAGTAACTACGTATCTGCCAGAGCCTCTCTCCCAAAATGCAATCATCTGAAAATTCTTTTACTGAGATTAAATTTTTAACGTTTTGTTCTTTTAAATATATTCCTGGCAAGATGGTATAATCAAATTTAGTCATCTTCATTATCGGTTACACTTTTAAGGAGCGACAAAGATTCGACCTTTGCTTTCCTATCTGCCCCGGACAATGATGGACAACCAAAAAGAAAATCTACATTCTAAAGAACGTGTTAAAAATCCCACCCATTGGGCTTTGCATATCTCAGGTCTTATCGGAAAGTTATTTTCAAATAGTAATTTCTCTAGCGAAAATCCAGTCTCCAAATGCATTTCGAAAGCTATAATAATCCGTAGGTTTTTCCTTCTTATTTTATTAGTATTAAATGAAAAATTATTATATCATTATAATTAAATAGATATTCCTTAAAATAGTATGTGCTATTATTTACAAAAAGAAATATCCAATTTTTTAATATTGACATCTCATCATCACTAAGCAGATCCTGATTCGCAATAAAAGGGCGTTCTCTCAAGAAGGCCGCGTTGCCTTGAATACCTCTTGGGACTTAAGCGTAATATTTCATTTACAGTGATAAATGTTCTACGGTGTTACCGTCAAAGAGATGACTCCTGGTTGCCATGTTAAACAACTAACAGGTTTTGGAACTTCCGATTACAAAGAAAACTATAGGCGAAAAAGTGACACCCATTTTATACGATGTTGCATTTCTTCGGCATCAAGATCTGCCGCTATATGAATTTCACGCAGAGGTTATGCTTGAAGACTCATGGTAATTAATATGCCCAATGACAAATGACTTTAAACTTACCAAAACTCATTCGATCATTAGTGAGTATCAATATAGATAGTGCAAGAGTTTACAAGTAAACTACCAAAATTCGGAAAAACCAGAACCTAACATCTCATCTAGCCCAGGTGACTCAAGTGGAAAAGCATAGGCTTGCAAAATTTAATACGATTAAATCAAACTAGTAACGCTCAACCACCACCTAGCAGACACATAAATTTTACCTATCACAATAGATAGGCTATCCTATATATTGGAATTCAAGCGCTTCTTAAAGATACTGGAAAAGAGTCTGTTCATTGTACCTCTTGCGAAAACATATCTTTACATGAGCCAGATCAGATCCAAAAATAGAGTATTGCACCTGGAGTTGGCCAGTCCTCACTTGCCTGTATTTATAGATTTCATAAGCGTCTAGGTGGGGGCTTTTGGGTGATGAAATAATTTTAATCTTACGCGCTCTTACCCACAGACGAAACATTGCAAACTTCTCGCTGCTCTGTCGCTATAGCCATAGCATGTGTTCTGACGAGTTACCAGCCCTGACCTTTGCAACGGGGGCCTGCCATGCCAAGTACACGAGGGTGAATCATCTTCACTCCCTTCGTATTCCATTAGTAAACAGTAAGTTCCACTTGGACAGCTTCCCAAAGACCGACTGCTTTAGGAACAGACTTCCGACAGAATGTTCTCCTAATCACTCCAACCTTGACTTCTTCAAGTATAATGTTAACCTGCATAAACCCATAAACTTCACTTGCGTTTTCTTACTCTCATACAACGCCTCATATCGGCCCTCTACCTGGAGTTACCGTTGAGCTTTGTAGCGGGTAAACATTAGTCTAATAAAAAATTATCTCGTTTTCTCTTTTGGGAAAAATGTTTAGTATGTTCTCTTGGTTCTCCATATTGATGTCACGAACACATGTTTTCATGTGATGCGATTTACTCTCTGACAAATCCATATGGTTCTAATATTAACTGGCACACGTCAGCGAAAAGGTGTTAAGCCAGTAACATATTTACCTGGTATTTTTAAATTTTTTTTCGAAATAAATGTGTCAGCGATTTAATATTGATTTTGCAAACTTTAATTTCTGGCAATATTGATCCAATGTCATTAAACAAACTTTCGTCGCTGGGAATATTGATCAACTGTCATTACAGTTTTATAGAGAACTAGGCACAGGTTGTCCCGATATGGGAGAATTAGACCAGAGAATGATGGAGGAGGTCAAATAAACTAAAACTTTAAAAGGTTTGTTTTCTTGAAATTATGACGTCAAAACAAAGACCAGGTTAATTAAAAACACACAAAAAAGGAAAGTCACCTGCCAATATAGACAGATCCCAAGAATAAAGCATATCAAATCGATTTTGTCTTATTTTATCATTTGAGTTCAACTTAAGCGAAGATTTAATACATTTGTGTTAATAAAACTTCAAAATGTCTTCGCGATATAAAGAAGAGATTTATGTAGCGGGAATGCCACTAGTACGCATGGAGGTAGAGGAGGGGATGATAGAAAAATCTGAGAATAGTGATGGTTGAGGAAAGGGCAAAAGATTAATGGGGCTCAAGAAGACAGAAGATAGCGATTTATGTCGCATTTAAATTTTTGAAAATTGTTGTTATCAGGGAAAGAAGTCAACGAAAGGGAGTTCCACAGGTGGGAAGTGCGGGAAAAAAACTATTGAGTGGTGGTTACATTTCATTATTTCAAATAGTAAACGGGTGGGACCTAAATACCAATCTAGTAACACGCTTAAATTCATGTCGTCGGGGCACCAGGGAAAAAAGGGCTCGCCAGATCAGTTGCCATGGAAATATTTGTAGAAAAGATAGAAGGAAGCCGGGTCACGTCAGCGAGAAAGTGAACAAAAGATCGATTACATGACAGTCCCTTTGAATTTTCTCAAGTATCTCGAGATATAAAGCAGCGATATTTACTGCCCCCCCCCCGTCACGAGGGAAAGATGTTGCAGAAGGCCGAGTTTAACGTGGGTATTCCCGAGCTCGTAGGCTCGTCCAAAAAATGCCCGTATAAACTGTAAAAACAGAATCGGGTTGGTCAACCACCCCGAACGAGACTCTGCCCTTGGCGAAGCCTCGTCCAGGTTCCTCTCTGCTCAGAGGCAGAGAGTTCGACCGTGTCTTGCTGTCAAAGGTGGACAGCTCTAAGATATATCTAAGCTCGAGATATAAAGCAGCGGGACCAGCCCAGATATCCCAACAATATTCAATACGCCGATGAATGGTAGAGTTGCAGGTTTACTTTGTCGGACTTGCTACTAAGACAGTGGTTAATATCTTGACAAAATGTCTCGTCGTGATGGTTTGGTGTGGAGTAGAATGGCTTAGGGAACACTTGAACAAACCACTCTCTATTAATATCGTGTGCCCAGACAGTAATAACTGTAAGGACTTGTTACATCCATCCCGCAGCAAGGCCATTGCTAGATAGTAAGGCCTTTGATTGACGTTACATTTAAAATTATGAAGATTGTCGGTTTTAAGGAAGCAAGAAATCGGAAAGGAGTTCCACGGTTGAGAAGTGGTAGAAAAGCAACCGTTAGAATTGAAGTGGCTATTGCATCTAAGAGTAAAATGATGAGACCTATTTTCCAATCTAGTAGCATGCTTAGATTCATGTCGTCGAGGCACCAGAGAAAAAAGGCTCGCCAGATCAGTTGGTATGAAAATATTTGTAGAAAAGATAGAGGGAAGGCACGTCACGTCGATGAGAAAGTGACTGAGGCCGAGATGCCAGGTCAAGATCGATTACATGGCAGATGCTTCTTTAGATTTGATTAAAAACCACGACATGAATAGCAGGAGCACCAGACCAGATATGGTAGCAGTATTCACTGCACGGACGAATGGTAGATTTGTAAATGTACAAGACGGACTTTGACGAGAAAAACCTTCTGGCACGTCAGGCTGATCCAAATATTCTTGCAGTAGATGCAGCTAGTGATTCGAGGTAGTAGTTCCACTTCAAGTCAGGTGAAAACGTGAGACCAAGAAGGAACAGTGTGTTACTATACATTAGTTTGGCGTCACTGAGATTCGTAGCCGTATTGGGATGGCAAGGATACATTCCAAAAGTTGGGCAGAGTAACACGAAACAGGAGAATATCTTTGGTAACAAAGAAAAGAATACTGAGCTGTTACGTGACATCTGTCCTTCTTTACGGCAGCGAATGTTGGACCATTTCCTCAAAGATGAAGAAGAGACTCGAGACGACAATGTGGTTCTACAGAAGGATGCTAAGGATATCATGGACGGAGTGTATGAGCAACGATGAGATCTTAGAGAGTGTGCAAACAAGAACGAAAGAGGCAGCTGAAGTTTCTGAGACACATAATGAGGAAGGAGGGCCTGGAGAATCTGATACACACGGGTCGAATAGAGGGAAGGAGAGACAAGAGAATACAACGCGTGACATACCTAGCGGGCTTAAGCAAGTGGATGACAGAACTTGGTCTGAGGGAGGAAGCAGAGGGAAGGAACTTATTGAGAGCTGTAAGGGATAGAGGGAGGTGGAGAGCCATGATCACCTACGTCCTGAAAGGACAAGGCACATAAAAAGTAAGAAAAAGGCTGGCGTCAAAAGTGACAGATGTGATTCTACCGATAAATACAAAGAATAGCATTCACTTATCATGTAAGCAAGGAAAAAGTCTTAAAGAAAAATAGGAATAACAAAGAAGACATTTTTAAAGAAGATACTTACAATAAAAAAAAGCGACATGAAATCCCCGGGACATCGGAAGAAAAGAGCACCTGGAAATTCAGAGTAAAGTGTTCAAAGAATAAAGAGCACCTGGAAGTATCAATCACAGGGCACATTGGTTTCTTAAATCAACCAGTATGGGTTATTGAATGGCAAAATCTAGGCATGGCCTATTGAAAGAAAACGAAATTGGGTAAAATGGGGGGGGATTAACTTAACGACTTTCCGTGAAGAAATAGTCGAACGGGGACGACAAAGGAAGGTTCAAACATTACACGTCATTCCTGTATCCTGTGATATAAAACTTATTTTTTAAATACATTTTCCTTCACTGTAGATAGTTTTACAATAGAAATGCACGGAAATTATTATAGGAAAAGACATTGTAAATATTTGTAAGTATAGAGATATTAATGAACGATTTGTTAACATTGAATTGTTATACGTATCATATAAATGGATGGCAAATGATTTAAAACTCGTAATATACTGCAAACAATAGTAGATTCTCCGACTGACTCCAATTCAGCCTGGTTTCGATCCTAGCTAGAGGCAGCTGAACGTCTAGCCACACTGATGAGCTGTGATACAGCGAATCAGTCTCTGGATGACAGTATATGCTCCTGAAAAATTATTTCGGTTGAGCTCTCTGAGGAGAAAGTGTGAGTTTGACTATTACTGCTACTAATGCAATACTCTTCGATAAATCGAATCGAGTTCTCCCAGTCACTGGCGTGTTTATCTAAAAGTAAATACGCTTACATTCACCTTCATACCTGCCGTGCACAAATGGCTTAGCGGTATATTCTCTGACTGACGGCAATTCAGCCGGGTTTCTATCGTAGCTCGATATCTAGCCACACTGATGAGCTACGAAACAGTCTGTCTGTGGATGACTATATATATATTCCGTATATTTTGGCAGCATGTTTTCATTGAGACATGTTTCACTGAACAATCAAGACAAGTTTTGCCTGCTTATTTTTAGTTAGATCCATTCATACTCATGGAAAATTGGGGAAGAATATTACCGTGAGATACATATTACTTCACTCCGAGTACCTTCGACACCAGCACAATGTCATCATCAGGATGTGGTTTACATCAAGACAAACAGTGAAGCGTTCATCATTTTCAAAATGAAAATTGCTGTGTTCATCTGAAAGTTAACTTTTTTTTTACTTGTGAAGTGAAGATTGCTGAGTTGTGTACTGTCCATTGGCTCTCGAGCAACGCCTCAGGGGAGTTAACTAAATTATAAGGATGTCGAAAGTTTTTGTTTTTTTTAAGAAGCACATAATAAAACTGTTAGTACAAACCTCTATATTTTAAACAGTCTACTGTAAACATTTTAAAACATTGGGCAGTATTCATAATTAATTTTATTAAACCCATATATATCATGCAAATGATTGTAAAAGAAGATTTTGAAACACTGCAAGAAATTTTACAGTAGTAATGCATTATAAATAAATTAATCATATAACTTCTCTGAAAATCAGAAAGAAAATAATTATCAGCTGTCGAGAAATTACTACAGAAGAGGTCCAACATCATGTAAATATATATATATATATATATATATATATATATATATATATATATATATATATATATATATATATAATTGTTTATTTAAAAATTATAACATAAATATGTTATAAAATCACTACAAAAATTACCATTTTGTTTCAACACCTCCGGTGTCTTATCAAGTGATCACCACTTATCAAGTGATCATCACACCGGAGGGGTTGAAACAAAATGGTTATTTTTGTAGTGATTTTATAACATATTTATGTTATAGTTTTTAAATAAACAATTATATATGCTCTACTCTGTATTGAGCACTCTTTTAAGAATAGTAATTGTTGGTTATTGGAATTTATTCCGTATACACCAATCCTAGACTTGTATATATATATATATATATATATATATATATATATATATATATATATATATATATATATATGATTAATATCTAAAAAGAATATTAAAATTCAATTACAAATGTGACAGAAAAGCAATCCTCTCAGATAGATCGAAAAAACTCCCGTAGTAAGAAGAAAAGAATATATACCACGCTCGCAGTGTAATTAATTCATAACTTAGAGATAACAATATTGTTTATATCAACAGACAAAGAAAGGAAACTATAAGAACTCCTACAAAAGGTAGTGGAGGAAAGCGAGAAGAAAGGACTAAATGTCGAATGCAAGAAGACGGAATACAGGATATTAGTAAAAGAACAGCTCAAAATACGAATTACAAAGATCCTGAAATTAAACAAATACAACAACTTAAATATCTAGGAAGTATTTTAACATAAACCAGTAAGCGCAACAAGGATTTGGGATAGCGAAATATGCTTTCCAAATGCGAAGCAAAATATTAAGAAAGTGAAAAATTTCGTTAGAGACAAAGAAAAGAGCACTGGACTGTTAGATAATACCGATATGAATGTTGGACAAAATCGTCACAGATAAAGAAGAGACTGAAAGTAACACAAATGTTGTTCTACAGAAGGATGCTGAGAATTAGCATAAGCCAAATACGTGAGTAACGATTTCGTTTTATAAAATAATGGAAACACAAAAGGCGCTTGTACTTAAAATCAGGAAGAACTGGTTGAAATTTCTAAGGAAATGAAGAAAGAGGGATTGGAAAATTTGATACACACAGGACTCATTGAAGACAAGAGCGAAACAACGCATAACCTATCTAGAGATATTGAGCAAGTCGATGGTGGAGAGATGAGGAGAGATAACAAAAAGATAAAATTTATGAAGATGTACAAAGGTGAGAAAAATGTGGAGAGCCATGACCAGCAGCGTTCTGAAGGGTCACGGCACATAAGAGAAGAATAAAACATAATACACTATGTCTTCCTCTTGTATTTAATGCGCGATTTTTGACGGAATCCTTTGGTTGTTTTTTTAAATTTTTTTGCTCGTCTGTCGTGCCTTTACGAATTTTGATTTACTTAAGCTTTTTTTGGCGTGTGAGGAATAAAATTGTCCACAAGGTGTCGTCTCGAGTTTCAGATGCAGACTTTAGATATGAAAAAGAAGTAAAAAAAATTAAATTAATCAAGAAAATCGATACTAAAAAAAAGAAAAGAAAAAAGAAAGAACTGAATCATATGATGAGCCACAGTTTCTATTTACTATTGATCTGAGGTTTTCTTTTTCTCCGAAAGCCGAGAGAGAACCGACAAGAATATTCGCTCGAAGAAAAGGAAATGTTAAAGGTGGGGAAAAAGAATCTTATTGATTTAGATAATTAAAACGAGAATAATTAACAAAACACAAGATAGAAAGCAAAACTGAAATTCCATTACTGATTTTCTTGAAGTAAGTTAAGTTAGGCATATTGATTTGGAACAGTCAAAAAAGAGTGAAGTCATTATGACGAAAATGTTATTAACTAACCAGCCAGGACCGGTGCAAGTGTCTCATGTCGCCCCGAATCTATGTTATAGTTCCCTCGCTCTATTACATCTCAATTTTCATAAGGTAGTATTTATATTTAATTGTAACCTAATTGGCCTCATGAATTTAAACGTCCTACGAGGCTGGCATCCCGTTTCCACCCCTTCACCGTTGAAACTGTTAGATGTAGACGTCTCTTCTACTCCAATAGCTTCTTGTCTCGCCTGTGGAACTCCCTTCCTTATTCCTGTTTCCCTGACAAATATAATCTCCAACTATTTAAGTGTAATATCAATCGACATCTCCAGTTGCCTTGATCTATCCACTTCCCTTCTCCACATCCTTTCACCTTTCATTCCTATCTGCTCTCGCTCCAAATCTTCTGTAACCCCCCTTGCCTTGATCGATCCACTATCTTTCTCCACATCCTCTCCTTTACCACTCCTATCTGCTCTTCCTCCAAACCTTCTGTAACCCCTTGCTTGCTAGTGGCCTCCAGCCTTGCTTGGAGTGATAAGCTTAAAAAAATATATGTACAATAATGTATAATCTGTTTTTTTTAAAGCATTTCACCCCTAGCAAGGTTGGATGCCACTAGCACGCAAAGGGGTTACAGAGAGTGGAAGCGACAGTAAAGGGGCGAGATAGAGGAAAGGATAAAGAGAAGGACAGGGAATAGATCAAGGCATCTGGAGATGTCGATTGACATTACATTTGAATAGTTGGAGATTATAGCTATCAGGGAAACAAGTAATAGGAAGGGAATTCCAGAGACGGGAGAAAAATTCCACGAGAAAAACTGAAAATAAATACAATGTATATAAATAAAAATTAGACATGTCCTAATAGATCATTCCATCTTAACAAAATCAATAATGTTTTGCAGCAATTTTTAAAATCAACTTGAGATTATTTTTTTTTTAAAATTCAATAATTTTTATCATATTTAATATTATGGAAAAGAAAAATAGTAAATTTTATACAGTGTTTTTTTTTTTTTCGAAACTAAATATGAGCAAAACAATTTCACGGATTTGGATTAAAAAATACACTAAAGAATGGCGTCAAATTCCGAGAAAATTTTTCACCATTCACAATAGTCAGTTGTACTTAGTTTAATTTTTAACTTAAATAAACGTAGGTAAAAAATACAAATGTTGATAAGGTAGCGAGGGTCACAAAGCACTGTGCGAGGTCCCCAATTAAGACTGTACCCGGGGTGTTCGCAAAGTACTACAAAAGGCCCCATAACCATCAAAATATTAAAATAGTTTTATTAACGGAAGAGGGCCTTTAGATGTATCGTAGCTGTTGGGGTAACTCCATCCCTCTATACAAGCAAATATACAAACATACATGCATCAGTAATGCTATCAGTCAACTCGACTGCAGTTACTTTTCCGACGTTCTGACGTCTTTTCAATAAATATTTCCATGGTATTTATTCTTTTACAATTTCTTCATTAGTACCTCGACCACATCCATTTAGATTAGGTATGTCCAATATTTCGCTAAAAAGTGGTATACCTTGACGACAAAAGGTCCCCAAATTGATAAAACAATTTTTAACGTTTAAATATTTATGTTGTTATTAAAGAGGAAAGACCAAAGTATTTTCTGAATATTTTTTCAGATTTTTTAATCCTTCCTATAAATGTTAAAAAATTTATTAAAAATCTTGTTTTTTTTCGAGTCAAAAAATTTCGTAAAATCGAACTTATCGACATTTCTGTCGGAAAGATCATAGTTTGTTAGTTAAAAAATCATGAAAAATCAATTACACCTTTTTCTTTTGTTATCTTAGGAAATTTAGAATGATTAAAGTATACTTAATGTAATTTGAAAGAAACATTACTTACTTTTTTTAGCAGAAAATTTTTTAAGAGAGATATTTCCAACCAGGGTGGTCTATTTTGACAGGCGTTGATTGATGTACGTCAATATATTCACAACTTACGGTACGGAAATTTATTGGACGGTAGCGCAGAAGTGATATAATTCGTTCTAATTTTAAGTGAATCTGGTTAGTAGATTTTTTTAAAAAAAATTCACTTTCAAATTTTTTTTTTTTTTTACCTTACGTTTGAGGAAGAATTCTGCACTGAAAATAACATTTAAATTATGAAAGAAAATCAAATTTTACAAGTAAAAATAAAACAGTAAAAAAAATACATTTTTTTAAATTGAGGTTTATTATTTCAGTCATGAAATATTTTTCTGAGAATATAAAAATTACATGAAACACCATTAATTGAAACGGGTTAACTTAATGAAATGAGATTTTATTTCTTTTTTATTAAGGCAGATTTTTTTCTATTTATTAATAATTATATGGCAGTAATATGAGTTTTATTTTATTTATTAATAAAATTAACATGCTAATAGCAGCTATGTTGGTTTTGTTCTGACTCGACAAGTATTTTTTAGTTTGAGTAGTAGCGAGCTAACTCCAGAAAATTTAAACTCCAAAAATCGTTTTAATTGATAATTTGTCGTGTGGATAATAATTCCAAAGTAATGTACAATGAATTTATGCATTTGATTTCAAACTTGAAAATTTGGGTGGACTTCCAAGGGCGTTTTTTTTTTTTTTTGTAATTGTAAATAGTCGATATTTTCTTTTATCCCACTATTCGATTATATTTGAATAGAAAAAGAAAAAAATTGAAAATAATACGACGATATTCAGAAAACTTGACAAGCGTTGTTTTCTTGTTACTGAACGAATCAAAGCCATTTCTGAAGTAAAAAAAAAAACTTGCTTCTATCAAAGGAAACTACTCATGTGACATTATTTCAACAATGTGCATCCGTACTTTCGTTGTAAACGATTTTAAATACAATTTTGGAATATTAAAAATTATTTTTAAAATAATTATGGGTGTCAGATTTTAATAAGCTTTCAAATTTATGATCTTTAAAAAGTAGAGAACATAATATATCATTTCCATAAGGTTGCAGAAAGAACTTAATGTATAAATATATAACAACCTTTTGTCATATTGTGTATTTAAAATTGAAAAAAAAAAGAAAATTAATGTAAAAATTTATTGTTCATCAAAAATTTTTTTTCTTTCAGATAATAATTACCTTCGTATATATTATTCAGAAAAGCCATTAAAAACTTTCTTAATTAAATATTGTCTTAGTTTTATTGGGTTTTGTATTTTTACAATTGAGGTAAAAGTTTGGACAATTTCGGACATTTTTTTAACAAAAAAATCGATGATTTAGATTTTTCAGAGTTTTGTGCATTTAATTAAAAAAAAAAATTGAGGTTGCAAATAAATTTTTTTTTGTGTTTTCATAAAATTAAGTTCGAGAGGGGTAACAGATATAAAAAAAAATATTTATACCATGACTTTCAAAGAGACAAACATTTCTAAAATACGTTCATTCATTTCTGAATAAGTTCTGAAGTTTTCATTAAAATCCAACAAGTAGTTAATTTTTACAAGAATTTCGAAATTAATGTGTCTTTCAACTGACAAAAAAACAACTAAAAAAAACGCTAAAAAGGTCAAAATTGGACATACCTAATTTAGATGTAATATTTCATTGGCTACTTGTCGAATCTTTTTTATTGTTGAAATAAAGTAGATACAAACGTAAGTTCTATTCTTATATTTTATTCTATTGCAATTTTCGCTGGTGGTACTCTCTCCCGGCTTACTGCGTTCCTGTCACTTAAAATAAAAATAATAATCTCTATCTATAAAAGATAGGATGTGTGTGTGTGTGTGTGTGCGTGTGTGTGTGGGGCACGGCCGCAATTTTCGACGGATTTGCACCAAAATTTACATGCACATGCTCCAAGTTAGCAAGAAGGCCAAGACCGACTTTGCATTTCCCAACACCCATCGATAGTGGAAATAATCGATTTTTCATGCTTCTTCGGCAGTTATCATGTAGTTTGCGGTCATTTTCTACTGGCCAGAGTGAGAGCCTATAGCTGGCTGCCACGAATAGGCAGGAAGATTCTATTGGCCAGCGTGAGAGCCAACAGCTGACTGACACTGACTAGCATGCAAAAAAAAATCGATAACTGCATTCGTCATAAGTGGGAAAAATTTAAATCTGCATGGCACTTTACTCCAATTGGCTCATTCGCTTGCTTAAACTCAATGTTGTTTCTGATTCCGCAGAACTTGGTTGTGTGTGAAAAAGTATTTGTTGTTAACATTCTTTTTTCATTCGGTTTTTCCAGTTACGAGTCCTTTTTTAAAGCTGATCGTTTTGTGTTCATTTTGTTTAGTGCTTTTTTCGTAACAGATTTAATGCTTAGAAAAAATTCGCAGTGTGAGATAGGCAAGAAGTAAGGCATGTAGCAACATCAGCACGGCAAAGGGCACTCCTTTAAGGCAAGGAAGGGCAAAAATATTTTAAGTCAAGTAATAGCGATTGCTGTATGAGTCGTACGATTTTTGAATCAAACACGGGCAACGCCGGGCCATGCTGCTAGTAATGCATAAACGAATAAATAAAAAACAAAAACAAAACCTATTAAATGTGGTATAAATCGCCATTTCTTGTCTGCCTCAATCTTATTATATTGCTTTTGTTTCATCTTCTCTCACTCTCAGTGGTATTCACTGCCATATAGGAAGGTCTATATTACGTAACAGTATACTACTCTTTGCTTTGTCTCTAACGAGATTTTTCATATTTCGCTATCCCAATGCGCTGTAACAGGGTCGATGTGTAGCTATTAATGCAAGTTACCGCGTTGTTATTTGCATTAGTAGTTGATAGAGGATTTCTTTTCTCTTTTTTATACTATCGTAACGGGGTTTATGTTGGATATCTTAATGTAAGTTACTCCGTGGTATACGTATTATTAGTTTTACTGAAAATGAAATGAATAAAACGTACAACGATAACAACTATAAGACTGAGACACGTGTTGACATTATTGAAAAGAATGTATATTTTTCTTTTCGTGATGCTAATTACAGTATTGGTATTGTGTGTGTTAAAGATTTACTCAGTGTTATTGTCTCTTTTGTTTCTTTAAAAGTTTGTGCTTACTTGTTTTTGCTTGTTCCGAGAATTTCGTGGTTAAGATTATACTCTGAAACCGTCAACTGTCTATTTTCACGGAGCAAAGAAGATACGTCTGTGTTGTTCCTTTTTACTACTGCTACTCTACTCCCTGTTGTGAAAAGGTCGTTCTTATAATGATGAAGTTACAGATTTTCAGAATGATGAAATATCATCATCGTGTATCATCACTGGAGGAAAAATTGTTTTAGAATGATGAAAGTTTTTAACTTTATTTCCAGAATTATGAAATATCCTTATCATCAACAATAACTGGTGGAAAGGCTGTTTTTAGAATGATGGAATATTATCACCATTCTGGATCATAACAACGCCTTCGGAGATCAGTACTGCACTTTTCGAAACGATAAAAAATACATAATTGCCGACGACTCATTTTCCGAGAACACCGGTCTGCTAGGATAACTCTTCAAGTTAGGTTTATACGGTAGCTATGCTGAACGGACCTTAGTTGAAGTTCCTACGAGAGAGAACATAATCTCTCATGATCAGCAGTTTGTGAGATTCTAACCTGGGTCTTATGGTCGCGAGGTGAATGTTCATATATATATATATGTGTGTGAGTATCTGTGTGTCTTTACTCCAACTAGACTATCAAGTCTTGGTTCGGTACTAGCCTAGGAGACGAATTACTCTGAATTCAAAACCAGATGGACATGGGGTTAGTAACTCCAGTCCGTAAAATAACCTACTTGCTACCGAAACAGTATTAATGCCTATGATGATGAGCCTGTGTCTCTATACACCAGCGGGGAATATGGAGGACTTTTGTTCATTTATTATAAGTTCAAAAGCAATGAAGATCTTACTACACTAGAAATTAACTCGTGAAGCTTCCCTCTACAGTACTCAACCTGATATTTACCGGGGGCAGTATATATATATATATATATATATATATCTCCTGTTTATGCGTTAGAACTTACTTGAGCCAATTGTCTGTTTTAATTAATTATTATGGTTTATTTTTACCAACCTGATTGTTCAAGAAATTTCGTAAAATATATGCGTTGTCCGACAGGAATCGAACCTGTATACCATATGGAAACCGTCATTTGGCTTGATGGAGTGCTAACCATTCAGCCACAGAGAACTTTCTGTCTAGAGAAGTACAAATTCCTACTTATAAACACACATTTTCGAAGATCTTTCTCGATATATCATTTCTTCTCCGGCAATTAACCTAACGTAAACAATGACAACATATTAGATGAAATGGATTAAACCCTACAAATATTTAATATATTTTCTGTTTATTCGTTATTATTTATGAGCACAACTTATTAATAATTTGTATTCATAAAAATAATGTATAACCAGAAAATATATTAAAATATTTGTTGGATTTAATCCATTTCATAATATGTATGTCTATTTGTGTGTGTGTGTGTGTGTTTGTGTTTGTGTGTGTGTATATGTATGTGTCTATATGTGTCTATGTGTACAAATGTGTTTACTAATTCCTCGTAATAGGACAGTGTGTATGTATGGAGAGCGAATATTCATATATACACGCATGCTGACAAAAACATAAGAAAATGGAAATAGATCTAAGAACACACATGGGTCATTAAAAGATAAAAATTCTGATAACTTCTTCACCATTTCTCGAACCAATCTTAATTGTTTTATAACCCTTCACGCAGAACTTTTCACTGCCAATTCAGGGAGACATTTGGATCACTAACACAAGATTTGAGAATGTCTCATATCAAGAATATTTAACATCGAAAAACATGAGAAAAAAATTAATTATTTTTTAAAAATATCTGGAAATCTCCACGTTTGCGAGACCGGAAACTCGTGTAGCAAAATTATGGAAAATAAAGCATAATATTTTTTTAAAAAATCCACATTACAACCAAAAACGTTTTTTCTCTCTTCTTTTTCTAAACACACTTTTCTCTCGTTGAAACTATTATAACCTTTTCCTTATATATATATATATATATATATATATATATATATATATATATATATATATATATATAATGAAATGGACAAAGTCCGACAATTATTTAAAAACATTTTTATGTTTAACATTCTTGTTATAGATACAAGTATTTAAGCAAATGCTCTGTTTTATAATAAACAGTATTAAATAACATTTACCGGCCTGAATGTCCGAGAAATTTTCAAAGACGAATATTTCAGGACGACTATAATCTATGAAAATTTCTCGGACATTCAGGCCGGTAAATGTTATTTAATACTGTTTATTATAAAACAGAGCATTTACTTAAATACTTGTATCTATAAAAAGAATGTTAAACATAAAAATGACTTTAAATATATAGTGTGTGTGTATGTGCGTTCGTGCGTGTCTGTGTATGTATGTATTTAGGCAGTATATCTTCATTTAAACATGTTTCATTGAATAATATAGACATATGTCTATTTTATAATGATCCTTTCCGGTTCTCTAATCAGTTTTTTGATTTTAATTTATTAACGAAGGCACCGTTTTACTGTCAATCTCCTCCTAGATCATTCTATGTCGCCAATTACAAAGACAAACTTATTACAAATTATTTTAGACTTTGGCATTAAATAAACCATAGAGGTTGATATGCCACTAAACAAAATAAAAAAAAATTATGATCTCAATTATATCAGAAAGCACAATGCAAAGACACTGGGCGTATATATATATATATATATATATATATATATATATATATATATATATATATATATATATATATATATATATATATAATATACGTTTTATAATAAAATAAGAAAGGTTTAGGATTTAGTCAATTAAAGTTTACATGTTAATAGTTATATTTATTGTACATCTACTAACAATTCAAAATGGCCGCCCTTTGCTTTCAACATAATCGTTAATCTCTTCTCAACTGAAATGAATGACTTCTTCACACCACCTCTTCGCACAAATTTTACCAAGACGTCATCAGAGGTTCTATCAGGACTAAGAAGCTTGAGTATGAAATAAGTGAAATATCACCCTCCAATATGGACCTCATAATTAAACACTGTAGGAATAATTTAAGGGTCTGGAGGAGATGAAATTGACTCCACAGGAATGTCTCTTACACAATCCTGTGTCAAACTGGCCGTGTGTGCAGAAGTCCTGTCTTAAGTGAGAGTATCGAGACTTTCGAATGTGGCTGACAGCAAGAAATACACATCTCTCTCGAACATTTGCTATTCTGTTTCACTTCTACAATGAACGCCAAAGTCGATTTCGAACTATCAGAAGTAACAGCAGCACGAACCATGATACTTTTGGTTTCTGTTGCTTGAAATGTCTTCAGGCACCTTTGGGAATGTTTCCTGGTGATGTGGCGTAAACCCTATCATTTTGTTAGTTAACTAGAATCTAAAGAATGAAGAACTCGTCTGACCAAATGTCTGCGGTATGTTGCTCACCTCCAAAATGTTATTCTCAAGTCCTTCCAAGCCATTTTTTGCTTGGAGGGACTTGAGAGTGGCTACTTGTCGTCGTTGAATTTCACAATCTTCTCTAGCAATCCATCTGAAATATCCATATCTTTTGCCACCACCCTCGTGCTTCTTCGTTTCTTCACCCTGTTTTGATAGCTTCAATGACCCCCACCCCCGGAACCAATAGAACGGTTTCATCCGATGAATTATAGTTGCTGTGGTCTTAAAACTTTTCCCACACATTAAATAAGTTTTTCTGCAAACATTCAATTGTTTTATCACCTCACAATTCTTCATTGTAGACATTTTCAATGCGACAACTTGTTCACGTTTTTTTTGAGACGCCATATTTAATTAAACTGTCAACAATAAAACAAAAGAATGTTAGGAAGCCTTATGTCAGATTTGAAACTATTTTTAAGAATTGTTATGTTTCAGTCTATGTTTGAATAATGGATACATTTTTGTGTTTAAATAATTGATAAATATTTATAACGCACCAGGCAAAAATAGGTAATCTGAAAACTGAATCCGCTGTATTAAAACTCATCGGGGAGATTAGATTGCCAAATTCGTTGTAGAAAATTTGTCTACATATTTAAAGTTTTGTTTGATTAGGAAAGGACAAAGTTTTGAAGAATTGTTGGATATCGGCTGAGGAAAGACCTTTTGGCCTTACTTCCGCTGCATCAGTGTGTGAGCGGAAATCGGAATTGAAATGCATCCGGTGGCTAAAATAAACAGGGTGACATATGCCAGGAGTGGAAGGAAATGCGTGTTTGTGTGGGTGCATGACGGGAAAGGCGTGGGCACATGAGGTTGTGTAGGTGTCAAAAGGTTATTTAACCGGTCCGATTCTTGATCTGGCTAGAGGTCCACCGAAGATTTGCCTCCGTCAGTTCTTGAGTGCACAATGGTAACCTCTTTGATTCTCCCTCACTCTACTCATTCGCCGTAACTCGAACTATAAATATAATATATATATATATATATATAAAGTAATTTATCGAGTCTAGAAGAAACCTAAACAGAATGCAGAAAGCAATGGACGGTCGTTTCGCCTATATTTGGGACTCATCAGCAGTTTGCATCCACTACCGAGAATTCAAACTCGGACAGTTACGATATGAGGCAAACGTCGGCCTCGGTGACGAAGAAGTAAAAAATTAGACTCGATATTGCGCCGCTCGTTCTCATAATCCGTGGTGGAACTCATCCAAGTTTCCTTTACACATAGGACTGTGTCCCCGAGAGCCACGACTACTATTCCCAAGCCGCTCCGTCCAAAGCATTAGAAACTGGTTCAAACAAGGATATACAAATGACAGAAATTAAGGATGATTTGAGATCATTATAATTAAGTAATTCATCGAGTCTACAAGAAACCTCAACAGAATGCAGAAAGCACTGGACGGCCGTTTCGTCCTATATTCAGCCGTGTTCATCGACTACCGAGAATTGAAACACGGGCAGTTACGATATGAGGCAAACTTCATACCAACTGTACCAACGGGCCTCGGTGACGAAGAAGTAACGAATTAGACTCGATATTGCGCAGCTCGTTCACATAATCCGTGGTGGAACTCATTCAAGTTTCCCTTACCCATAGGGCTGTGCCCCCAGGAGCCACCACTACTCTCCCCAAGGGCGTCCACTACCGAGAAACTTGGTAGGGCCAATTGAAGTTGGATCCACTCGATTATAAATATTCTAATCGGAATATTTCAGATGAAGAATTATATACCTTTCTATTTAGACCAACATGTTCAACTTGGTTGTCATACTCACAATATTTCAGCCATTGTACTCTCCTTAGGTGTGTGTCTTTGTATTCGCTAACCTTCTTGAAACCGAACACTTTATTCAATACAGGGACGGATAGCGATCTTTTTTCACTTTGCACCGTTGTGTGATATATCAATTAATGCCAGTTTATTTAACTTTTGTTGTCAAAAGCAGTCCAAACCTTCTCTTACACGGATCAAGCTCGACTTAAGAAAAATATTATGAAGAACTTCGTGTATTACATCCTATGCAGTTGTGACAAGGAATACAAAACAAGAGATTAACCGAACAGTAAAAGTAAGGGTGATGTGACATGGAAAAATCTGTTGCCCGGGAAGGGACAGTAAAATCCAGAATTGTTGCTTCATATAGTGATGGAAAAGAATGGTCATCAACAACTGTGGAATGAAGTCAAGATAATTGAGAAGAATATGACTATTAGAAAACTGAAAGAAAATCGGCGCACACTTTTGGAACTGAAAATCTCATCAGTAGACTTAGCATAATGATGAGTGCCATCTCGGAGGTCCCGATTAAGAAAGAAATGACACCCAGAAAGTGTATGCCTACATGAGGCAGGATATGGAAACAGTTCCAACTAATGAGCTTGAAGACTGATAAAGAACAACTACCTGAATAGTTACGTTTAAGGCTCCAGAAGGTTTAAGTCTCCAGAATTTTAACACACGATTATCCGAGGGACATGTATATTAAAGCAATGATTAAAATATACCGGGTTCTCTGAGAATTGTGTGTTCACTCTCTGGGTCGGCGTGTGTTGAAAAGTCTCAGATTTAGGTTCAGTGAAAGTCTGAAACAGAGACAAAACCTAAGGTGAATAAGCCCAGTGAGTATTAATTGATATGAGCATCGAAGACAGAATGAAATCAGTTCACCACACCCATGAGGGCTGGATAAAGGGTTCGATACCAAAGCAGGCACCAAAAGAAAACCAGGAATCACAATGGAGCACAACTAATTGAGTATATAGATTCGAATAATAAAGTCCGGGTATGACGGTAAATCACATCCCGCAGCAAGGCCTGTGATCAGTAGATTGGAGGTTTTGCGGACCATGGCACCACCTCTTAATTACTTTTGTCTCCATCTCTGCCCTGAGCTTGGATGGGTGCACCTGTTAGTGTCCCGGCTATGGACAAATAGTGAACCCCTAAACAAAAATAAAACACTATTAAAGCATAAAAATACATTTTATATTAAAATTGCCAGCAATATAATTGTGTTCAAAATATTTAGATTTCGGAATTAAATAATCCATAGAGGTTGATATCCCACTAAACAAAATCAACCAATCAAGTACTCTTTCATGACATTAACCCATATATTCTAAATTTTTTTTAAAGAAATCCAGGTGTAATCCCAAATATAAATTCAACAAAACTACAACATAAAACACACCGTCTAGCAAGCATATCCTTACAAACTTGTATATAAACAAAAGCTGAGTATCATCTACCATGTATTCAATTGTGAAAGCAGAATAACATATATGTTTCTTACTTCAAAACTAAATAAATTTCGGCACTAAATGACCCATAAGATGTTGATACGCCGTTAAACAAAAAAATAAAATCGAATATTAAAGCATGAATTAAAAATTCCGTTAAATTAATTTCTTAACTATTGGCCACTTATAATGAATTATACTTCCTGTTTCTTTTCATAGTTATTTTCGACAAGTCTTCGTTTATTTTTCTACGCTATATTTAGGTTCTGTACCTTTAGAAATGCTGTGCGTGTAGGGTTACGGATATCGGTGTAGAAAGTAGAATTAACGATCCGAGTTCGAATTCCGGGCTAGTCTCTTAAATTCTCTTTCGAGGAAATGCTCTTAGGAAATGCATAAATCCACTGCTATGGGTTAAATAGTAGTATAGACTAGACTCTCTATCGCATTCGCTGGCAGCCAGAAACTCTGAATTCCAAACCGCGGAAAAAGCAGCAGCAAGCTACTCAAACTCCCTTTCGCAAGAATTCATGGCAATTGACAGTTAATGAAGAAAAATCAGTGGAGAGACATGATCGCCTACATCCTAAATTATTAGGCGGTTACCATTTTCAAAACACACTTTTGCCTATGCAGTTTAGTTCTTATTTGTTTGTTCATACTTATTTAATTCTACCGGGTGTAAAAGCAAAATTATCCAAATCGTGTTACAGCATAATTGTCGATCCTACAAGATGTTTCATATCTAAAGATCAATAAACTGAGTTCCTTTTTGCCAGGTTTTCAGATATGACAATTGCCATCTTGGCACCATTTGTTGTAAGAATCACTGAAAAATCCTTCGAATTATTCAGTTAGAACGAGAACAGGTTCAAATCATTTTGTGTCAAACCCACTGTATTCCCAACTGAGCAATAGTGAGAGGAAAAACCATTCAGGCCTTTAGTAATGTTACCAACATTCATGCTCTGGCTTCCATCTTCAAAGTCTATTCAAGAACCATCAAGAGAATGTTGAATACATTTAAAAAAGAGGGGTCAGTAGAGTGGAAAACTGGATCAGGTGTTCACAACAGCAGGGGGTATCATCATTTCAACTTTGATCTAAAGAGATCAATTAGAAAAGATCTAACTCAATGAATAAGTCTTTTTGCACGTGAGAGAGGAGTTTCAGCTATGACAGTTCAAGAAGCAATGAAAAAAGACTTGAAAATTAAATTATACGTGAAACCTCTTAGGCACCTTGCTACTGCAGCACAGAAGGTTAGAAGTTTAGAAGACGAAGATCATTTTGAATAAGTTGGAATATCATCCTATATATATTCGAATTTTATATCAAACATTCATGAACTTCCGATACTTAGCGATGATTAATTAATGATGAACATGTCATTGTCGTCTATGATCGATTTCATCACGATTCTTCTGTTAAGCTTGGAGAGTGATCATACCGTTTATTCCTCAAAGTAGAATTCAATAATGTTATAAAAACCTCGGAGAATTCCAGTAAGATATCTTTCATCATTTCTAAGATAGATAGATAGATCAAACATTCATGAGCTTCCGATACTTAGCGATGATTAATGATGAACATGTCATTTTCGTCTATGATCGATTTCATCACGATTCGTCTGTTAAGCTTGGAGAGTGATCATACCGTTTATTACTCAAAGTAGAATTCAATAATGTTATAAAAACCTCGGAAAATTCCAGTAAGATATCTTTCATCATTTCTAAGATAGATAGATAGATAGATAGATAGATAGATAGATAGATAGATAGATAGAAATGTGAGTCAATAGTTATTAACACTTTATTGAACAACTATCTATTCTGTTGCAGTATGATTTGGCTACCGTTGAAAATAACGACTGCTTACGACCATATTATGTTGAGACACTGATCCTTCGGTCATAGAAGTTGAACGATCATCTCCATTACCATTATATTCCATGAGTAAGAACTAAGCTCCACTCAGACAGCTTCTTCTCAAGACCTATTGCTTTGTGGAACAGACTCCTGGCTAGAGGATTTCCCCAATCACTACAATCTTGATCTCTTCAAGTCTAGGTTTAACCGTTATCTTTTCTGCATAACCCAGCGAACTTCACTTCTTGCTTTTTCTTATACACATGCAACACCATGCAGCAACCCATTACCCCGAGTGCCTCTTGGGTCTCTGGCTGAACATTAGTATAAAAAAGCTTGAACCGGGTCAGTATTTTGATGGGTGACCACTTGAGAACACCACGTACTCTAAGCCCCTAATGACACGCGTTGAAGCAGAGTCGTAGGGTAATAGTCCATTCCACTCTGTGAACGACAAAGGGAAAATGTTTGGGAGAGCCTACGTCAAAGAAAAAAAAAGACTTTCACAAGCTGATTAAGAAAATAGGAATATTTTCCTTAGTTGTACGTTTTAACCATCGCAGCGGCCGAAGAGGCGCATCAAATTAATGTATAGTTTTAAAATCCGGAGAATGTAAACTGAAACACGTGATCGTAATTATTTTAAGTCCTGGGGGGAAAAAACTCCTTAGCGGACTTATGGCACCTCTCTTTTAATTTCTTTTCCACACTCACCTAAATTTTGCCTATTTACTTTCCACGTTCCTCCTTATCGCTATAAAAAGGTCCTTCACACTCGTGAAAAATCCTTCTTTCGCCGTGTCAAGCCGTGATTCTACACATACACGCAAACTCCCGCCTACATATATAGGTGTAGAAATTGCGGACATTGTTGGAGTTATGAAGGTTGAATCTAAGTCAGGACTCTGTTGGAATCGCGCCGATTATCAGATTGTAGAAATTGGTACTATACTCTACATAGATTTTACTGTGTGTCGAAACTTAGAATGTAGTCATAGCTTAATTGTAGGAGTTGTATGCATGTCGCATCACAGGAATAGTACTGGGGACTGTGAAGAAATAAAGTAAAATACGAAAGAAGCAGAGAAATTGGTTTTATTGTTAAATTGAATTAAATTATTATTAAATATGTAAATTAGTTTAGCTACAAAGATATTTTTATCTTTGAAAAAAATAATGAAAAAATTAATCTGCAGATGTTCTCGATGTAAACATAATAACGTCTGCTTTCTTTCAATTTTGGGGTTAAGAAGAAAAGAAACGTGAAAATAATGGGTGGAAGAAATAAATAAATAAACAAAAACTGATTGAAACTTTCTAATGTACACTGAAAAGAAGGAACCGGGCTTGTTTTGATTAGTATTGGCTTCGACGTTTTT
The DNA here is from genome assembly GCA_964036315.1 of Acanthosepion esculentum. Taxonomy (NCBI): domain Eukaryota; kingdom Metazoa; phylum Mollusca; class Cephalopoda; order Sepiida; family Sepiidae; genus Acanthosepion; species Acanthosepion esculentum. Next base: position 47,926,806 of record OZ038494.1, read on the forward strand.
CTAGATGATGAATGCAATTATATTCAACGAAGGCGAAACTTAAATTTGTCTTTTTCTTCTATCTATTGTAGGAAAAATCCCCTATGTCTGAGATGATAAAAAGTGAATTTTCGTACTTTTTTTCTGTAGGCCATCCAAATGCGTGAAGACAGAAGACATTTTAAAGCAGCCGTATCCCTTAGATCGAAACGTAATAGCAGAAACTAGACAATTCAATAAGGGAATTCTTTTTTTCTCGGGCTTGAAAAAGCAGACCAAATCCATCCAGATTTCGATTCATCCCTCAAACAAAACAGAAAAGATGTCCTAGAAGAGACGGACTGTTTACGCAAAAGAAAATATATTCGGTTTATGAGAAGCCTAATATATGAATGTTAAGAATTTAGAGAACCCGTTTTAGGGGGTGTATCGCCTCTTTTCTTTTCAGAATCAAGTTATGCGATAATTCTGTGCCAGATATTTGCTAACAGAATTGGGCTATCAGTCGTTACGGACCTGTTACTAATGATGTTGTATATGTGCTGACCGTGTTGTGTCGATTCGTATTATTCTCACTTATTTTCGTCTTGAACAAACTTAAATAAATGTTAATGTAATGTTAAAATGGATAAGTACGATAGTGTTAATGGTTTTATGAAAATTTCGCCACTATAAAAATTGTGCAATTATTTTAATTTACTGTGATTTAATTTGACCCTCACAGGCAAGAGGGACGCATCGCATAACCTACCTAACGAGATTCTGTAAATGGCCTTGCAGAACAGAGATTAGGACAAATAGCAAAGAGATACAATTTACGAAGATCTACAAAGGACAGGATTTGCAGAGGTATGATCGTCTACATCCTTATGAGACTCGGCACATAGAAGAAGAATGTAATTTAAGTTAATTTAAATCAAATATTAATAAAATTGTGAATTGTAAAAAAATGTTTTTTACCTTACCTCATAACAAATATCAAACCATCTCTTCCTTTTTTCCCCTTTACTTTTTAATGGTCTGATTTTCTTCCTAGTTGCCATCGGTTTACTCCCATATCATGTTGAAACACCGGTTATTATTCGATTACTGAAGTTAAGCAACGTCGGACCAAATCACTACCTAGATGTGAGACCGCTTAGGAATGTTAGGTGCTGTAAGCTTGGATGTGCGGTTAGTGTAATAGATAACGGCTTGGAGTTGGAAGTTGGAGAGCCGAATTCGAATTCCAGTCCTGTTCGTTATGTTCACGAGATATGAATCCACCACTTCGCCCAACTATGGGTTAAATAGTAGGGTCCGTACCAGTAAAATCATTATTATTTCCAAAAAATATTACAATCTAAATATCTTCTGGTTTAAAATAACCTGAAAAGCTTGCTAAGCCGTAGAGAAATATAATCAGTCATTCCTATCACCATGTCTGAAAATTAGATATGTTTTTTTTAAAAAACTTTTTCATACAAACAATAACAATAATGAAAGATTTATTTCTATTTCTAGTATATTCATTTGAATGGAACAAACAATACAATAATGAAAAATCGATAATGGCTGCGAGTAATTCTCACACTTGTTGACTTGGAAAATTCAACAGACGTGGTAGTTATGTTGTGTTTATTCTAAGATGTTATTATTATTATTATTATTATTATTATTATTATTAATATTATTATTATTATTAATATTATTATTATTAATATTATTATTATTTTTATTAATATTATTATTATTATTATTATTATTAATATTATTATTATTATTATTAATATTATTATTATTATTATTAATATTATTATTATTATTATTAATATTATTATTAATATTATTATTATTAATATTATTATTATTATTATTAATATTATTATTATTATTAATATTATTATTATTATTATTATTATTAATATTATTATTATTATCAATATTATTATTATTATCAATATTATTATTATTAATATTATTATTATTATTATTATTATTATTATTATTATTATTATTATTATTATTATTTCCTTTGATTTTCTGATGTGTACTCATTTAATTGCGGGTCCCGCCCAGGGACCTAAGGTTAGAAATGGCATCATGACATTTTCCAATGGAAAAAAAAATTTTTGTTACATAAACAAAGCCCTTTGTAAGGTATGGGCTGTACTCGTGAGAACAATTTTTTGTATTTCTTTAAGGTATGGGCTTCCAGAAATCCCTTCAATTAGTCTACTGAAATCTTTTCCAACCAACCAACCGAGGGCTCCAACTAGAACGGGGATTGTTGATGTTCCCACGTGCCACATTTTTATTTTTATTATTATTATTATTTGGGATACACGCAGATGACGCCACGGCTCAATTGTGAGGGGGGCTGCCTTATACGTTTGAAACGCTAAAAAAACAAAAAAACAAAGCTTGTATCGTTTCAATATCACCGATCGGATTTTCGCCTGTCATGATGAACGGTTGCATTATCAGTAAGGCACTTTGTTTTGATCATCTGTTTGGACTCAACACCACCCCAGACCTCAAATGGAACACATGTGGCGTTTGTGCTCCATCATGACGCCTGAGTCGTTAATATTTGAAATACGACCGGCATTAGTGTTCAGGGTTTAGCAGGTAGTTTAAAAGAATCAAGTGACTGACTAAATGGTGTGAAGACATTCTTTTGGTAGCAAGTTTTAAAAGGGTATTCTATCGACACATACTATGTAAAGAACTTCAGGAGTTCGGAAAATCATTTCGACCCGGCACTTCTGATTAAACAGATCATACCCATACGCTTCGTCTGCATTGGAAGTTATCAGATTATGAGTAAATTTACAGGGTGCGATGGATAAATTTTCGTTTAAATTACGCAAGAATGAAAGTAACAGTGGCATCTTGCCTTAACTGATATATTTATCAAAATCACACACACACACACACACACACACACACACACACACACACACACACACACACACACACACACATATATATATATATATATATTGAAGTATAAAGAGCAATTTTATTCAATAAAATCGCCATTGGCTTCATCCACAGCCTCCAGGCGACATTGGAATCTCCTGTGACTCTTATGGACGGCCTTCTTGATTAATTTGGTGAATGCTGCCATAATCCTTGCCTTCAGTTCATCTTTGGTGGTACAAGGAGTTTTTTTAGTCTCTCCCCCACAACTAATAATCACGGGGTTTGCAGTCTGGGGAGTTAGGTGGCCAGATGTTAGGGCTGAAGTCGATTGAAGAAAATGTCTGACAGCCATGACTGGGTTGTGTGACATGGTGCAGATTCCTGTTGCCAGACATAGGGTCTTCTATCAGTCACCCTCTTGACTCAGGACAGCATTAATTCCTTGATGTAGGCACTTAATGTAGGCCTCCGTGTTGAATCTGAACTCCTGTGAGAAGATTAATGGAGGCATAACGCTACTATTACTAGTGCTCACTCTAAACACGTTCATAATCACCGTTAGACTCATCCAACTTGGAAAACGGAGTGTGGGAAACTGACCATGTAGATCAGCTAATGGGGTTAACAGAGAAAAATTCCAGGAGGTGAAGATCTTGGGAGACAGAGAAAAATGTGAAGAAACTAGATAGAAGTAAGGAGGAGAACTCTCTTAAAAAGAGTAATTGGGTCTGATCATGACGTAAAGACCACTGTGGACAAAGCAGTAAAGGGTTCCTGACAAAAACGTTGTATACCAGATAAATTGAGTACAGGTTTCATTTCAGAAAATAAGCTAAGTAATTGAAACAAGGCATTTTTTAATCTGACATTTCTTATTGCTATAAACATTTTTAGTTGAGCTTCATCGTTATAAATGGAATGTGGGGCTGTGGGTGATGCGTTTCCATGGACGTAGAAGGTGATAAACACCACAGTAACTATCTTCTTTTCTTATCATGGGGTGTACTGATTAAAGTTATATCTTTACTAATTCCTTTATAAAGGTAGGTATTTTAAATTCATTGACATTAAATTAAATGTTCAGGATGCTGATTTAATCTTAACTTCACATTCAGTTACAGTATCTCACATTATTGCAGTCAATTATTAAACCGACATTTTTTATGAAGTTAAAGCCTAATAGTTGATTACCAACATCTACAACAAAATGGATATCTATTGGAACGCCCATCTTAAGCAAAGTCTTTTAACTTATAGACTTTTCTGACCATAGCATTTATTTTCTCTTCACTAGAGATGAATATACGTTTTGGCTCTAATATAGTGCCATTTACTACGGAGTGTGGTAAGTAAAAATGTTCGTACCTGTATCAATGATACAGTTTATATTGGTAGCTAAGAAATGATACTGTTTCGAGGAGTGAAGAACTCATGAAGGTTTGGGGAGACAAAGAAAAAATAGAAAGAATGCTCTCCAAATAGAAGTAAGATGGATGGATGGCCACTCGTATTCGAGGATGCCCATCTACTAGGTCGGCTAACTAATCCCTGTTGTAGACGCCTGCTCAGGCACATTTGAGTTTGTTCAGCACCCGCAGAGCCCACTTGTAGTTTATACTCCAACTATGCAGAGCGGAGCTTAGTTACAGTTTTTGGAAGAGAACGCGTTATGCGATGAACAGTCTGAATAAGGCCAGCACGCTGAAACCCTCGGTCACGATGACTTGTGACTTCGTGCTAGCCCAAATATCGACGGCTCACAAAGGCTTCCGTGTGCCCAGTTCCCCTCACAAGTCTTGGGTCAATTTGTGGTATGGTTTTCAGGCATTTATCAAACGTGTCGCACGCTGAGATCGTCTCCTCCAGACCGATAACATAAAAAAGTCACCTTTCTGACAAATTGACCGTGGTGATATTCGAACCCAGATCTCATGGTTAGAAATCAAACGTTCTAACCACTCGTGAATCAAACGTTCTAACCACTCGTGCCTCGTGGCCTCCCTTAAAAAGAGTATAGGGGCCTTTTTCATAGGCGTTACGGACACTGGGTACAAAAGTAAAAGCATGCCTGATAAAAAGGTGGTTTCTCAGATAAAGAGAATACATGTTTTATTCCAGAACGCAAAGTAATTGAAGGAATTCAAGCATTTTTTTAATTTGGCATTATTTCGTTATTAGTATCATTTGGTTATTACTATTATTTTGTTATTACTATTATTTGGTTATTATTACTATTATTGGTTATTACTATACATATTTTTTAGTGGTGGCGACCAAATCAGTTTTTCAAACCGACCACAAGTAGAGATGTATAATTAACTCCAAATAATTAAAAAGAATGCCATGAATAATTTCATATTCATTTGATTAATGGCGTCGAGCATTTAAAGATATTATATTTAAATTTAGAGCATGGACGTTAACAAAGACGATGAACGATAGGCTTGACAGAACATAGGCGAGGATACTCAGAGCTGTACTTTGTGGTTCAAGAAAAGAACATAAAACGAACAAGGAGCTCTACGGAAAAATGTGTGACGGAATCACTACGAGTTAGTATATTGCGATGAACTTGGCATTTTTGGAGGAGAAAAGGAATGCTTTTGAAGTACATTTGTGATTATCTAAACACGGAAAACAGGAGAGAAGGAGACAGACTAAACCACATGTGAACCAGCTAATAAACGGTACTGGTTTGATGAGTAAAGAACTAATGAAGATCATAAAAGACTGAGAAGAATACAACTAACTAGACAATGGTGAAGAAGAAAGTCAATTATGCAATATTCTCGAACTAGTGCACCCGTGCCGTCAAAAATCGAAGGCAATTCTTAGAAAGTTATAATAGTCAGATGCAATAAAATAAAAGTATTGAAACAATGTACTGAGGTTCATTACAGCGGAGATAAAGAATTCACAACAAAAATGGAGGCCAATGAATCATTTAATTAATCCGTTTCCTTTATATTTTTAGACATTCCATAGTATCTATGATTCATTGTTTACTCCTGGTATTATTTAAATCGCTTTTTGCTCAATATCTTTTCATGTTAAAAGTTGTCTGTGCTTAATAGAATAGCGAAATGGAAATCTCTCTCGGGAGAAAAAGATTAGTAACAGAACGACAAAGATGGCGAAAACAAAGCCTATTTCAAGACCAAGTTGATGCAAGATATCTGAGTATCTCACATGAAAGACTTGAACAAATAAGACTGCAATCTACGAAACGTAGGAGTAAAGGAACAGATAAATTAAACGGTTCATTTCGTTCCGGGACTAATTTTGTCTAAACGCAGATAAATATTTTATTTGTATGGATTATGTACTTAAGTATATTACATTTCCTTTCCGGTACAGAATGGACAGGAAATATATAAAAAAGTACACATTGATTATGATTATATAATTTGACTAGCAGCATGGCCCGGCGTCGCCGGTACTTGATTAAAAAATCGTACGACTCATACAGCAATCGCTATCACTTGACTTAAAATATTTTTGGCCTTCCTTGCCTTTAAAGTGGTGCCCTTGCTACATGCCTTACTTCTTGCCTATCTCACACTGCAAATTTTTTCTAAGCTCTATACTAAACATTAAATCTGTTACGAAAAAAGAACTAAACAAAATGAACACAAAACGATCAGCTTTAAAAAAGGACTCGTAACTAGAAAAACCGAATGAAAAAAGAATGTTAACAACAAATACTTTTTCATACACAACCCAGTTCTGCGGAATCAGAATCAACGTTGAGTTTAAGCAATCGAATGAACCAATTGGAGTAAAGTGCCATGCAGATTTAAATTTTTGCCACTTGTGACGAATGCAGCTATCGATTTTGTTTCATGTTAATATGCTAGTTAACATTCGTGTCAGTCAGCTGTTGGCTTTCATGCTGGCCATTAGAATCTTCCTGCATATTCGTGGCTGCCAGCTATAGGCTCTCACTCTGGCCAGTAGGAATTGACCGAAAACTACATGAAAACTGCCGTAGAAGCATGAAAAAATCGATTATTTCCGCTATCGATGGGAGTTGGGAAATGCAACGTCGGTCTTGGCCATTCCACTAACTTGGAGCATCTGCATGTAAATTTTGGTGCAAATCCGTCGAAAATTGCAGCTGTGCATTCGTTACATACACACAAACACATCCTGACTTTTATAGATAGAGATGTGTTGAAGAGTAGTAATCACATGCTCTATTTATCCTCCTCTTATCTGTTCCCTGCTTACATATACATAGATATGTGGATCAGCTGAAACGGTACTTTGTTGAGGGGGTGAACAACTAATGAAAACCATGGGAGACAGAAAAGAATGGAAGGAGCGACTTTGATCGACATAGGAAATCTCATTTAGTTTTTAATAGCTTTTGCTTTTACTTTTGTCTTTTTAATTTTTCTTACTATTGTTTATAATTATTCCACATTGTATTAGCTTTACTTTTATGAGAAAAACAGATATGTTGAATGTTCCTGTACGATTATCGCAGAGTATTCTGAAATTAATGCACTTTCAATATATTTCCTTTTTCATAAATTCATTTCCCTTTTAACCAAATCTACTTTCTTGAAGTCAAAATTATAGTTAGGTATATAGAACAACTAATTGACTGAGTGCATTGTTTTGTAAAACTCTCCTTTATGTTCATATAAAATTTTATTTAAATTCCTAGCTGTCTCACCTATATATTTATTGGAACAATTTTAATCTCTTTTCAGTAATTTACTTCTGGTTTAATGTTGTTATTATTTTCCTTTTTTTAAATAAATATATTTTTGTTTTTGAAGTAGTAGTAACAAATGTTGTATTAAGTGAGCCAAATTAATGGCAAAAAACTACAGAGAAATAAAATGATTTTCATCTTTTTTGTTCCTGCACTAAAGACTTGTATAAAACGAAATTTTTATAAGCTCTATACTAAACATTAAATCTGTTACGAAAAAAGAACTAAACAAAATGAACACAAAACAATCAGCTTTAAAAAAAGGACTCGAAACTGGAAAAACCGAATGAAAAAAGAATGTTAACAACAAATATTTTTCACACCCAACCCAGTTCTGCGGAATCAGAAACAACGTTGAGTTTAAGCAAGCGAATGAGCCAATTGGAGTAAAGTGCCATGCAGATTTAAATTTCTATCGATTTTTTTTGCATGGTAGCATGCTAGTTAACATTCGTGTCAGTAAGCTGTTGGCTCTCACTCTGGCCAGTAGAAAATGCAGGTCTAAATCTGTTTTTATTTTGACCAATGTAGAAGAGAAGTTTTTTTTAAACATGTAAATTTTAACAACAAAGACAAATTGAAAACTTTTTAAAGCTGATTAAAAATAAAATAAAAATCACTAAATTAAAATCAGACAAGACAGACCAATAAGGAAAATCATTTTGCAAGAATTTGGACTTAGGGAGAAGACGAGTTTATAATGAGCACACTTTTCTGAAAGAGAAAATATTTGAAATATCACAATTTTGGAAATATTGAAAATGCAGATCAACTTTAATTCTCAACAACTGACCATTAGATATATTTAAATAAGTAACAAAAGCTTTCATGAATCATATTTTATAGCTGTTTTTTTTTACATCTTTACAGCTGTTTTTTTTTTAAACCAACTTCTTTGAATTGCAGCGTTCAGCCGATATAACTGGCGATTAATTTTACTCAGGCAAAAACTTCAACGCTGGATACGGCGAAGAGAAACGAAACTTTTCACATGACTTCAGGCACAGTTCTTAATTTATTTTTCTCTTCATTTTATGTCAAAAAGAATTTCTCAGTGGCTCGCTACTTTCTTTTGTACTTGATTCAACGGTTAATTTCTGTGAAGACAGGGTTTCATTGATCCAAAACAGAAATTAGAAATTACCATGTGAAATAATTGCTCAAACATAGAAAACTAAAACCCTATTTTTCTTTGCCTATTTTTGTGAAAAAATTATAAAACCCCACAGATTTCAACTTTCAGAAGCAGAGATACAACTATTTCCAAGCCATTCAAACACAAGAGAAGACGTGGCTACATGACTTTACCACCACCCTCCTACAACGCGTGCTGAGAGAAACATGTGTCAACGATTTAAAATGAAATATCTCCAATAACAACAGTACGAACGGTCAGTCCGTCCTAGATATGACAATAAAATACATTCGATAGCAAGGCCTCTGATCGAGAGGTTTTGAGAGGCGTGGAACTAAGTCTTAATTGCTGTTGTTCCAAGTATAAAAATACCAGCAATGCATTTTTATAGTAAAAATATATATATATATATATATATAACAGCAATATATTTCTGTAAGGATAAAAAATAAAAATTACCAGAAATACATTTTGTCAAAGAAATTACCAATACTCCCAGGAAAACTAAATTTTGGCATTAAATAACGCATAAAGAGTTGATATTCCGCTAAACAAACAAATCGAACGGTCAGTGAATCATCGCTGACGATCAAAGTCGTTCTCAAATACAGCTTTTTTTTTTACTTTTACCAACGACTGAAAATTTTTCATAAACAACCATTTTTTCTGCAGACCAACTACCCAAAGACTAAGGCTATTTTTATTCTCTTTTGACACTTTTGGATTCATGTACATGTGTTTGTAAATAAAAATTATATACTTAATAAGCATAACGATGTTTCGTCATTTTTATTTTATTATTATTTGGAATTTGGACGTTCAGATTTTAAATATAAAAATATGGACGACATATTTTCCTTCAAGTCCACCGTAGCTGTTAGTGAAATTAGTTTCTTAGTACTCGACGTCAAGGTACCCACATATCAACTAAACCTTTCCCACTCAAGTACTAAGCTACTTGTATGCAGATGCAATGCTACGCACGAGAAAGAAGAAATTTAATTGGTGGAGAATTATAAGCTGGCCTATTGCATATTTGAATTAACCTTATGCGGCGGGAAAGACGAATAACATAGATATAAAACTACGGCGTAAGATTGGCAGCTAGATCTAATTTCAACGTGACAGTTTCTACATGCCATTGCAGTTTTTGGAATCCTTGTTTCTTCTTCCGTCATTCGCATTCGTGGAAATTTCTTCCGGCTTCATTTTGCCTCCCTGTCAACTAGCATATTCAAAAATTTAAATGCACCGTCAATCCTTATCTACTGTTCTTTTATTGTCCTAATTCTTTTATCGTCCTTACTGGTTTTATTAATGTCCTCTCTGTTTGTTTCAATCTTCGTAATATTTAACGGCTTTTATTGACTTGCGTGGAGTGGAATCGTTAAAAATATAAAAGCTGGAAACAGATATCATGAGGACGGTATGTCCATCATTAATATCGTTTCCATTCTGTTATGGGTCCTTACCTATAACTACAGAATGAACTCTTCCTAACACTATGTGTACTACGCCTCTCAAGAGAGAGAGAGAGAGAGAGAGAGAGAGAGAGAGAGAGAGAGAAAGGGTCGAATCGAGTCGAGCCGATAGTAGTTCACTCCAAACCAGACTGACAGTCATACCAACACCTTCCACATCTTGTATTAGTATTCCGTGTAATATATCTTCGTTATTTCTACTCTTATGTTCGTGTTGTTCTTCCTTGGTCCTAACCTGGACCATAACACATTCAATTCCTCGTTTTTTGACGAATACAAAACTTGCTTCGCTTTTACACCTATGAATATATTAACCTCTTAAACAAGACCGCGTTTGTCGTATAGCGGAGTGTCAGGAATATAGTTGATCTGATCAACGTTGAGTCTAAATACGCGTCCAATGAAAAGACATAATTTCTGTGTGAATTCATGATTAGGTCACGGTTGACTCTCGAGTGGTCGTGTCCAAATATGCGTCCGTTTCAGACGAGATTTATTGCAGGAAGTAAACACTGAGCAAATTGCTTGTACGTAATCAATATTTCATTAACGGACGAGAACAGTAGCTAATTTTGTAACTATTTCTATATTTATTCAACTTATCATTTGGGCATTGTACAGAAAAATCGAATTTTGGCAAAGAAATTAATTTCATTCCATAACGTTCTGCTGAAGGTATAAATAAACAACGAAATATTGACTAAATTGCTTACTATTCTGATCTCATATATTATTGACTATACCTATGTTATTCGGTTAAAAATTAATTCTTTATTGATTAGATTGTTCTGATAGACAAAGTATATATATATATATATATATATATATATATATATATATATATATATATATATATATCTATCTCTCTCTCTCTCTCTCTCTCTATATATATATATATATATATATATATATATATATATATATCAGTAAATATATTTTAGGTACCTATGAACCCGGATGGGCTAAATGAAATATTATTTTTTTTATTTTTCCCATCCCACTCTCGCCTCCCCCTTTCTCATACTTTTACCCTCTCACTTCCAGTGTTCAGGTATATCAGAGTAGTTTTCTTTGGCCTGTGCATACTGTCACTTGCCTGAGGTGACCTCACGGTCGAAACCGGGGTTTCAAGGTTTGTTGACATTTTAGCCTTTTCTTAAATATATATATATATTAATATTATTTACAAATAATTTGTTGAATGAAATATATCAGCATTTTCAATTTTGGCCGTTGACAGCCCTTAAAAGAATTGATCCCAATTCACACTGAACTAACTACACTTTATACCATTCTACCTTTCTCAAATGACATTAATGTTAGATCTGCAGTCAGTCTATCAAAATAGGTCAACACTCTCTGTCTTTTCAAACTCTCTAAATAAGAAAGCAATATCCCTTGATTTTAATCTGGAGTATTTTTTCATTTCATTTGTGATTTGTTTCTAGATTGAGAGCTGCTTTTTTTAGAGCGCTCATGAAATAAAAAATTATTACCTATGGTATTTTAAGTACTTGATATTCTTTAATAATAATAATAATAATAATAATATATATATATATATATATATATATATATATATATATATATATATATATATATATATATATATATGTATGTGAAAATTTGTCAAAGTTAACTTTTAGAGAAGACAATATTTATAAATAAATGACAATAGGAAAACAGTAATTGCTGACGCGTTTCGTCCAATGCGGACTTTTTCAAAGCAAGAAACGGAATGAATTTAATTAAACAAAGAAAATTAATAAAAACAAAAAACAGAGTATTCTTAGCAACTGGAATTTAGGAAACGTTAACAATATGAAAATAGCGTTTCCTACATTCCAGTTGCTAACAACACCGTGTTTTTTGTTTTTTTATTATTTTCTTTGTTCAATTAAATTCATTTCGTTTCTTGCTTTGAAAAAGTCCGCATTGGACGAAACGCGTCACCAATTACTGTTTTCCTATTGTCATTTATTTATAAATATATATATATATATATATATATATATATATATATATATATATATATATATATATATATCAGTATATTTTTATTCCGACGTGTTTCATTTAACAATATAGACATATTATGTCTATTTCTTTTAATACCTGATCTTTTCCAGTCCTCTAATCAGTTTCTTGATTTTAGGATGAGATTTCATGAAAGAAAACACTGTAGTTTTTTTCTACCCAAATATTTTCGATCTTCTCCAAGATCACCCACAGGAGTGAATTGCAAAGACAAACTTATTGTTACAGTGACAAAATGAGCAATTTCGTTGTGACTTTTATTTAAAAAAAAAACAAAACAAAAAAAAAAAACACGTGAACGCGCTCTGTTTAATTAATTTAAAAATTTAAATTTATCCGTTGAGGCTATGATTTTTTTTTTTTTGAAAAACAAGCATTTCAATATAAGCTAGCTAACTAGAATTGTTAGAAATGCAAAATGGCATTAAATGTTTGTTAAATGAAGTTCAACACATTGTTGCTACACTCGTCATAAATTTTGTTGAGTGTTGGCTGACTGATTTTGATATAGACGGCCTCGAGAACTTGACGATTTTATTATTATTTTTGTGGTATCGTGTATTGGTGTTGCCAGCAAGTATCTTCCTTTATTGTGAAGGGGGACAGGTATGTGCTGTTAAAAGTTGTGCAACAGAACTTCTATCAGACAAATGAAGACACACACACACACACACACACACACACACACACACACACATATATATATATATATATATATATTAATCATGTCACCACAAGTAAGGCAATAAAGCCGCTAAAGACGCGTGGGCTTACTGAGTGTTACAGAAAATGAGGACGCATACTATTAAGGATAGATGACAATAAAATAACAAGAAGATAGAAGATAACGATTGACAATGCATTTAAATTTCTGAAGTTCAAACTTGACTGGGATGCAAGAAGCCGGATGATAGTTCTATAAGCGAGAAATGCGAAACAGTTACCATTCTCGTCTAAAGCTTGTTAGACTCTTTCAGCAATTAATACGTCAGCAGTTGGCCGAGAGAAGTGAAACCCATATTGCTTACTTGAATGAAGACCCAGTGATGTAAGATGCTTGAAAAATTCAAAATTGATTAGGTTCTCAAAAAAGAGGTATGAAGCTAATTTTAACGGTAATATTAACCTTTTCCTTATCAGAGAACGTTTGGCATTCATTGACCGAGCAGCCAGTGCTACCGTCAGTTATAAAATCTTCCTATTAAATTTTCTTTCTGAAAAGTAAGTTTCTCAAGTCCACTGTAATCGCTCAGCACTATTGTTGAGGGCTTCTTTCCTAAGATTTTGTTCGAACTTGTGGGGATGTCACCATGTTGATTATGTCATTGTCTGTTAGAGTTATATTTGCTATTCATTTTAGTCTTTGAGAGTCTTCAAGTGATGTGGTATTTGCCATTTGGTACAGTTCTTTGTTTTTAATTCTGTGGCGCCAGTCAACAAGGTTGGAAATGGGATGATCTTCGCTTACAGGCTTGATTCACTCGAAGCCATGTCTAACTATTGTTGTGAGAAAGCGGCCGTTCAGGCAAAAATATATGAGGTAAGACTTTATTCCATTTTCCATTGATTATTTACCTTTTTCTCGGGACGTTATGAATGTGCATGTTGTGTAAAGAACGTAAAATCCGGTCGTGTTCATTATACTCACTTTGGCGAAAATACCATTGGGAAAAGAACTAATCTATCTATTCTCCGCCTACCTACAGGTTAAATAGCAGGGCGAATCGAACAATGTCATCATATTTGGCGACCCATCTAGTAGAGTGAAAAATACAGTGGGGGGAATAAATATTCGTACACATGAAAAATTGTATTTTTATAAATGTAAAATCCTTAGCTAAAACAAATTTTGATACATTTTATGTGTAAAGATACATTTTATTAAAAAAATAGTAATAAACTTAATTAATTCTTATTCTAACAGAAATTAATGCATTTTTTTCATTTTAACTGATGAAAAAATAATAGTACAAAACAAAAAAAAGCATATTAACTTAATTTAATACTTTGTGGAATATCCTTTATTGAGTTCAACAGCTACCAGTCTATTCCTGTACGTCTCAACTAATGATTTGCACACATTGAGTGGTATTTTGTCCCATTCTTCTTGGCATATTGTCTTCAAATTCTTTATATTTGTTGGTGCTCTTTTCCCAATTTGAATTTTCAAATATCGCCATAAATTCTCGATTGGGTTCAAGTCTGGGGACTGACTTGGCCATTGAAAGACATCAACATTACTTTCAGCGAACCATTTCCTTATAGATCTAGCGATATGCTTAGGATCATTATCCAGTTGGAAAACCCAATCAGGAGGTAGCCGAAGTCTCTCAACAGAACGCATTAAATTGTCTTGCAGGATTTTCTGGTAGCTTTCGGCATTCATCTTGCCATCTATTATTGATATTCTGCCAACACCTTTTGCAGAAAAACAGCCCCAGATCATGATACTGCCACCACCAAACTATACAGTTGGCAACGTGTTCTTTGGTAAGTAGGCTTCACCGTCCTTCCTCCACACATGATTTCGATAATTATGACCAAACAACTCTATTTTAGTTTCATCTATCCATAGTACTTTTTCCAAAAACGAATATTCTTTATACTTATGCTCTCTAACGAATTTTAGCCTATCATCTCTGTGTTGTTTCAAGAGGAGTGGAGTCTTCCTTGGGATGCGTGATCTCAGACTGTTTTTGTATAGTTCATTACTTATTGTACGCTTGGTTACTTTTATCCCTAATGCACGCAGATGTTCCTGCAGCGCTTCTCGGGTAACCTGTGGATTTTGTTGGATCTGGCGTCCTAATATCCTTGCTGATCTTAGAGAAATCTTCCTTGGAGCACCTATTCGTCTTTGGTTTTCGACGCTGTTACGAGTTTTAAACCTTGCAACGAACGAAGCAATTGTAGTAAAAGGAATATTCATGTTGTTAGAAATCGTTATGTAACTGTTGTAAATGTGTTGTTTTTGTGAAATAGTCAATTTTTTACCTTTAGACATTATTAGAACCTTCTCGTAAGACTAGAAATTGCAGAATGCTTTGATAATGGCTAATAGCGTTAACCGTAATTACTGATAGCATTACTGGAACATTCTAGAATATATTTTTTTCATAATTAATTGATTATTTTATTCTAATAGTTCATTTGTACGAATACTTTTTTCACCAGTTAGAATTTAAAAATGCATTCATTTCTGTTAGAATAAGAATTAATCAAGTTTATTATTAGATTTGTTTTATTTAAGGCTTTTACATTTATAAAAATACAATTTTTCAAGTGTACGAATATTTATTTCCCCGACTGTATATATATATATATATATATATATATGATCCAACTAAAATTTTGAATAATTATATTGGACATACCACTACATGTCTATCAAGAAGACTATCGTTACACCTTTTTGGCCTTAGCACAATTATACCTATTTTAAACAGACACGGAATCCTAGCAAACTCCACACGCAACATACTTGTAGAAAATACAGCTATAATTGCCTCAGCCATATGTAAAAATAAAATAAAATAGCTGAAGTACTTGTGGTGAATGTTCACCAACGTGACTGGTGGTGTGAGTGAGAATTCAGCTGCGAAACGAATCCACGACAGTTGAAACCATGCGCCAAACTTCTCACTCACACACACCACTCACATGCTGAACATTCCTTATACACTCACATAATCTTTTCTTACACAGCAAAATCTTCTGAGAACAGTCATTATAAAAATTCTTCCAGTGAATTTTGAAATACAAAAATAATGATTAAAGAGAGACAATTCTTGTTTTATTCAACTTTTCCTTACTTAAATGCAGGCTTTCTTTCACATCGTTGTTTGATATTGTACATCTTGTTAAATACATATTTTATGTGTAACAATGTCTTTTGATTATCCTTTTCCACGTCAGTTTTGTTTTCTAATCTAAAGTTAAGTTAATGTGGTGAAGTCCGCCACATACTACTAATAAAAGAGAAATAGCCAGCAATCAATGACATTAACTATGAACACAGCTATAATGTATTAACTATGGTAGGAATAAAATTCCCATCAATCTCGAAACATATATAAAAATCTACCCATTCAGTTAAAAATAAGAAATAATAAACACACCTGATAATGGCTAAAAGAATAACGAAAGGACACTGGTGTATAGAACATTTGGACAATTTTTGCATACTTCATTTCCAGAAAAGAACTTTCATTTGATTTCCCTTGCATATCTCTCGTTTCCTATACTTTACAGTATATCTTTATATATTTTGCTGTTAGAATTCTACGGATAGTTTTTTTTTCTGTTTTCGACATGTGTCAGTTGTGTTAATGTTGACTAAAACTATAGTGTCACTGAAACATGATGTTTAAATGGGATGAAATGCGTCTATATACATCTATGTATGTAAACCAAATTAATAGACACTTCGGGTATCTCATGTTTTTAAAACACGTCATGATAGTTCTTTCGGTAGCTGACGAAAAATGTGGGACAGAAATATATCACAATCTCCCCTGGACCATCCGAGTTGAAGTCACTCAGTAAAAGTTGACGAGTTCAAATATCTTGGATCTCACATAATAGGTTCCAAAAAAGATTCAACATCCGCAAAGCTCTTGAATGGGATAGGTGTACCAAACGGCACAAGATTTGGCGCTCGAACCTTCCATCCACCTGAAAAGTCCAAACCTTTCGAACATTGATTAAACCTACTATATGGATCAGGAATTTGGACATTATCTGTTTGTTTTGAAAGACGACTGGAAACATATACCAATCTACTTAGAAGAATTTAGAACATCAGTTGGAGATCCCATGCAGCTTAACGCAGTTTACGGAGAACTGAGACCAATCTCTCTTAAACCCCAAAACGATTACGGCTTGCCGGTCACCGCCACCGAGCGTACAGGAAAATCGTCTCATCCTTACTCCTCTGGCATCCCTTTGGAAGTGTCTTCTCACGAAAATTGACTTTTCCAGACACTGTAACTCGGGAATCAGGATTGGACATTAGGGATCTGGGACTGCAATACAGGAAGGGACAATGTGGAAAGGGATTGTCAATGGAGTTCCAACAAACCATAGGGAGGTCGAATGATGATGTTGATGAATACACGTCAATAAATTCGAAAGATTTAAATATATTCCTTTCCATGTGAACTAATATTCTGACATACACAGTCGCGGAAAAGATGTGTCTTATCATCGGACTCATTCAACCAATACAGTGAGACGATTCTCAGTGCATCAGAAGTTTTACTAGGATTGATTCATTAGTGGTGGTCAAAATATTAATAACATTAGATATGCAGATGACACACTGTTGAGAACAGACACAGTAACAGTAACTCCTATAGAAATTAAGGAAGGAAAGCGAGAAGAAAGGACTAAACATCAGTTGCAAGAAGACAGAATACAATTGTCAGCAAAAGGAACAGCCCAATACGCTAATTATAAATAAATTGCACAAAATCAAGCAAATACAAAAATATTAATATCCAGGAACTGTTTTAACAGAGAACGAAAACCGTGACACCGAAATCCGAAGGTCTATTGCGATATCAAAATATGCCTTCCGAAAGCTGTGTATTGAGAAAATTAAAAGCAAAGAAATGAGTACTGAAATGTTATATAATACCGGTCTTCGTATATAGGAGTAAATGCTGGATAATCTCCTCACAGATGAAGAAATAACTTGTAGAAATCGAATTGTAGTTATACAGAATGATGCTGAGTAAACGATGGATTAAACATGCGTACAGTGATGAAGTTTTAGATAAGATGGAATCAAAAAGGATCCTTATAAATACCATCAGAAAAAGACAGTTGAAATTAATAGGACACATACTGAGGAAAGAAGGCTTAGAAAATTGACACTCTCAGGACATACTGAAGGCAAGAGGCACATAGGAAAACAGCGCATAATTAACCTAAAGAACGTGTGCAAAAAGATAGCAGAACAGGGTTAAGGAGAGATAGCAAAAATACATAATTTACTAAAACTACAAATAAAAGGAAATTGTGGAGAGCCACGATCACCAACGTTCTGAACTGGCACTGCACATAGAAGAAGAAGAAGATTGGCTTTAAGAATATTTCAATAAATTGTACCGGTAACAAGACAAGGCCGTTGCCTCATCAGAGAAAAAGTGTTTGAGATTTCTGACGGTATGTAAAGATACTTTATACTCTGATTTAAGTGTTCATACTGCGTATAAAATTTTTATTAAGCAGAAACGTTAATCGGTTATAATTCAATAATGACACCCCCCCCTGGCAAGTAGAAGATATAAGACAGGGAAAAATTGCTGGAGGAGATATGAAACTGGAATAAAACGTCACGAAGTTTACCAAAAGGCAGAATAAAGCTCGTTGAGTCATTGGTTTTTACCTCCAGCTATTGATGGTTGCGAGGTTTTATAGATATCAATGTTTAAAGCTGAAGATAAGGCTGGTCACGAACAACTTTGAAAACGGATAGCGGTTGTATTACAAGCCAATCAGTGAATCAGATTGACGTCAAAAGAATTTGATTCTTACAGACATCGGAATTCTTGCAATTAGACTGAAATATTTTACTAGCATTTTGAAACAAGTTACTGAAAGTATTTGGAAAATTAATATAAGAAAATAGATTCATAATCTTACATTATCAGTTAAAACACTTGCAATAAAACAATATAAATAACAGCCGAAAAGAAATATCTCAGGGGGCATCATTGAAATATCACAAACACTGAATTTGTTAACAAAAAAACACACACACACACACACACACACACACACACACACACACACTATATATATATATATATATATATATATATATATATATATATATATATATTTAAAACATTGAATTTGTTAACAAAACACACACACATATATATATATATATATATATATATATTTAAAATTTGTGTATTTAGGCAGCAATTCTTCTTTCATGCATATTTCATTAAAAACGACTGACAAGGTGCTTTTATTTAGTTTTTTATATAATTTCTCGTGCGATCTAATAATGATTTTCTTTTCAGATGATAAATTATATAAAAACTGTCCGACTGTTCTTTTTATCCGAGCGTTTTCGGCTATACAGTTTTTAATAAAAAAACTAAATAAAAGCACCTTGTCAGTCGTTTTTAATGAAATGTGCATATATATATATATATATATATATATATATATATATATGCGTATATTTTGGCAGTATGTTTTCATTGAGACATGATTCGTTGAATAATTAACATATTTTCTGTCTATTTATTTTAAAAATGGGTGGAATTAATATACTACACTAAATCTACTATATCTAATACAGTCATTGGTAATGGCCTATTCCCCGCCCACTAACCTGTTGCAGAAAAACAACATTAAAATTTAAATGTCATTTGGGAGATTGTCTCTCCAACGGTAAAAATAATATTTATGTTGGACACACTACAACAACGTTGTCTTTGCCGCTCAGTTTTCATTTGAATATGTCGAACATTTCGAAACATTTACAACATACCTGTCCACATTCGCAATTCAGAAAAATTCTTGTCAAAAATACTATATTTTTTACGAAAAGAATAAATATGAACTAAAAATTCTAGAAGCTATTTGTATTAAAAAAATTGAAACCAAACCTTAATAAAATTAATTATCAATATTCCACAAATATTTTAAAATATGTACACTAGATAGTTTGAAATACCAAGGTTTGTATTAATAGATTTTTATTACTTATTTCGTAAAAAACTCTTCACAAGCACATTTAGTTAACTACCCTTATACGGTGTCAGCGATGACGCACTGACTCAGCGTTCTTCACTTCACAAGTACGAAATTTAACTTTAGATGAACACAAGAATTTTGTCTTTGAAAATAATGAAAGCTACAATATTTGTCTTGTAATAAATAATACCCTGATGATGACATCGTGCAATGTCAAAAGTACTCGGAATAAAAGAAATATGTATCAACACGACGATTTTCTTTCGTCCTTCAATAATGACACCAAAAAGCTTATCTGTGAATATGAAAGGATCCAATTGAAAATAAGTAGACAGAACATGTTTAAATTATTCAACGAAACATGTCTCAATATATATGAATAAAAAGACAAGAGAAAAAGCTATTTCTAGCCGACGCGTTTCATTCTCTGAGGAATTTTATCAAGGAAAATTTGGATTTGCCTTGATAAATTAAAATATATCTATTTGCCTTTGCTGGGTAAGAATAGCTTTTCCTCTTGTCTTTTTATTCATTTTGGTCCTTCACAGATAAATTCTATCTGAAAAGAATTAACACACACAAACATATATATATACACACACACACACACATACGCATATATATATATATATATATATATATATATATATATATATATATATATATATATATATATATATATATAAGAATGACCCTAGCCGTAGGCTGAGTTTCACGCGATCTTCAAACAAATTAAACGTTCAAGTCGTCTGAAGATAGCGGTTAGGACTCGGGCCATCCTTTGATAGAAATTAACGTTGATAAGCGTTTTTTTCTCTCTCTGTTTAGGCCAGAGATGCTCAACCAGTGGAAAATTCCCAGCTAGCAGGAAGTTCAGGGTTTAAGGGTTGGAATTGGGGCCACAGGTTGGTAGGCATAAAAAACTTTCGAACTCTGAGTGGTCACGCTGGGTTTTCTTTCCGCTAGCTCTTTTGTTTTTTTCCACTTTTAGTGAGTATTTTGTTGACTTCACACTCACATTGGAAGCTGTGCTATTCTAATTTTTATGGTGTAATCGTGAACCCTTATCTCCCACATTTGTGCATTATATATATATATATATATATATATATATATATATATATATATATATATATATATATATATATATATATATGCATGTTTCATTAAAAAAGACAGACAAGGTACTACGGTTAAGCTTTTTATTTAATTTTTCTTGTGTTCGAACAAGAGCTTTCTTTTCTGAAAAAAGAGTGTGTAAAATCTTTCCAAATGTTTTATAGTTCCGAGCGCTTTCGACTATACCTTTAGGCATTATCAAGGATGATTCGATTTTTCAGCTTAATTGAGTGTGCGCATTATGTGTATGTCTTAGTGTGTTGTAGGGATGTTTTAATTTCCGACTACGGTTAGCACATTGTGGCCTTGTTTGTAGTTAACCGTAGTACCTTGTCTGTCGTTTTTAATGAAACATGCATAAACGAATGATTGCTGCCTAAATACACACACACACACACACACACACACACACAGACACACACACACATATATATATATATATATATATATATATATATATATATATATATATATATATATATGCGTTGTATTTACTTATTGACGCCAACCATGTTGCAGATTAAATAAAGAATAAACATAAATATTTTACTTTTTTTTATCTGTGAAAGATTCTAATTGTCTTTGCATTTTCTTGTTTTTTTATTTACCAATGACATTTTCGTGTATTTTTATCGTTTACAGAACTGATAATGAGCATCAAAAAAGAGAGTATGATTCTTTATATATTCAATATGGATTCCCATCCATCATCATTAATGGGAAAGAAAGGCCTGTGTGTGTTTTTCTAGTAAAGCTTTATCAAATGATTATATTAAACCGAAAAAGTCGAATCAACATTTGCAGAATGTGCATTCTTAACACAAAGGCAAAAAAAAACCCAAACTTTTTGGCACATCATGAGAATGCGCTCAAACGGATGAAGCTGGATTCAACAGGGATATTTTAAGGAAAAAAATAAAAGATTACGGAAGCTTATTTCGTAGCAGTGGAGATAGAAAAGCAGAGAAATCCACATACAAGTGGAGAAACATAGATCAAACCTTGCTCTCTCAAAATGGTGGAAATCGTGCTGGGAAATGGATTGGAGAAAAAAACTTGCTGCGGTTCCACTTTCAAACAGTATAATTCAAAAGAGGATCCGTGTCATGGCCCCTGACATCTAGGAACAAGTCATGCAGGTGATCAAGTCTGAAGCATTTGGTCTATTTTCATTTCAACTCAATGAATCGAATGATGTGGCAGTGTTCCCAGTTGATGGTGTTAGAAAGGTATGTGCACTCAGGTTCATATAAAGAGGATTTTTTCTTTTGTTCTCCTCTCGAAACAACTACAAAGGCCTTCGATAATTTGCAAAAGGTTTCATCGTTCCTTGAATCATAAAATCTTTTGTGGTATAATATAGACGGGTGCTATACAGATGGTGCTATTCTGGAGTCAAAATCAGGATTTCAAGTTGTGTGAAAAAGCCGGCCACAAAAGTGAAAAGCATTCCTTGTATGATCTATCGACAGGCACTGACCTCAAAAATACTTCCAGTTCTACTCGGGAAGGATTTTGGATCCACCAATTCAGATTGTGAATTTTGTTAAAGAAAGTGCGTCATTCATTGAGTCAGAAAATGGGATAATATATGGGGGTACTGATAGATCACCAGCTATGCAGGGGGAAAATCACGATTTCAATTGTGTAAAAAAGCGAGCTTACTCCATCTGTTCTTTCATTTGTTTTTATACATACATACATACATATATATATATATATATATATATATATATATATATATATGAAGAAATATAGTCTTAATACTATACTGTACTATATTTATAAAGTGCTCAATATCAGAGATAGAGCGTGTGTAAATATAAAAGGGAACATAGAAGTCAACACTTAGAGGCGACAGTCTATTTCATGCTAGATGCTCCCAGCCACAGCCGACGATTGCATCTAGTATGTCGCCTCTAAGTGTTGACATCTATGTTCACTTTTATATATATATATATATATATGTTGTAATTGTCTGTGTTTGTGGCGTAAAAGAATTAACATACCTTTTACTACGCATAAATTTCATAGAATACATGCATAAACTCCGGCTGTAAATTATTGAAGAATGAACAAAGGATTTAATAAATATCAATAACTTATGTTCGGCCTGGGTTTTTTCTAATTCTTTTCTGATGAATTAAAATATCAAATTGTCTCCCTTAGCTGTCATGAATGTAAACCAATCAGAATGTAAAAACATGAAGAGTCAACTTTTTGTTCCCCCCAGAATATATTCCGTTGTATGTTTTGGGTGGAGTGATTGGGTGTTATGATCAAATGTAGAGGCTGTGTGAAATCTTGCATTACAAATTCTAGCCTGCGGATGGTGTAATGAAATATTCATGACCGGGTGTAATGGCAGTGTCAGTTTATAGCTTGACATGTTTTGTTTTATTTATATACTATAACATACGTAAATCGATATATCTATAAAGGTCACTAGAAAGGCAATACCTTTAAATATATGTTGACCCACAAAATCAGCATATCCGTAGAATGCATATATTTTATTTCCTTGTTATAGATATTAGTCGAGCGGCAGGATGATAAAATAGAGTCTGACATAAGTGTGTGGGTGAAACAGATGCGTGTCACTGAATTTCTCCAGGCGGAAAACAATGGTCTTGTTCATATACATCGAAGCCTTTTGTATGTTTATGGAAATAAAAAAAGTGGATTTGACTCCATTTAAACGATAGGTTATACCTTTCAGAATTGGTGGCCAAGGCGTTCTATTTGGCCCTGCACTGCTGTCACTCCAACTTTATATATATATATATATATATATAGTCCAGCCGACCCTGACGATCTGCCTAAGTGAAACCTTGGTAGGTGTGTCTGGCTCATTAGGTTTGACTAGGTTTGCTCTACGCTTGTATTGAGCTCTTTAGTTAGTTGTTTACTCGTATCGGGGTTTTTTTCTTTGGGCCTTGAACCTGTATCTGTGCGATTATTTTCGACAGACTTTCATGTTCCTGGCTCTTTCTTTTTTTAAAACCTTCTTTTCCTTCGTGATTGATTTGGCTGTTGTCAAATCAAGAGTTCGAAGGTTTTTCGACACGAGTATAGTTACCTATATATATATATATATATATATATATATATATATTAAGTTGAAAAGTGAGTTCGATCCTAGGTGCCCCATACTTTCGGCCTTGTGCCACATCTAAGATACGTTTAGAAAATAATCTTGGGCACCTTGAGGTGGGTTAATGGTTAGCAAGCTTGCCTCGTTAGAATAATTACGGCTGAGTGGTGAGTTCGATTCGCACTGGGTTCCCCCCTACATTCGGCCTTGTGCCAAAAATAAACTATGCTTGGAAAATCAATATATATTAGGTTGATGAATTGACCCATTGGTTGTTGTTCCGATTGTTTAACAAAATAAACCCCTTAGTATGTAAAAACCTTCACTTATTCCTGACTCTTTTTCTTTCCAGATAATTTTTCTTTCAATAAAAATAATTACAATGAAACAATGTCGACTAATCTTACTGGATGAGTATAAACTAAGAAAAATAACTATTTTTGCATCGAATCATTAAAAAGTATGAAATGGATACTATTTCACAACAGTAAGAGAGTAGGCGAGTGGTTAGATGCAAGTGAATCATCAAAACAATACCCAAAACCTTCACTGCGCCCTAAAAATGTAATGGTTACTGTATGGTGGTATTTCAAAGGGCTATTCATTATTCCTTCTAGACTCAAGGGAAAACAATAGTAGCAACTCCGTATTGCACATAGTCTGACACATGTTATCCAAACAAGGTCTTTGAAATGAGGGTTGTCCTTCTTCTGAAGTGGTTGGTATAGAGCCTAAGTCTACTCCATTATGTAACCCACAGATAGAGAAGAGATGGATTCATACCGTTCCCGAGTAAGGGATTGTAACGAACTTGAATTTGAATTCGGCTCTCCGATATCCCATTCTGAGACACTATCCATTACACCACCCACATATATATCTATGGCTTACGGCCATATAGAATTGAATCCTTACGATCACCGAGGTTAAGAAACGTCGGAACTTGTCAGCACCTAGATGGGTGACCGCTTGTGAATACCAGGTGCTGGAAGCTTAGGTGTGATGACGACGTAAAGGATAATGGCTTGGAATTGTTCAGTTCGAATTGGGTTCGGTATATTCACTTACGCGCAAATAACCTTGGGAAAGATACGAATCTACCTCTTCTCCACCACTCATGGGTTAATTAGTAAGACATGTATCACGAAATCGTTATCATACTCCCCCCCAAAAAAAATTCTGACAATCTGCAAATACTTTTGGTTTAAAAAACATGCAAAGTGTTGATGAGCCGTAGAAAATGAATCAATCAATAAAATCTATCTATCTATCTATCTATCTATCTATCTATCTATCTATCTATCTATCTATCTATCTATCTCAACCTTTTCTCATCTATCTATCTATCTATCTATCTATCTATCTATCTATCTATCTATCTATCTATCTCAACCTTTTCTCATCTATCTATCTATCTAGCTAGCTATCTTATCTATCTGCCAGGGTTACTCACGCGCAGAAGAAGCCTCGATCAGGAGGCATCGTATCAGGATATAATAAAACGAATTATGTGTCGGCTAAACTACAGATTTGTCGTTTCTGTCTTCCTTATCACCCAGTCGAGAAGCTCGTCGAAGCAGGGCAGAAGAAGACAGCGGGTGAAAGAAGGTGGGACGGGGAAAACAATAACAAAATGGAACGAAGAAAACCGTTAGCGTCGTGAGAAATACGCAGTTTATTCGGTTAAGACGATGTCTTCAACACAACAGAATGACTGAACAACCGCTGAAAATAAATAAGCTTTGGTCGTGTTTGACAGCGGCTCTTTTTTTCGTGAAGGTCTATAATGGATTTATGAGTAATGTTTTCATTGTAAGCTGGGATGTTGCTTATGGACACATGCTCATACACAAACTCACGCGCGTGCACACACACACACACGCACACATACACACACACATAAGGTTCTTCATTAAGACGGTTCAAAGTCAGCAGTTAATAAATCATTGTTGTTGGTGAAAATTTATTTATTTCTCTATTGGATCATGTTATTTAAGTCATGGCAATTATGTGTGAAAAATAATATCGCCCAAATGTCCGCCAAGGCTTCGACGTCACACCTGCACTCAATGGTCAAAATTTTTGATGACGTATCTGTATAGATACTTCTAGATCTCACCAATGTGCCTTATTATCTCAGACTTCAGCTGTTGAATTGTCGTTGGCTTGTTGGCATAGACGATACTTTTGAGGTGACCCCAAAGGAAGAAATCTAAAGGTGTCAAGTCGCACGATCGTGGCGGCCAATTGACTTCGCTCTTTCGAGAGATGATGCGACCAAGGAATTTCTCATTGCATTTCTGTTTGAACGTCCATTTTCGTAATAGGTTTCGATAACTTCAACACCTTGTTTGATAGCTAATATTTCCATGGTTGAAATTGCCAAAGACTTAAGTTGTTAAATCTGAAAGAAAGAGAAAATAAATGATTACACGCTTAAACTTAATTCACATTTAAAATCGGTCAAAGTTATTGGAACACCTTTTACACACACACACACACACACACACACACACACACACACACACACACACACACACACATACATATATATATATATATATATCTTGAACGATAAAAATTATTAAAAAAATTATTTAAAAAATTAATAAAAAATTAAAATCTTCAGACACACTGGGTTGTAGATTAATATTCTTTCGTTTGTTATTATTATTATTTCATTTAGATTCCTCGACTAGTTTCGGCCAACATGGCCATCATCAGGAGAAAAATATTTCTGCTTGCTGGGAGCAGTAAACTACAAAAATGAATATATATATATATATATATATATATATATATATATATATATATATATATATATTTATGTATATATATATGTATGTATATATATATATATATATATATATATATATATGTTACTAATTTTTTTTCAATCATTTCGGGCCAAACAAGGCGAGAAATTCACTGGTCTGCAGGGGGTTACAGAGAGTGAAGAGGGGAGAATAGACTGGGTAAGGGGAACGAAGGAAAGGATAAAAGATGAACTGGGTTCAAGACGATAGAAGATGTCGATTGACGTTGCATTTAAATTTTCGAAGATTGTATTTATCAGGGAAGCAAGGAAAGGGACGAGAGTTCCACAGGCGGGAAGTGCGAGAAAAATTGTTGCATTTAGCTATTTCACCCATGAACGGGTGGGTCATAGATGACAATCTCGAAGCGGTCTTAAACTCGCGTAGACCGGGCACCAGGAAAGAAAAGCTCGTCAGAGCAGTGGCCATGAAAATACTTGAAGAAAAGGCAGAGGGAAGACAGGTCATGTCGATGAGAACAAGACTGAAAAATAAGATATAATGTTCAATACTTGTCGTAAGATTTTTCAATGACTCAACGGAACTGTCGACAAAAATGGTTATATTTGTCTCAAATTTTTTTCTTTCAACAATGCAATCATTATCTTTAAATACGTATTGTAAAATTATTATATCTAATTTAAAAATCAACGTTCTAATATCGAGAACCTTAATAGCATAATTTCTAAAATTAGAAAAATAAGGAGAAAAATATGGAAAAAAGAATTCTAGTATCTAGTATCTAGTATCACCCTTGTGTCGTTTGATTTTCATTGGTTAATCACATTTCACATACCTTCGATTTCTTAAACCGACGATTGTATAATTTCTGGTGTTCAGAATATAAGGAGAGACGACGCTTTCATTCGAAGTTTAAAAACATGAATTACACGCTTAATTAAAAAACCGTAAATATTGCTTTATGTATATGTGTATGATAATTCTAGTTTGTCTATATGGAATTCAGATGATAATTATGTTCGTAAGTGTGGGTGTATTTATGTCTAGTAGACATGATGCTTGTTGTTGTTTCTCATGTTGATTCAGAAATGTTTTATGTCATCATCATCATCATCATCATCATCAAATCGGTTTCAATTTGAGGTCATTAATTAACATATTCTCTCAACTTCAGTGACATTGTATACTGATTCGACAATAAATAGACTGGGTAAATTTTGCAAGCCTTCTCTGTCGCCTGCG
Source organism: Acanthosepion esculentum (assembly GCA_964036315.1). Lineage (NCBI taxonomy): Eukaryota > Metazoa > Mollusca > Cephalopoda > Sepiida > Sepiidae > Acanthosepion > Acanthosepion esculentum. The sequence continues at coordinate 47,955,019 of OZ038494.1, forward strand.
AGTTTGCGAATTTGTTGTCGATCTTCCTCGATTGTAAACTTCTCTAGAGGAAAAGTGGGATATTTCTGCTTTGTTCTTTGAATGTCTCGGTTCAGCGTTGTGACTATGGTGGTTCTCAGATGACTTCTAAACTTTTTAAAGTCAGTCTTTTTAAAGTAAAACTCCATAGCTTTGTTGGCTGGGAATTCTGGATCCATTCGCAAAATATGTCCAAGAAATTTCCATCTTGCTTTGAAAATGAACAAAGACAAATGGGATTCTTTTTATCTGCTGTACAAGTTCTTGTTGGAGATATCATGAGAACCTTGTTTCACACAACATTGGCCTTCTTCATTAAATTTCTTGACAATATTATTAGCCGTTTGAAGATTAACCTGGATAAACCTAGTAATTTCTCTATTTGACTTGCCACACTGATACCATCCTATTATTTGTCCTAGTTGAAATTCACCAATTTCCTTACTTCCGCGAACTTTCATTGCAAGATATAAGTCAACTATCGTTCATAGATGAGAGTAGCTTGATACTAACACGGTATTGTATGAAAGAAAAAGAAGAGACGTTATTGCACAAGCCAAAATTGCTGTAATCAAGGGTGGCTAAAAAAACTTCTTATAGCTCACTGTATAATGTAACAAATCATCAAAACATTCTGAAATCTAAATAAAAGAATAAATAATAAGATCAATTAAAACATTATACGAAGTAAAAAAAAAATCAAAATTATACAACACACTCAATGCTCTTTTATTCCACCGAAAAGGTCGCCATCAAAATTGTCTGTCCTTTTAATAAATGTTGTACCGTTAACAAGAACAAAACAGTGAAAGTAACAAAACAACCAAAGGAAAATAAAAGATTGTTTTGATAAATGAAAGAGTTTTATTTCCCGGGGATTTACTAGGTACTATCATTTGCTCATATATGTCTCATATACCAGTCTTGTGAGCCTGAGAATTCTATAGGAGTATAAAACAAGATAGTGGTCAAGAAAATCAACACGCGTATGCAGTCCAGTGAGATAGACTCGTGAGAGAACATATTCTACGAATTGTAGCATTAAATATCTAGCAAGTGTTTTAACAGAGGACGGAAAGTGCGACAATGAAATCCAAACGAGCGATGGAATTGCCAAAATGCCTTCCAAAATCTAAGCAGAGTATTAAGACACAGAAAAACTTCGTTAGAAACAGAGAAAAGAGTACTCAACTGTTATATGATATCTGTCTTGCTATATCGCATGGAATGTTGGAAATCTCCTCAAAGATGAAAAGAAGACTCTAAGCAACAGAAATATGGTTCTACAGAAGGATGCTGAGAATACCATAGTCCGAACATGTGAGCAACAACGAAGTTTTAGAGAAACCGGAAATATTTATACTTAACATTAGGAAGAGACAGTTGAAATTCCTAGGGCACATAATGAAGGAAAAGCGCATGGAGAATCTGTTACACACAGGACAGATTTGAAGGCAAGAGGGAGAGAGGAACCCCACGGATAACATACGTGACGGAACAGAGTTTAGGAGCGATAGCAAAAAAAACAAAAATATTATGAACTACAAAGAACAGGAAATTGTGGAGAGCTATGATCGTTTATGTCTTAAGGCGACACGGCACATAAATAAATAGTCGAGAGTTATTGTCTGCTGATGTTGATTTCGTCGTTGTCCAAGAGATATCGCTGTCGATGGAAGCGAATTGGTGTTACTGTTGATGGTCTGGCTAATCTCGACTATCGTAGAAAGTCCATCATTAATGCCAGGCTGGTTGGATCTGCCTTCGCGAGTGAAATTAGTCTTGCCATTACTGTAAGTCAGTGGCTCAGAAACTGGCTGTGATAACCTTCTGGAACTTTTCTGTTTGGTCAGAAAAGATGTTTTATGACCGTGCTATTTTGGACGGTATTACGGAAGTGGATGCGAAGTTAAGTTCTGTTTTTGTCATATGAGCTCTGGATGTTGAAATAAGAACTTCCGTTTGAGTTGAAGTTTCGACTGCACACGAGAATATAATATCCTTCACAATTAATATAAATTTTGCGCAATTGCAATATATTGCCCATTTTTACACCTGCTAAATTTAGTTTAATATAATATCTATAACGATTCAGTCAAGGTAAAAACCAGGAATCCAACCGCTTATCGTTTTACCTCGCTAATTTAGATTTTGTTCTAGTGAGATAAAATTATTTTTTCTGTTAACACCAGTTCAGCGGTGAAACTTATCAAAGTAAAAGATTTAAAAACTTTTCAGTATATATACATACACACACACACACACACACACACACACACATATATATATATATATATATATATATATATATATATATATATATATATTTGTGTGTGTATATGTCCATGAGTGTATATGTGTGTTTAAAAATTCAGATATATATAAAATATATCTATAAAAAGACAATATGAGTAAAGAAAAAACTTTTCTTTACCGATGCGTTTTTAAAATTTTGACGTTTCTCTTTAGAAAATCCATCAAAGTACTAAACACCTGTGTAAGGAAAAGTTTCCCCCTATATATATATATATATATATATATATATATATATATATATATATATATATATATATATATATATATATATATATATATATATATATATATATATATATATTAGTAGTAGTAGTAATCTTATAAGTATAAGAAACTATACTCGTTCGGAAAACCTTCGATGTCTTGATTTGCAAATAAATCAAACCAATACCAAAGGGAAAAAAAGGTATAAAAAAAAGAAAGAACTAAGATGTACGTTAGCCGAAAATAATCGTCCAGCATGCAAGTCCAAAGCCCAAAGAAAAAAAAAACCGATACGAGTAGGCAAAAAAACTAAATAAAGTCCTCAATACAGTAAGTAGAGCAGACCTACTTAAACCTAAAGAGCCAGACAAACCTACCAAGGTTTCACCTGAGCGGATCGTCAGGGAAGGCTGGCTAAAAAGGTAAAAAAGAACGGAATACTTATAGTCAATAAACAAAAAAACCATAACCCCGCCTCCCTCTTTCGCCATTTTCGAATAAATAGTTTTCCCCAGCCCTCCCCATTGTTTGTTTGTTTGTTGTTTTTTTTTGTTTTTTTAGGGTTTTTTTGGTCACGTTGTTATGGTTTTTTGTGAAACCTTGGTAGGTTTGTCTGGCTCTCTAGGTTACGAGGAAATGGAACTAATGTCTTTAATTTAATAACAAAATTAAATTCGAAGGCTTTAGCTTCCATTTTTGAAACATGGTTATCAATGTGTAGCGAAAAAAATATTTTAAATCAATTAATTTATAATATTAATGCTCTGTAAATTTACATTGAGCACTGTTGTGTAAAAATAAAAATATCACCGGATTTTATATATTACTGTTCTTTCTTTTTATTTATATATACATACATATATATATATATGTTATATATATATATATATATATATATATATATATATATATATATATATATATATATATATATATATATATATATATGGATTTAACATGTTATTTTTATTAATCAAAGGCTTTTATAGTGGATGGTTCGTATATGTAATAGCGTCTCATCCGCATTCAAGGAATCTTAGTTAAGAAAATCGTTCCTTGGCAGCGATCGAACTTTCGCCTCCCCTTTGTAGGGGTAAACCGCATTTTGATCCAGTGTGTTTTACCGCTCAACTACTGTTTAATAAATAAAAATGAGGCAGTCTATTGTTTTATCGACTTGCCTCTGAACAATCATTTCATAACACGCATTACGCTCCCGATGTTGGGTTTTCTCTTGCACAAAACCAAAATAATACAGTGCCTCTTCAAGATCGAAAATTGACCGGAGACCGTTTTCAACTTTCGATCTTTACGGGGAACACTGTTATCTTGATTTTGTCCAAGACGAAACTCAACGACGTGACTAAGAGAAGTTTTCTAGCATCAAGGTAACGCTCACTCGAATGTTGTGAAAGAGTCAAATTTACGTATTAAGTATTGTTCACATTTCCATGAATTTTGTGTCGTATCTTGTGTCTTTTTTCACGCCATGGAGAACAGAGAGAGAGAGAGAGAGAGAGAGAGAGAGAGAGAGAGAGAGAGAGAGAGAGAGAAAAGAGAGAGAGAGAGAGGGCGGGGTGGCTTAACTCTGTAAAAGTGGATTGAGAATAACAGAGCGTTAGAACTCGTGCCCGCATATATGAGGCAGCTATGGGAGTGTACTTGATCTTGCAATATATTTGTCACGATATCTTGTGATGGAATTCAACGTTCGCAGACCTGCTCTGTTATTTGTGCCGACAGCCAAATTCGTTTTTATTACCTCCTGGTATTAAAGCTCCGGATCAATAGCTTGAAGGCTTCTTCTGGGTGTTTTAGGAGCAACAATTATATATAAAGGCAACATTTGTAGACACTACAAACACAGTGCTCAATGCAATGTATATGAAATATATAAAAAAACAGAGCAAACATAAAATATATACTGAAAAGCACTACTTAGATTTTATTACAGGCCGCGACTATAAGTTTCATGCTGATGTACAAGTGGTTAATGTTCTTGTTGCAGTAAAATCTATGTACTGTTTTTCCATATATATATATATATATATATATATATATATATATATATATATATATTTAGTTTACGAAAAACTAGGTAATCCGTATGGGTAGACCCAAGGAGGATAAAATCCAGAGAGCTCAATGCAAATCAGAGCTAATAATTTAAATAAAAATAAAAACAGATTACTTTAAGGTTCCATGTAATAAATTATTTCACCACAGCCCTTTTAAATGAGCGTGGATCATCAGACTTTACTTCCAAAGGTTGAAACGAATTGGAAGTAAAATCTGATGATGCGCGGTCCTTTAAAAGGGCTGTGGTGAAATAATTTATTACATGGAACCTTAAAGTGGCCTGTTTTTATTTTTTATTTAAAATCTCTCTCTCTCTCTCTCTCTCTCTCTCTCTCTCTCTCTCTCTATATATATATATATATATATATATATATATATATATGTATATATATAGAATTAATAAGAATAAAATGATAATGAGCTCTGAATGGAACATGTTTGACAAGAGACGCTGTCTACAAAGCCAAAGTAATCAGTTGGGTAGAGACAAAATACTACATAGGAGCTGCCGAGAGTGAGTGGAATAAACGATATGTCAATAACAAACTGAGTCTGACCAACAGTAAATACAATCCTCCCTGCGCTATTATTAGAACACTACTGAAAGCGGAAAGGTGACGCATTACCATTAAATGGAAAATACTGGCCAAAGCAAGATCTTATAACGGAGCTGATGAAGGCTGTAGTTAATGCCTGACGAAAAAATTAAACATTCTGCAGCGAATGTGAGCCCAGCTTTTGAATAAAAGAAAGGAACATATTGGCCGCGTGCTGACATAAGAATAAATATTTGATTAAAAGCACACATCTGGCGTTGGAGTTTCATGCCACCCCTGGACGATATGTTAAACGATAGTTTGGGTTCCGAAGTTACGCCTGGTTGCCATTGAATGAAAGCCTGATTAGAGGGTTTGATATTATTAGACTATATATATATATATATGATAAAGTTAATTGCTAATCCGTATGGACAAATCCAGGGAGGATATAAATCCCGAGAGCTGAATGTAATAACCAGAGCAAGTAATAATTAATTAACAAATCGGAGACTTCAGAAAGACATGGCTTTCTGAAGTCTCCGATTTGTTAATTATATGTATGTATATATATATATATATATATATATATATATATATATATATATATATATGGAGTTGTGGACAGAATTATTCACCCGACTTCCATAATTACAAATATAGCTGTAATACCTCAGATTTTAATGGAAACTTCATCTGCATTTTTTCGCAAATGAGGACATAATGGATTAAAAAAAAATGATGCTCAATTCAAAATATTTATTTTAATGCCAAACAATAATACAAAAATAACACAAAAAAACACCAAAGAACATTTAACATAGGACAAAATTATCGGCCCTCTTGCCTTAATAATAAATTATCTAATCTTTATTCTTGATTATTGCCTTTAATCTTTTTGACAGTTCCTTACATGATCACTGCACACACTCATAAGTATTTTGCTCCATTCTTCCTTGAAGTAGCCTCTAGTTTCTCCAAATTCTAAGGACTTATTACTCTTATTTTTTCTTCAAATACACCGATAAATTTTCAATCGGGTTTAGTTCAGAACTTTGTGCTGGGTAGAATAATACCTTAATTTTGATGTCATCTAATTATTTTATAACAATTCGTGTCGTGTGTTTCGGGTTATTAGCATGTTGCTACGCCCAGTGACGCCCCAAATACAGCTTCCATGCACTTTCTATTGTATTATCTTTAAGAATAGCAAAATACTGCATTTTATCCACGGAAGCCTGTACTCTCACTAGTTCTCCTTGTCCAAAACATCCCCAGAGCCGAATAATCACACCAACGTGCTTAATTGTAGGGAGAGTATTTCTTGGTTTGTGAGCTTCATTTACTTTCTTACATACCGGACGGAAGTTTATAGGACCAAATAATTCTAGTCTGGTTTCACCTGATCATTTCAATATTTACTCCCATGTTCTAGATTGCTTTTAGCATAAGATAATCAGCATTTTAGTTGTTTAGCCTTGAGCTGGGGAGTTTTTATTGGGTGGCAAGCTTGAAGTCATGCACGATGAAAGCATCTAGTGACTATATTCGTCGATACATTCAAATCTTATGTCTTTGCATCATGGACAAGGTTTATTTGTCGTTAAGTGAGGATTCTTCGAGACCTCTCAAACAATTTCCCTTTCTCAGACATTAACCAATAATTTATCCTCAACAGAAGGTTTAGTTGTACTTCTT
>OZ038494.1:47966869-48006869 GCA_964036315.1 Acanthosepion esculentum
TATCAATCTTTTGCAGCTCATTTAAAGCCAGAAAATATTTTTAGATTGTAAAAAGGTTTTGGAGATAATAGTGATTTACAAGTTCAACTATTCAACCCATAGCTAGTGGAGAGGAAGTGGATTCATACATCTCTTAAGTGTACTGTGCGTTGGTTGATTTTCTTTAGCGGCATATCAACCACATTGGGTTATTTAATACTGAAATTGAAATATTTTGAAAATTTTATGGCTTCAAGTAAATATATTTTCAGCGCAATTGTACGCCTTCAAATACAGATATTGTTGGTAATTCTATTGGGATGGTGCATAATTATCAGGCATTTTTATAGGTGACTTATTTGTTAATAAAGATTGCTGTTTTGTTTACTTTTTTAAATAAAAATATTATTTTATTTTGAGGTTATAAAAATGCGCGTCAATAATCATACGTTCCGGAATAATCAATTAAAAACGTTATTGTTGAATTGTTATGTTTCTTTTTGCATAATAAATATTGTTTAAAAACGCCTGATAATTATGCACCAACCCAATACTATAAATATGTTAGTGGTGGGGTCAATATTTGCCCCTAGCTTCCACCCTAACAGGCGTTACCACCCAGAACCTGGGAAAAGCAGAAATTAAGACAGGGGTCGGCAACGTTTTGGAGAGAGCGGGCCAGACAGCTATGCAGTGTCTCGAAGGAGGGCCATTATATCAAATTTACTATAAAAAATTTTCTCGAGCTGAGACCGCTCCGTTCAGAATGCTGCCTTGGTCTGAAGGTTTAAAGAAAAATAAACGAAGTTAATGTTATATTATTTAAACAAGGTTCTTTATTTTACTGCTGGAATAACGACAAAAATATGTAAATTCCTTACTTCAGTTAAGTTGTCAGGTCAGAAAATAATCCTTCGCGGGCCGGACAAAAATCCTTTGTGGACCGGATGTAGACCGGGGTTTGCCGACCCCTGAACTAAGAGGTGGTTGCAAATATTGTGCGTAAGTGAATATAACGAATCAAACTGAAATTTGAACTCAGCTCTTCGATTTTTAACTGAGAGCCGCTACCCATTACACCACCCGCACATCAAAGCTTGTAGCACCTGGTATTCCCAGGTGATCCCCCATCTAGGTATTGGCCACCAGGCTCAACATTGATTAACTTTTGTGATCGAACTAGAATCGGTGTTTTAACGTGATATGGCCGTAAATCTTAAAGTCTAGGGTCAACCGTTATCTATCATGCATATCCTCATAATATGCAGATCTTACTTCCCCTTTGTACGCCCTTACAACAGCCTCATTTAGTAATACTCTATATTGAATGACTCTTGTGCCTTGTATTAATGAACTGTTATGTCTCTTTCAACCGTCTAATTTCTCGTTGTTCTCTATTTTTTGTTTTCTTCCGAGACTTCCCATTTCTATTTAATTATCCAATTATACTTCTGTGTTGCTTTATTCTTGAGTATTGTTTATATTTGGATCTCCCCTGTTTTTCTTTCTTTCTTTCTGGACTACTTGCTGTCCACAAGTGATCTCTTGATGTTTAGTCTGTTGACATGAAGCAAAAAGAAAAACAGCATTAGTAGTTCAGAAACCTAACACATTCAAAAATAATTTGAACGCATATGCAGCCGAACACTTTTCTTTTATACCATTATATTCTCTACATTTTAATTCAATTTTTATTCCTTTCAAAAAATTTCCATTATTGTTCTTTGGACGGCATAGTGACTTAGTTATCTCCCCTGAGATAATAGGACAGATTTATTCCCGTAGATGAACACTAATATTGTATTCAAGCAATGTTTTCGCTGTCTTTTGTTTAATAGTCTAGTTCGATTCTTATTCTAAATGCTATTCTTTGATTGCCCTCAAAAACACTGGCGGTTTACTAAGTTTTTGTTTAGTTTTAAACACCCATTCTAAAAATATTTCTTCGATCATTTGGAAATGTTTTATTCATTTAACGCTGTTCTTTTTTCCTCAAAGCATCTTTTGAGAATTAAAACGTTTCACTCTGATAAAGCGAAATAGTTGTTTGTTTTTAAAGAATTGCAAATGTCTCTTATTTTGCTGCTTTAGATTTAGCTGTTTAAACGACGTGTATAATGTTATTTAAAGTGTTTATTAATTCTGCTTTTCATATTTAAACACCAACTGCAAAAAATATTTAATATTTTGCTTTACATATCGCTTCATTTCCGTTCGACACCGCATGCCTTCATTTCCTACTGAATCCGATCAATTGTTTTCTTTCATTCATTCTTTACTATGTGATTAAAATCTCTTTTCTCTTTATTTTATCTAAATTTTTTTTTGCTTTCTTTCGCTGTTTCGTTCGGGATATTTAATTCACATATACAGAACAATGGCAAAATAGCGCACAAAATGTTTTTCCATGAGTTACGGCTCAAAATATCTGGAACCTACATACTGCAGATATCAGGTAGGGAAAGATATAGACTTATCTACAGAATGGGAAGGTAAGATTTTCATTTTTATGCCCAGAGATAAAATAAGACATACGTTTTCTTATCGTGAATAGTTACCGAACATAAATGATCGCAAATGGTATCACTGAATAAACTGGCGACGTTGAAAGAAATAGCGATGTAATTGATAGATAGATATGTATGTATGTTGCGGCATTCACCCTGGATCGGTTAAGCCGGCTCCTTCCAAGGAATTCACCGCGTCCGGAACGAAGGCCGACCAAGCACGGCGATCCGTCGCCAATGCTGAAACGAGCGACAGCCATTCCCGATTCCAACGGCGGTGAATTCTTGAAACGGAGTAACAAGGGAGTTTGAACTTCACACGCGGTCCCCACACCTCGCGTGCTATCCCAGTGGAGGGTGGAATATGCTCTTACTTGCCGCAGAATTTCCACAGACGCAGAGGCAGGAGTAACCAAGAGGCCGCCGGATGCCGGTGTAGACGCCGAATGGTTTTGAATTCAGAGTTGACCTTCTCCTAGACCAGTTGCCATCCAAGGCTATATATATATATATATATAGTTTGGTCTGAGCGGCGTACTAATACCTTTTAGAAGTAGAAGCGGTGGGCTGTCTAATGGATCGGACCCCCAGTTTTCAGATTATCTTTCAGGGCGGCTTCATTCTCCTGTTTTCCTGTTGTTTTTTTTTAAATTTCCCCTCTCGTTCCATTCGTTTTCTTTAAAAAATCATTTTACTGTTTATTTTTATTTATCTTATTCACAGTATAACTGCTTATCTATCTATCTATCTATCTATCTATCTATCTATCTATCTATCTATCTCCCCTCAATATATGTTTTTCTCATTATTTTCTATATTTTTATCCTATCTATCTATCTATCTATCTATCTATCTATCTATCTATCTATCTATCTAACTATCTCCCCTTAATATATGTTTTTCTCATTATTTTCTATATTTTTATCCTATCTATCTATCTATCTATCTATCTATCTATCTATCTATCTATCTATCTATCTATCTCCCCTGAATATATGTTTTTCTCATTATTTTCTATATTTTTATCCTATCTATCTATCTATCTATCTATCTATCTATCTATCTATCTATCTCCCCTGAATATATGTTTTTCTCATTATTTTCTATATTTTTATCCTATCTATCTATCTATCTATCTATCTATCTATCTATCTATCTATCTATCTATCTATCTATCTCCCCTGAATATATGTTTTTCTCATTATTTTCTATATTTTTATCCTATCTATCTATCTATCTATCTATCTATCTATCTATCTATCTATCTATCTATCTATCTATCTATCTATCTATCTATCTATCACATCACTATCACTTTCAACGTCGCCAGTTTATCCATTTATAACTTTGCAACCACTTCTGGCTGGGAAAACGAAAAATACAATCGAATAATTCGAATAATGAGAGAGTTTAAATAATAGATAAACATTTCAGGATATCCCTCTTATTATTTTCCGTCCGAAGTTTTACATATTTCATGAACAAAACTGTCTATTTTATCTGTCCAAGGGTGTATAATAACGCTTGTTGCTAAGTATTTTCAGTGATTGTCATAGTGTAAGGATCAGCGAATGTGTATGGGGACGAATAATGTGATTGATTATTAAAGAACTAGATTGGTTCAAACTTACCCTTCATCTTGTGGTCTTGTCGCAATTTTACCCTGATAGAATCTATCTTTATTATTTGTCTTACGCTTTTAATCTACGTCAGTCTCTTCATATAGAACTTCTTTCATATACTCCGCCTCCAATTTTAATCATGTGTTTAGCTGGCTGCACAAATCCCCTCACAGATGAAGAAGACACTTGAAGCAACAGAAATGTGATTCTCGAGAAAGATGCTGCGGATACTATAGACCGAACATGTGAGCAACGCTGAGGTTTGAAGAGAAAGGAAACAAAATGGAAACTTATACTTATTATCAGAAATAGGTACTTGAAATCTATGGGACAATTAATGAGGAAGGAAGGCTAAGAAAATCTGATACTCACAGGACAGATTGGGGGAAAGAGGGACAGAGGAAAGCAGGGCGAAACATACTTGATGAGCTTGAGTAAATGGATGGTAGAATAGAGTTTGGGAGAAATAACAAAAAGAGAAAACTTATAAAGAGCTACAAAGAAAAGGAAGATATGGAGGGCCATGATCGCCTACGCCATGAAGGGACACGGAACATGAAAGAAGAAGAATAGCAATTTTATTCCATGTGGCGAAAGAATTTTGTTTGCGCCTGGTTTGTTAGGCAGTGCTATGAAAATAGATCGGCTTAGATCTTCCGGTATGTCACCACTGTTGTAGATTTCATTTATTATTTTTCTCAGCTTGTCTATGCCGAAATCATCAAATGCTGCTAGCATCTCTATTACAATTCCCTCTGGCCCTGCCGCTTTGTTTCTGCTCAATTTGGTCAGTGCAGCTTCCACTTCGGTTCTTAATATTTCCGGTCCGTCGGTCGTACTGTGTATTGCCGGCTGTTCACTTTCGTTGTGAAAGTGCTCTCCTATATATTCATTCCATCTCTGAAGCATTTTCTCTTTCTCTAATACCAGCGTTCCGTCCTTGGATTTTATGCAGCCTGTCGATATGTTGTCAAATTCCCTTCCAGCGACTCAACTTGTGCTTCTTTCTCTGTGCGGTGGAATGACTATCAAACTTGTCTCAGTAGATAAATTACGACTGAATAGTGAGTTCGATCCAAACTGGGTTCCCTATAGCTAAGGCCTTGTGCCATATCTAAGCTATGCTTAATTAGGGCCACCTCAACGTGGTGTATTGGTTAGCAATCTTTTCTTGCTAGATTAATTAATACTTACTATTGAGTTCGATCCTCACTGGGTGCCCTATAATTACGGACTTGTGCAATGTCTAAACTACGCTTAGTTAGGGGCACTTCGACGTGGTACATTGGTTACCAAATTCGTTCCGATGGATCTAATTACTACGGAGTAGCGAGTTCCCTCCTCACTTGGTGCTGCGTATTTGCGGCCTTGTACCACATCTAAGCTACGCTATATTGGGAAGTTCGACGTGGTGTAATGTTTAACAAGCTTGTCTCGCTATGTCAGTTACTACTAACTAAGTTCGATTCTCCCTGGGTTCCATATACATCCAGACTTTTGCCATATATAAGCTACGCTTAAAGTGGCACCTCGAGACGGTGTAATGGTTAGCAAACTTATCTCACTAGAACAATTACGACTGAGTATTAAGTTCGATCCTCACTGGGTGCCTCCAGCTTTCGACCTTGTGCCACATCTAAGCTACGTTTGGAAAATCACTATAAGCTACGCAAACGGTATTTCGACGTAGTGTAATAATTATCAAGCTTGACTCGGTATATCAATTACTAATGAATAATGAGTTCGATCCTCATTGGGTACTCGATACTTGCGGCTTTGTGCTGCATCTAAGCTGCACTTGGAAAATATGCATAAGTTTTTTAAAAAAGTGTGTAGGTAGGTAAATATCGTTCTTTCTATTCTGCAAAACCGTTTGTCTTTAACTGAGGTTTAAAAGAAATAATATAAAAGATTTTAAGTGTTCCTTCATTAGAACACGTTCATGGAATTATAAAGAGCTACAAAGGAAAGGAAGATATGGAGGGCCATGATCGCCTACGCCATGAAGGGACACGGAACATGAAAGAAGAAGAATAGCAATGTTATTGAGCTTGAAGCAGTTTTCTTACTTGTTACCACTCGCTGTGACAGATTGTTACGGGAAGACAGATTTGGCAAATTCAGTGTGTATCCAGTAAGAATCGAACGTAACTACTTTTTCAAAAACCATTCCCTTAAATAAATCCCTCCTCGTATTCGCATAGTAATTTCTAGAAAAGGTAGGCTGATTTCAAATACATATTGCGCCCAAACCATTACTCGCAGTGTTCACAATTTAACTAGAGCATAAATATCTGAGAAGTATTTCCGTTTGGAAAATTCTGTCATAAATTTTGAGCTGTAAGGATAAGGCCTATTTGGTGCCAGTTAAATATTCGAGCTTTTGAAACAGTCGTGCGTAATCACCAAATCTTCAAGCACCATTAAACTCCAGTCGACCCATCCCTAATGGGTCACTTCCGTTCAAATGCGGGTCGGTAGGGTAAGGGAGACAATCTTGGCCAATCTCCAGTGCCGTCAAATCTGTTTGATTGAAACGACGCCCAAGACAGTTTATTTATGTCCTCGAAATAATAGGAAGTTCAAGAGATGTTCTCCAGACAATTCAACTTGGATTAACTCGTTGGATGAAGTCTAACCCGTATGAAGGCATTGTGTATTTAAATATCTAATCACTTGAAATTATGTTGTTATATTTACATCTGTTGAGAATCTCCCGCTGGTATGAGCAGATATAGCTTTTGTAAGATAACTGCATGAGAGGACTAAATAGCGCCAGTCTGGAGGTTTTAATTTGGTGAATTCTCACTCACACGACCAATAGATTTGCTGGAGAAAAGAGAAAAAAAAATGATCAATGATTTGTTTTTTTTTACGGTTTCTCGACCTTAAGGACAAAAGAGAAAAAGAAGACAAGGAAAGTGAAAGACGGAAGGAAAGAATTATTCATTAATAACTAGGTATACCTCCACGAGATCGCTAAAAAAGCAGGATGAAAAAGACGCCAAACTTGACGAAAACAAAAGTTTATTGTCAAAATATTTATGTTATTATCAAGAGTTTATTTTAATTATTTTGACAATTTTTTCCTTCTTTTTAGAACAATCTGAATTTTCATTTACAAATCCCGTTTCTCTTTGTATCACCGGAATTAGTAAAATAACAAACAATTTTTAGCCCGTTTTTTTTTTGTATGACAAACTTTAATTTGGAAAATCTTGCAAAAATAAAAATAATTGTCGGATGTTAATGAAACTCTCAGAAACTATTCACAGATGATCGAAATCATTATAAATGTGTTTTTTTTATTAAAGTCATGGCAGAAATATATTTTTATATTTATTACCCCCCCATAACTAATTTTATGTAAACGTTAGAAATTCGATTGCATCAGGTTTAGTGATTACAATAGTTAAAAGCACAAGGCTTTGAGGAATGCAAATCATGTTTTTTTGGTTTTAATTGGATACCCCCACTTGGAAATCAGCTCTGAATTGTAACATACAAAACTCAATAAAACAAATATATTATTTAATTACAAATGCTTTTATTTGCTTTGAGTTGTTTTTATGAATATGGACAATATTTTCTGAAAGCAAGACAATTTTTAGAAGAAAAATGAATTTTTAATACAATTATTTGTTATTTTTTAATTGTTATAGATTTTTACATTTAAGTTGTTAAAATATTATAAAATTAGTTAAAAGCCGCATCAGGTTTGGTAAGTGTCCTTATGAGATAGATCTTTTTTTAGTGCGTTGTAAATTGTATCGTTTTGACTAATCAGAAGATCCGCAGTAATTAAGAAATGTAATTTTGTGTTTATAATCGGGCTGTAATTATAAAGTACGGAAGACCAACCAGAATACAATTAAGTTGCGTTATTTGAGTTAAGCATTGTTCTCCGCTGTTAAGGCCTTTACTTTTGCGAAACACGTGTGGAGAAGTTTATTTGATTATTCAATTTCAACTGAGAAGGGTATCAGTATCATCTTATGAAATTTATATGATCTTATTTTTATATTAATCTCAGTTGTGGCATTTTTTCCATAAATGAAATATCAAAATTAATAATAAAATGAATGGAAATACAAATAATACAGTAAAATGTAGTAAATGTACATAAAATTATAGTATTTTATGTACGCTTCTGATAGAATTTCATAAGAAAGGTACCTATAAATTAATTAGATACCTTTCTTATGAAATTTAATCTCATTCGTAACAGTCTTATTTTAATTTCTTTATAATATATTTTCCATAAAGCATCGTTAACGTAAAGGTGAAAGCTAAGTACAAAAAACAAAAAAATTTAGAGCGCTGAATGTTTTCCTTAAAAATAACGACGTAAATAATTTGCTCACATAAATGTAAAATATTTCACTTTTATCCTTCCGTAGAACAAATTATCCTCACGGAACCCGTCAATATGTCATTCATCACCTTTCAAGTGACGCGAAAGTTTATGACCTGCTTTGTTTTATTTTCAAATTACATCTTTTCGGCGCAGAAGCAAAATTTAAGCTTGGTTCAAAATATTTTAAATAAACATTATAATTTCTAATTTTCTTGAAATAAGTTTTGAAAAAATGATAATTGATATTTAAAAGAATTTCAAACTGAGATTTTTATTGATTTTATAAAATGGAAAAATGGTTGCTATCTGTCAATTTTGTTGACTCAAAAAAAAAAACAAGATTTTTAACGAAATTTTCGGACATGTTAGGAACGATTAAAAATGTAAAAAATACCCCAAAAATCTTTCCTGTTAATAATAATAAACATTTAGACGATAAAATTTTGTTTTCGTCAAGTTTGATGTCTTTTTCATTATGTTATGCTCTTTTTTTAGCGATCTCGTGGAGGTACCTAATTAATAACTAACAATAATTGCTAGGATAAATTAATGGCTAAGATAGTTGCATATATCTGGCCAGCACTAGTGGTTGATCAATGCTGATGTTAACCTCCATGAGCGTAACTCCTTGAAACTTCTCTGGCTAATGGTTTCCACTGCCATGAAGTAGAAAGATTATATTGAATAAATTGCTGCTAGGAATTTTGGTTCAATGTATCGTGCGAGACAATTTTTTCTCTCCAGAATCTATCTTCCATCATTATAAATCTAATATTGGTCCGTGTATTTTAATATTTCTACAACATCTCGTCTGGTGCTTCTGATATGCATCTAGACATTTCTGAGGATTAGGGTCATATCCGGTTGAACCACTAGTCATCCTCCGATCACCGAATTTAAGCAACGTCAAGCATGGTAAATACTTAGATGGGTGACTGATTGGGGATACCAGGCGCTGTAAGCTCCGATATACTGATGGTATATAGGCACTCAAATGGAAATCCGGGAGCCGAGTTTCAAGTCTAATTGGGTTCGTTATATTCATTTACGCGCAAATACGCGGCTTTTCTCCCCCCACTGCTATGGGTTAATTAGTAAGATTGTATCAGTAAATCATTAATACGATCTAGAAATATTGTCTGGCCTTAAATAATCTGCAAACGATTGATAAACTGTAGAAAATAAATAAATAAAGATTCTGGAAAAACAAAACAAACATGCAATGTTATCGGTCCTGACCTGGCATCTAGGATTTAAATTTCTCACTGTCGTGACGTAGTTTCCATATGACTTTACTGTTAACGTTTTCATGGCAATTGTTTTGGTGGTCTTTACTCTTTAGTGCCTCGACTTCAGGAATTTAAGCTTCGTAGTAGATTGGCATCTAAGTTTCCTCATTATACATTTGAAATTGATATATGCAACCGCAACTTCTATTCTACTAGTTCCTTCTGTCGTTCGTCTCACCCGTGGAACCGTCTTGTGACTTCTTCTTTTCCTGTTAACTACGATCTTTAAAACTTTAACTGCAACCTCAACTGTTTCTTTTAAATGCTTTCTTTTATTTTCCTCTCTCCTCAATCATATTTTCTCAGTTTCTTTTATTCTTAGTTGCATTATCGCCTTGCATAGAGAGAAATGGTTGACAATGGATACTTATTGGATGTCTCATATAACTGAGACCTTGTGTCGAACCAATCTATACTTAGTGTTGTAGCATACGTACGGACGATAATGGGTATGTCACCATTCCCATAAATACAGTAGTGAATACTGTACGTTGTCTGCAGTTGGAGAATCGTCTCCAGCTGTGCTGGTCAAATTCTCTGCCTCCTGGCAGAAAGTATCTTCAGACGAGGCTATGTCGAAGAGCAGAGTCTCATCTCGGCAAACAGTTACCCGACACCATTTTATACGGGGTCTACGGGGAATTTTTGGCTTTGTGCCACTTTGTGCCACTTCTGACCGCGTAGGGCGGTTGGTAGATATCCTGCAGTTGGAGATTCGTCTCTAGCTGTGCTGCTCAAAGTCTCTGCCTCCGGGCAGATAGGATCCCCAGACGAGTCTATGTCGAAGGGTAGAGTCTCGTCTCGAGAAATAGCTACACGATCCCGTTTTATACGGGGTCTACGAGGAATCTTTGGCCGAGCCTACGGGTTCGGATACCTCACATTAAATTCGGCCTTGTGACACATCTGACCACGTGGGATCGTTGGTAGGTATCCTGCCGTTGGAGATTCTTTGTGTAATTCACTTGACTCACTTCTAACAGTTGATTACTTCTACGCGCCGCTGGCGAATCTTATATGTGCTGTTCTTGTCCTAAGTATTATCGTTCATTACCAACCTTCCCTTGGTTACAACACTTAGTAAGGACGCTTTGAAGGCTGTAAACATAGTTTCCTCTTCGGCAAAAACAAGAGAGATAATATGCAAATTAACAAGACAGGTTGGAAATTCTTGGAAATAACAATAAATACAAAAGTTCTCGTTATCCGCGGTAGAATTCCAAACCCAACGAATAGGAGCGAACTCTATATATTCTAATGATTATTTTATTTATTTACATCGTAGAATGAAGAGTGGGTTGAAAAAAGCTTGGGAAAGGCATGAATTCATCTATTTCCCCAACCCTGATATGGGTTAAATAGTAGGAGTTCACATAGAATGAAATAATTATACACCCCCTTGAAATTGTTAATGCATTATTCGCTTGCAAAAAAAAGGAAGACATATTCTTGCAATCCAAAACATGCTCAGGTTTTTAACCCACAAAGTGTTGATAAGCTGTAAAAAAATCATATCAGTCAATCAATCCATCTCCTACCGCAGTTGGTTAAATGCGCTTCATTATTCAGCAGGCGTTCGCTGAATGGAACGGCGATAGAAAATGCAAACGAAAAAGAAAAATAAGCTTTATGGAGAGTTATATGTTTTTATGCTAAGTTGATATACATGAAATAAGTTAGAAAGGATTACACTAATATACCTTCTATTTTCGCTTTTCTTTTCAGTATTTTTTTTCACTATAGTGCAATGTGAGACATATGTGCTAGGAAATCCACTCCTTAAAAACCTACTTGCTACCAAAACCACAGCAGCAACACCTACCCTACACACAAGCCGCTAGTGGTCCGCTGGCGGGTCGCTGATGGCAACGCCAGCAGTTCTCTGGTGGCAGCCACCGACGGGCCATCGGTAGACCACTACCGTGCCGGCAGCGGTAAAATTGCTGAGACAAACACGCCGGCGGTCCGACAGCAGGCCACCAGCGGTAAACGCTAGTGGCATGCCACTCAGTGGCAGATGGTGTCTTGCGTGTTGGGTAGTGCGGGATGACCGAGGCTATATACCCATTCCACAGGGGGTGTTTACTAAAACACAACCTGCTAATCTTTTACAGGTAAAATCGGCCCCGCTCCAAACTATGGTTGTAAAAGCAACATTCTGAACGCGGTATATAATCTACTTCATATCACCCGATATGTCCTATCCAGCATATAATCTGAAATTTATTTTCTTTTTCTGATTAGGTGTGGCAAAAGTTCACAGCGCCCTTTTCTTTTGAAAACTAGAGACCTTGGATAAACAGCTGAAAGACTTGCTGGACTCCATTTAAGGGCTGTGCAGATATTCTTTGAAAACATGACAAGTACAGGAATATAGAAAGTTTTGTGTATGAAGATAAACTACATCCGACAGAAAGGTCTCTGATCGGAGATTGGAGGCTTTGACCAGGGTGGAACCACCTCTTCATTGCTGTTGTTCCCAGGTCCACCCTGACCCGGGTTGTTAAGGTCTCAGCTCTGGGCAAATAGGGAACTCCCAAACAAAACACTACGACAATACGAAAATACATTTTTATAGTAAAATTACCAGCAATACTTTCTTTTAAAGCAGTATGGCCAGCAATACATTTTATCTGGAGTTGAAGGCATCCAACTGCTTTCAAAATATACTTAGTTGAAACCATAAAATTTTGTTCAAATTATTTTAGACTTTGGCATTAAATAATTCATAGCGGTTGATATGCCACTAAACAAAATAAAAAATATTATGATCTCAATTATATCAGAAAGCACAATGCAAAGACACTGGGCGTATATATATATATATATATATATATATATATATATATATATATATATATATATATATATATATATATATAGTGCTGTTCGATAAAAGTGACTCTCCTGATTTCTTTTTACTTTTCGCCTATTGTTTTGGGGGTCAAACTAATTTCTAATATTACTAATATAAAGACCCCTTCCCGACCACCTAGTAAAAAAGTTTACTCACCCTAAGGTATTCTATTGATAATTATAATTTTGGATATAAATCAGATTTGGGGAAAAACTCTGTGCAAAAAATGTGACTCGTTTATTTCCTGCAACTAGAAATCAAGAGAAACATAACCGAACAGCTTTAAATAAAGAATAATAGAGGTATAATATATTTATAATAGGTAATATAGTTTGAAATATGTAATAATCTATGAGTCCTCCTTTATTTTGAATAACCTTTTCAACCCTTTTTGGCATTGACTTGATGAGGTTCTGGCAAATCTCATCTCAAAGCATTGAATTCCATTCGTATATGAAATTCACAATAAAATCCTCTTTGTTGCTCAACTGCTTTCTCGAGAGTCTGTACTTTATAATGCTCCATAAGTTTTCTATAGGGTTGAGGTCAGGAGATTGGGGCGGCCATGTCATAACACTCACCTGCTTCTCATCGAAGTATTCCTTCATCAATTTTGATTTGTAACAGAGAGCATTATCCTGCATAAAATGAGCTTGGTGGGGGCGATTTGCCCCCTTTCAGCAGAAGGGAGCAGACAAGACTCTAAAATTATCTTGTCCTGCTCGCTCCTGAGGGTCTTTTCAATAGGTTTTAAGAAACCAGTTCCATGAAAAGAAAAACATCCCAGAACATTATACTGAACGGATGCTTGACAGTACTTACTGCTAAATTCAAAGAGATTTCAAAGCTTCTTCTTTGGATTTTAGATCGCTTATCCTTTGAATTTAGCTCAACTTTCGTTTAATCGGAGAAGAGAACATTTAGTAAAAAAAAAAATAAAAAATCAGGTGAATCACTTTTATCGAACAACACTATATATATATATATATATATATATATATATATATAAAAGTGGACATGGAAGTCAGCACTTAGAGGCGACAGTCTGTTTCATGCTAGTGCAATCGTCAGGCGACGATTGCACTAGCATGAAACAGACTGTCGCCTCTAAGTGCTGACTTCCATGTCCACTTTTATATTTACACACGCTCTATCTCTGATATTGAGCACGTTATCCCATAAATATAGCACACTTTAAGACTATATTTCTTCATATATATATATATATATAAATATATATATATATATATATATATATATATATATATATATATACATATATATATATATATATATATATATATATATATATATATATATATATATATATATATATATATGCTCTAAAGACTATAAAAAGCATGATATACAGCACAGAGAACTATTAATCTGCTACAAGAGCTTTGTTTATTTGAGAATACCTTCAGTGTACAATTCCTTCGTGAGTCCTGGGTAGGAGGATATACCATACCCGGAAGCAAGGTCTTAGATCAGGAGATTAGAGGTTTTGAGCCGCGTAGAACCACCTCTTAACTGCTGTTGTTCGCAGGTCCACCCTGGACCAGGTAACACCTGTTAGGGGGACCCAGCTATAGGCAAATAGTGAACCTCCAAACAAAAATCAACAGTAAATTTTTAAATTACCAACAATACATTTTATAATCTACAAAATATATATATAAAAAACACCGAAAGTATAAAATGTTTGTCAAACTATTTGTAGCTGAAGTTAGAAGGGTGTGTTCAAAATATTTAGATTTCAGCATTAAATAAACCATAGAGGTTGATATGGCTCTAAACAAAATCAATCAACCAACTAACCAACCATCTATCTATCTATCTATCTATCTAGTGAACCCCCAAACAAAACAAAAAACACTATGAAAGTATAAAAATACATTTTTATGTAAAAACTTTTCCAACAATACCCATTTATAGTGAATTTATCAACAATACCTACTTATAATAAAATTATCAACAATACTTATTTATAGTAAAATTGCGAAGAATACCAATTTAAAGTAAATTATCAGCAATACCTATTTATAGTAAAATTGCCAACAATAACTATAGTAAAATTATCAACAGTACCTATTTATAGTAAAAATTATCAGCAATACCTATTGATAGCAAATTCGTCAACAATACATAATAGTAAAATTATCAACAATAACTATTTATAGCCATATTGTCAACGCTACCTAATAATAAAATTGCCAACAGTAATTATTTATAGTAAAACCATCAACAATACCTATTTATAGTAAAATTATCAACGATACCTATTTATAGTAATATTACCAGCAATAACTATTTATAGTAAAATTATCAACAATAACTATTTATAGTAAAATTATCAACAATAACTATTTATAATAAAATTGCCAACAGTAATTATTTATAGTAAAACCATCAACAATACCTATTTATAATAAAATTATCAACAATAACTATTTATAGTAAAATTGCCAACAGTAATTATTTATAGTAAAATTATCAACAATAACTATTTATAGTAAAATTATCAACAATGACTATTATAGTAAAATTGCCAACAGTAATTATTTATAGTAAAACCATCAACAATACCTATTTATATTAAAATTATCAACGATAACTATTTATAGTAAAATTACCAACAATAATTATTTTTAGTAAAATCATCAACAATAACTATTTATAGTAAAATTTTCAACAATACTTATAGCAAAATTGTCAACAATACCTAATAGTAAAATTATTAACAATAACTATTTATAGTATATATTTAGTTGAAACCATAAAATTGCATACAAAATATTTAGATTACAGCATTAAATAACCCATAGAGATGTTGATATGCCGTTAAAAAATCAATCAACCAATTCTTCCGTGCATTTGGTACTGTTGCCACATCAAGTCTGGTGTTCATGATATGCTTTAGATTCCTGGCGAAATCCATCCAAAATGTTATCGGTCCTGACCTGGCATCTCCAACTTCGCCAACGACGTAACGTAGCTGTCCTCTGTCTTTTCTATAAATATAAATTGTTTTAATGAGCTTCCTTATTTAGTACCTCGACATCATGAAATTAATTTTTAGTACAAGACTGACGTGAGTTTTATTATTATAGTTTCTCTCGCACTTCTCGCTGAATTCTGTTGAATTCTCTTCCATCTTTATTTTGCTTTCCTGTCAACTACGCTCTTCAAAAATGTGAAGTCAATCGTCGTCTTCTCTTTCCATTCTTTTTATTATCTTTTCTCCTCGGCAATGTTTTCTCACTTTCCTTCAATGCCAGTAACCTGTTGTGTCTTAGTGGATTTATCCCCTAACTTGGTTTGAGATGATTAAAAAGAAAATTCTCAAATACTATTGTCATCTTTATATTGACACACTTTTTAGTTCTCTGGTAAACTGTAGCATTTACTCTAGTTGTTATTTCTTTCCAAAACTGGATTGTGTGATTCGTTTGAAGTTAATAATAGTATAGAAATTTTTTATTCTCTTGGAAAAAAATTTTTCTTCATGCTCTCTGTATTTTCCCGCCAGTAGTATCCGGTGGCTTTCACTTGTATCAATTTTCTCTGGTTTCATAACGTTTTTCATGGAGACGTTTTCAATTCTGTCTTGGAAATCTTCTTTTTTTTCAACAGCTCTCGAGAACTCTTTCATGCGCGCCATTAATGTTAGATAAGGCCGTCAGTTTGATATTGTACAGCATTTTTCCGTTCCTTGAAAATATACGAATATTTTGAAGCGTTTTATTTTAGTTTAATTAGTCTGACAGGTTTTCTTTTATTTTCTTGCGATAACTTTATCTGGATTTCTTTTTGAATCTGATGTAAACCAGAGCTAAGTCCACTTTCTTAGCACTAGTACAAAGCGAACTAGTGTCTACATTTTTCTATAGTAAAAAAAAACTGCACCATCCGCTACCTTTTTTTACTTTGTACACCGGTGTCTTTTTCGTCTCTAGTGTGCACCATACGTGTGATTAACTTTTTTCCTCTACAAGGCACAAGAGTCACTCAACGATTACTAATTGAGGTTGTTGTTAGCGAGTACTGGGAGGAAACAAATGGTGTATATTATGAGTATATAAATGATACATAATCGTTGAAACCTCATTGTGAGCAGGTTGAGATTGTAGTGTTCGGGGAAGTATCCCGTCATGGGTCAGTTCCATAATGCAAGTTTTCTGGAGATGATATTGTCTGGATGAAACTTCCTCCTCACTGTTGGAATATGAAGAGAATGAAGACGAGTCAAAATTAATGCTCGTAACCGGACCGGTCCTAGCTGTGATGGTCGGGTCTGGTGAAAGTAAGGGGTGTGATTCACCCGAATGTCTGACTGTAAATAATGGCAGAGTAGTAAGAGGTTAGTGACGTTTCACCTGAAGAAAAGATATTTACGGTGGAAGACTATTCATCACCCACATGTCCGAGTTAATTTTTTAAAAAACTCTGGCGAGATTAGTAAGTTAGGATTTGGCATCTCCAGCCAACATGTGGCATCAATACTCCATTTTAGCTCTGATATGGTAAACAGTGAGCATGACAGATAAAAGCTATTTTCTGGAGCGGTACAGACTGCCGACTATTTTTTCAGTGTCTTGTGCTTAACTGAGCTAATGACCTGTGTTGTTAAACAGATACATATACCGTTGGTGCTATACAGTCTTCCAAAAATTATTCGTTCTCTATGGCTATGGGCTATTTGGTACATAACTGGCGCAAGTATTTTTTATTTTCCTCGTATTTTTCCCCTTGTGATTGCTTATTTTTTTGGCATTCCATACCCAGAATTCAATAGCACGCACATACATACTTGTAAAATCGTTCGAACAAGTTGATGTGTAGATATCACCAAAACCTACGTATAACCTTCAAACCCGCAGTTTTCTTTAGTGTTTAGAACAATGGCGAGTCTTTCGACGTGAAAGAAAAGGCTCAAGAGATTTTGAAAGCATTAAAAGCACGATGCTTCGCGACCCGACAATTAAAGACCAAATGTTTACTGCTGGAATGTTTGGCGCGCTTCAGAGCGACCAATCAGAAAGGTCAATTACTTGGCACTGAGATGCGATAGCGAATCTACAATAGACAGGAACTCTTTGAGCTGGATTTCTCGATCGGCCAGTGAAATGGCTCGTCTGGTCTGAGAGTTCTCTTTGTGGCGCGTGCTAGCTGGTCGGGATGGCGAGGCCAAAAGCAAGGAGAGGCCTTAAGTCATCTATTCGTGCCAACAAACAGATTGCGTTTATATGCTTCTGTTTATTAGCAACACATATGGATCTATCCTGGAAAGCGGAGATAGAAGTGAGTTTAGAAATGCAAGCAGAGGAATCAGGTTGGCAAAGACCGATAGAAAAGGCTTCTCTTCTTTCTTTCATTGATTTAAACAATTCTCTGTTTTACTTCAATTTATTTCAACACTTGTTTTATTCTATTTTGTTTCTTCTTTCTAAATTTTATAACGGCTTCCTTTTATTTGAATGACTTCTTTATTTCTTTTCTTTTTATTCATATCTTAGTTTTCTTTCTTTTTTGCTTTTTTAATTCAAGTATTGCTTGAGGTGTTCCCTTATCTTTCATTTTGTTTTCTCTTTTTGCCTTTTTCTTTCTTTCTTTCTTTTTCTTTCTTTCTTTCTTTCTTTCTTTAATTACGTAGTTTTCCTTTTATTCCTCTAATCCCTTTCTTCTTTCTATTCTTTGTTTCTTTGTGTCTTTGTTTCTTTCTTTGACACCTTTCTTTTTTTTTCATCCCTATAATGATTTTCTGTTTTGTTTTCATTTTTATATTCAGTTTCTTTCTTTCTTTCTTTCTTTTATTATAGTTTTATTATTTTCGACTTATTTTCATCTTTTTTATTATTGCTTCCTTTGTTCCAATTCTTTCTTTCTTTCTTTTTTTCTTTCTTATTAATTCACTTATTACTTTCGGCATTCACATTTTCTTTCTTTCTTTCTTTTTTTCTTTCTTATTAATTCACTTATTGCTTTCGGCATTCACATTTTCTTTCTTTCTTTTTTTTCTTTCTTATTAATTCACTTATTGCTTTCGGCATTCACATTTTCTTTCTTCCTTTTTTTCTTTCTTATTAATTCACTTATTGCTTTCGGCATTCACATTTTCTTTCTTTTTTTTTTCTTTCTTATTAATTCACTTATTGCTTTCGGCATTCACATTTTCTTTCTTTCTTTTTTTCTTTCTTATTAATTCACTTATTGCTTTCGGCATTCACATTTTCTTTCTTTCTTTTTTTTTTCTTTCTTATTAATTCACTTATTGCTTTCGGCATTCACATTTTCTTTCTTTCTTTTTTTCTTTCTTATTAATTCACTTATTGCTTTCGGCATTCACATTTTCTTTCTTTCTTTTTTTCTTTCTTATTAATTCACTTATTGCTTTCGGCATTCACATTTTCTTTCTTTCTTTTTTTCTTTCTTATTAATTCACTTATTGCTTTCGGCATTCACATTTTCTTTCTTCCTTTTTTTCTTTCTTATTAATTCACTTATTGCTTTCGGCATTCACATTTTCTTTCTTTCTTTTTTTTTCTTTCTTATTAATTCACTTATTACTTTCGGCATTCACATTTTCTTTCTTTCTTTTTTTCTTTCTTATTAATTCACTTATTGCTTTCGGCATTCACATTTTCTTTCTTTCTTTTTTTCTTTCTTATTAATTCACTTATTGCTTTCGGCATTCACATTTTCTTTCTTTTTTTTTTTCTTTCTTATTAATTCACTTATTGCTTTCGGCATTCACATTTTCTTTCTTTCTTTTTTTCTTTCTTATTAATTCACTTATTACTTTCGGCATTCACATTTTCTTTCTTTCTTTTTTTCTTTCTTATTAATTCACTTATTGCTTTCGGCATTCACATTTTCTTTCTTTCTTTTTTTTTTTCTTTCTTATTAATTCACTTATTGCTTTCGGCATTCACATTTTCTTTCTTTCTTTTTTTCTTTCTTATTAATTCACTTATTGCTTTCGGCATTCACATTTTCTTTTTTTCTTTCTTATTAATTCACTTATTACTTTCGGCATTCACATTTTCTTTCTTTCTTTTTTTCTTTCTTATTAATTCACTTATTGCTTTCGGCATTCACATTTTCTTTCTTTCTTTCTTTTTTTCTCTCTTATTAATTCACTTATTGCTTTCGGCATTCACATTTTCTTTCTTTCTTTTTTTCTTTCTTATTAATTCACTTATTGCTTTCGGCATTCACATTTTCTTTCTTTCTTTTTTTCTTTCTTATTAATTCACTTATTGCTTTCGGCATTCACATTTTCTTTCTTTCTTTTTTTCTTTCTTATTAATTCATTTATTGCTTTCGGCATTCACATTTTCTTTCTTTCTTTCTTTCTTTTATTATAGCTTAATTATTTTCGACTTATTTTCATCTTTTTATTATTGCTTCCTTTGTTCCAATTCTTTTTTCTTTCTTTCTTTCTTTCTTTCTTTTATTATCGCTCCATTATTTTCGACTTCTTTTCATCTTTTTTATGATTGCTCCCTTTGTTTCAATTCTTTCTTTCTTTCTTTAATTACGTTGTTTTCCTTTTATTCCTCTGATCCCTCTCTTCTTCCTATTCTTTGTTTCTTTGTTACTTTCTTTGAATTTTTTCTTTTTCCATCCCTAAAATAACTTACTGTTTTTTTCTAATTTTTTTAATCAGTTTCTTTCATTCTTTTTTTGCCATTGTTTCCTTTCTCCTTTATTCCTCTCCTCTTCATTTTTCAATCGAAACTCTTTCTTTCTTTCTTTTTTACTTTCATGTCACTTTCTCCTAAACAGTTACAACTTTAGTTTTTTTTTAATTCTTACCAAACAAATCCCTTGGTCGCTTATATTAAAGTCACACTATTCTTCCTTGGTTGACAATAGTTATAGATTCCACTCTTATATTTGTGGCTACCTTTTATATCGATGTCATCCGCTGTTTAATTTTCAGCGTCGTATATTTTGGGTGATACTAATTTATGGCTTACAGCCAACTCTGTTATAGTTGATCTAATGTCTGAATAAATTTTAGCAGTTCGATAATCATGCTTGTTCGCCCTACTCTGAGCCTTTACACTGCAGTTAAATTGACTCGCTCAGTTTGTCAGTCTTTTTCGATATTTAGTATCAATATTACTGGTGTAAACAGCCTAGTTGTAAAATCCTGTATTATTTGGAAGGAATCATAATTTCCGTAGGAAATCACGTAGCCATGTTACTAGTAATTTTTGGACTCATTCATCATTCGCTTTTATACAGGCTGTCCCCAAAGAATTTATTCATACAATAATCGGACGAATCGAAAAGCTACTGCACTGTACACATTCTGATGAAGTGTAATGTCTATGGTGGCAACTTATTTTTTCCCATTTTCAATTCTGGTACAGAAGCGGTTTTTTGCATCAAATACCCTGGTTTGTAGGACAAACAATATGATTCTAGGGGTGCTACGTCACGTGAATTAACCAGTTATTCAGTGGTATTATTTTGTTTCTTTTTGCTCATATCATAGTTCTTTCTTTCTTTACTTTTTTCCTTCTTTCTTTTTTCTTTCTTCCTTGCTTTCTTTTTTTTCTCAATTTTGTTGGAAAACATGGATAAACATACCCATCAGGAGACGGAATATCAAAATGGCTGTCTTGACGTGACGTCTTATTGCGGGCGCGTCTATCCATGTTTGCCATTTTGTCATCGTAACTTTTGTTTTCGTTCCCTCTCTGGTTCTATCTTGATTTCATATTTTTATAATTGTGTTTTTTATCGCTTTCTTTCTTTCATGCTTTCTTTCATTCATTCATTCGATCATTCATTCATTCATTCATTCATTCATTCTTTCTTTCTCAATTCATATTTTTATTGTTTTCTTTCTTTCTAAATTTTATCACTATTTATTTACTGTTTTCTTTCTTTTTTTCATCTTTCTTAATTTTCAGTTGTATCTTTTTTATTGCTTTTTTCTTTTGTTCTTTCTTTCCCCTTTAATGTTTTTTTTCAGTGTATCTTCTTCTTTCTTTCTTTTGGTCTTTCTTTCTTTCTTTCTTTCTTTCTTAATTTTGTCATTGTACCTTTTCTTTCTTTCTTTCTTTCTTTCTTTCTTTCGTGTTGTCTTCCTTTCTTTCTTTCTTTCTTTCTTTCGTGTTGTCTTTCTGTCTTTCGTGTTGTATTTCTTTCTTTCTTCCTTAATTTTGTCATTTTATCTTTTTTCTTTCTTTTGGTCATTCTTTCTTTCTTTCTTTCTTTCTTAATTTTGTCATTGTACCTTTTCTTTCTTTCTTTCTTTCTTTCTTTTGAGTTGTCTTACTTTTTTCTTGCGTTCTTTCTTTCTTCCTTAGTTTTGTCATTGTATGTTCTTTCTTTCTTTTGGTCTTTCTTTCTTTCTTTCTTAATTTTCTCATTGTACCTTTTTCCTTCTTAATTTTTGTCGTTGTATCTTCTTTCTTTCGTGTGATCTTTCTTTTTTAAGGTTTTTTCATTGTTTCTATTTCTTTCTTCCTTCTTTTTTTCGATTTTTCTTTTTTGTTTAATATTTGTCATTGTATTTTTTCTTTCTTTGTTAATATTTCTCATTGTACTTTTTTCTTTCTTTCTTTCTTTCTTTCTTAATTTTTGTCATTGTAATATTTTTGTTTCTGCGTCCTTAATTTTTTTCATTGTACCATTTTGTTTGTTTGTTTCTTTCTTTCTTTCTTTTGTATTTTCTTCATTTTTTCTTTCGTTCTTTCTTTCTTCCATAATCTTTGTGGTTGTATCTTTTACTTTCTTTCTTCAATTCTTTCTTTCTTTCTTCATATCATTTCTTTCTTTTTCATCATAATTTTCTTTATCATTCTCAATATCTCCTATCAATATTATTAATTCCTTTAGCAATATAAAAGGTTTCCATTGTTGCCAATTGTTTAAGTCTCCGAATCCATTTTTGCCTACATAAGTGTCACACCAATTTCCCATTCTTGACACTAGTTATTGATTCAACTGTTATATCCACGACAGTTTTTCCTTTTATTATATTAATCTCTTTATTCTCCTGTCTTTACTTATTTTCATTCCTCAGTTGTCTTGTTCTTTCTTTTCTTTTATTCTATTATATTCCTTCTTTATTTTATTTTGCTAAGAAACGTCATGTATGGATTAGTTAGTAAAAAGAAGCAGGTAAAGGCTGCTTGTGGTGATGTTAGTCGTCCAGTAGCAACTTTATATAATATATCGGATTTCTTTTACTGATTTCTTCCTACTCTGTTTATATTCTATTTTTCAGTGGGGTTTTGTACGGATAAAGATATGAGATTTGGAACGAAGATTGGCCCTCGGTATTGATAGTACTGGTTTAATTGTTGTAAAGTATCCCCTTTTTATCGCAATCCAAAATTTATTTGATAATCGGGACATTTTCCTTATGTTCAAACAGCGAACTGCGGGGGAAAATGCGATCCAGATTATTTTTCAGCTTATGTGGAATCCACACATCAAAGAGGCTAACATAACAAAACAAGCGTCAATGCTTTTGAATGCTGAATTTACGTTTTAAAAGGTTTTACTATCTTCCTTGTCGTGCAAAGTCGGTTATTCTTCGGTAATTTTTTTATTCGATTGCTATTAACGTTAACCGGTCTAACCGACAACGGAGCATAGTTTGTCAAGAAACCTCCAGGAAGAAATATGAGGCCTTACCTCTGACACGTCACCTTCTCCATAAATAAAGCGAATCATTCTTTAAGTTTTCAGTCGAATTTTCACATTTTTAAAATGAAAAAGTATAATATCCTTATGTTTTTTATTTTTCCAATATTGACATCAACTAGCCAAAATTCGAAAATTTTGACAAATAATTATTAAAAGAAAATATATGGTGGAGTAATGGATTGCGGCTCGGACTGAAGAATCAGAGAGCCGAGTTCAAATTCCAGTCGAATCCATTACATTCATTTATGCTATGGTGAAACACACCTAGTCTATAGATAATAGACTCTCCCACCTAATATAAATAGGAGTCAGTGAGGGTTGACGGGAGTCGAATACGAAAGTAGTCAGCTACCACAACTAGATTACTCTGCGTAATACTTATTATAACAAGTTCATAACGTTTTTGTACGTTGAACCTATTTAGGACCGAATTAATCCAAATACAGTTTCCACTGAGGAAATAACTCTACAACAACTTACATGCTAATAGCCTTGGGCCTTGGATGGTAACTGGTCTACCGCAGAAAGAAATGGCAACGTACTGCGGGGAAAAATCTGTCTCGTCAGTCATGTATCAAAAGGTACATGAGCGCTTAAGCGTGTATCACGCATGACACATAACTGACTGATATATCATAATCAATTGCAGTTTTCTTTTTAAATGTTTAATTGCCTCAATTTTTAATGCTTAAGCCCTTCTCCGATCACAAAAATCTTAACTAGTCTAAGGTTAATCGTTATCTTCATCACATATCCCCATATACAGTGCCTCTTACTCTGTAACCCTCTACCTTGAGTGGCTCTTAGGTTTTGTGAACGGTGAACATAATTGCAAAAAATATCTAAGGAACTAAGCAGAATGATTTCTGCAAGTTATCTAATAATCTTATCAAACTACTATAAAAAAGATAGTGTTCGAAAACTGCTTCACGGTGGAGTAATGGATAGCGGCTCGGATTGAGGAATCGGAGAGGCGAGTTCGAATTCCAGTCCAATCCATTACATTCACTTACGAGCTAATACCCTTGGGAAAGGTATGAATCCTCTTCTCATATCCAGCTATGGGTAAATAGCAGGACAGTCCGGGTTCATATAGCCTTAAATGGCAACTGGTCTACAGCAGAAAGAAATGGCACCCTACAGCGGGAAAAAAATCTGCCTTGTCAGTCATGTATCGAAAGTCCGCCTAAGCGTGGCATATAACTGACTGATATGGTAGATGTCATAATCAATTGCAGTTTTCTTTTTAAATGTCTAATTGCTTAATATTTTAATGTCTACGCATTTCCCCGATCACAAAAATCTTAACCAGTTCAAGTCTAGGGTTAATCGTTATCTTCTTATCATATATCCTCATAAACTGTACCTCTTACTTTGTAACCCTCTACCTTGAGTGGCTCTTAGCTTTGTAAACGGTGAACATAATTGCAAAAAATATCTAAGGAACTCTGCAGAATGATTTCTCCAAGTCATCTAATAGTCTTATTAAACTACTATAAAAAAGATATTGTTCGAAAACGGCTTATTTCTAAATCAGTACAGTATCCTTTTTCTTTCTTTCTGTATTTCTTTCTTTCTTTCTTTCTGTCTTTCTTTCTTTCTTTCTTTCTTTCTTTCTTTCTTTCTTTCTTTCTTTCTTTCCTTCTGTCTTTCTTTCTTTCTTTCTTTCTTTCTTTCGTTCTGTCTTTCTTTCTTTCTTTCGTTCTGTCTTTCTTTCTTTCTTTCTTTCTTTCGTTCTGTCTTTCTTTCTTTCTTTCGTTCTGTCTTTCTTTCTTTCTTTCTTTCTTTCTTTCTTTCTGTCTTTCTTTCTTGTGCTCCTTTTTATTTCTTTTGCCATCTTTTCCATCCTTCCTTAACTTTTTATTGCTTTTTTTTTCTTTCTTTCTTATGGTTTTTATAGTTATTTTGACACTGTATCTTTTCATCGCGATGTTCAGGTCATTAAATAATTTTACTAAAGCGAAGACAGTTTATTTCCGTATTAAAAATGTAAAATACGATGGATTAACTGCCCAGAAACTTCCAATCCACAACAATGCTGCTCACGTAAAACGACATAATGGTTGCGATAAAAAGAAACTAAAATAAGGTGAAAGTTAAACAAACTTGAAATCGTCTGGTTCACACTTCTTCCCGGTCTTTTAAACACGTGTAGAGGTTTATCACTCGTTTCCTGTTTAGGACTAGGTTTCCGGTTCCTTCTAACGTCTCTGCCTAAACTCTGAAATCTTATTTATTTATTTTATCTTTTTTCCTAAATTGGAGTAGATAGATTCACTTATCGTCCAGTTCACACACCTCCCAAGTCTTTTGAACAAGAATAGAGGTTTATCACTCGTTTCCTATTTAGAATTGGGTTTTAGGTTCCTTCACTCCTAGTAGCCCCTTGCGTCTTAGTGGCATTAACACCTTGCTTGAAATGACTAAATAAAATTAATAAAAATGATTTGTTGTTATTTTCAGATTTTGTCTGCGGAATTCTGATAAAGCTATCTCACAAAGAGGCAAACACAACTCGCAGTGTGTTACTACTGAAATTAATTTAGTTCTCTCAAAGTCTGTCGTGTCGACAAGAATTATGATAAAGCCGACTGCGACAGCGTGATATGAGCCCTACTCCAAAAGAAGCTACCTTCAGAATTAATAAACCTGTATCTACTGTTTTGACTCAACGGTAAACCAAACTTCTGACTATCATTTTGTCCATTGTACAAGCCGAACTCATGTCTAACTTTATGACACTCAACCAAGGAGAACTAGTTTGTAAAAGACATTATTTCAAACTTAAATTGAAAAAGAAATGATGGATTACCTGGACTTCACGAATTTAAGTGCAGTACTAGATTGGCAGTTACGTCTCATAATTTCTAGTCGCAACAATAAGCTCTATATTCTAATAGTTTCTTCTCCCGCTCTTCTCGCTTGTGATTCCCTACTTTCCTGTCAACTGCAATCTTCAAAATTTTATAGGCAGTATTACTTGTCGTGTGCCGTCCCCTTGAATCCTGTTCTCTGTCTTCTGTTTCTTTAACTTTCAGTAACCCCCTTGCATTTTAGTGGCTTTTATCGCCTTGATTGGGATGAAATCACTTTTTGAAAAGATACAATAGAAGCCAACGCCCACTCACTATTGTGAAAGTGTAAAAGAACGTTTGGCGAGGGTTATTTACGAAGGTAAGTCAAAAATTATACAAATCATAACATATCTTTGGCTTTGTTACATGTCCTTCTGCGCATGTGTGCTCATAGTTGGTACTATTCTGCTCACGTGATCGAAGTTTGAAGTTGACCGCGACAGTTTTCTCGCTGTTGTTACAGTGCAAACATGGTCGCTCCGTTAATAGTACGTATCAAAGAGAAACAAAGAACAGTTATCCGATTTCTCTGATCGGAAGGTGTGCCAGAGGCTGAAATTCATCGGAGGTTTTTGACATAATACGATGACAGTGCACTGCCGGGTATGAGGTAATCGAGAGGCACGGTTAATATCTATCTTTGGAACTTTGATATAAACCGAATCTCAATTTAAAAGTGACCGGACAAGTGTGACGCACGAAGAATGAGCAGAAAGCCGGCCAAAGTCCTCCACTTGCGAGAAGATTCAGTATACTCGAGTGATGGTAATAGCGAACCGTTAAGTCATCATCGATGTGAGAACATGTTCTCTGCTCATTTTGAGGAGGGTGAGCAATATCTGCGTATAAATAGGAAGCTTTCGTAAATAAGGATTGGTAACTTCGATGTGGGTTGATCGTTAACAAGCTAGTCTCTCTAGATCAATTACGACTGATTAGTGAGTTCTGTGTTATATAGTTTCGGACGTGCCGCATCTAAGTGATATTTATCACCCTCCCCAAGCGGTACGATGTGGCACAAAGACGAATTTAATGTGGGACAATCCGAGGCCTCAGTTACGGTTAGTAAATCGCTAAAGCAAATACGGATTTTAGGAATTGATTAATTAATTAAATGTTATGTTTAAAACATATATTTTTATTACAAATTTTCTAAAAGTTTTTTTTTTGCTATCCTCTTCCAGCCGCAATGATAGAGAAAACATTACCTCGCACCATCGCCAGTGAGACACGCTGCAAGAGCCACTCCGTTTCGCGAGGCTCGTCCCTTGAATACCCACCAACACTCTGAAGGAACGCCATCAATTCTTCACTGCCACTGGAGTAAAAATAAATATGTCCGCCAGAGAAGAGTATTTAACTTTTTTTTTTTATCTCCGCGTCCCGGGCGACAGGTACCGGCTCAACCGCAGACCTGACAAAATTATCGGTCGAAAATGTATCGGCACCCCAAGTCAACGGCTTTCCTACTAAATTAATTAATTAATACTAGATTTAAAAAATTAATAAATACAGGAGTTATTTTTTAAATATGTACTTTATACCAGATTTATTTTTTTTATTTTTATAATTAATAACTGATTTTGTTTTTTGCAGTAGTCGGTTAAACTTAGACTGCAAGCCTAAAATAATGGTTATACTTCGATAAAATTCTTCTTCTTCTATGTGCCGCGTCCCTAGACGATCATGGCTCTCCACAACTTTCTATCCGTGTGGCTCTTAGCAGTTTTTCTCCTTTTACTAAGGCCCCCAATCCCAGTTCACACAAGCTCGTCCATTCGCCCAAGCTCGTCAGTTAAATGGCTGGCTACCTTCCCCTATCTACTTTGTCATCAATATACCCTCCTTCCCCATTATGTTCACTCATCCGTCTTTTCCTGATTTTGAGTATTTAAGTATTCTTCCTGTTGCCATTTTCTATAGGAATCCATTGTTGATTAATCGCTTCGTCTATAGAATTCTCAATATCCTTCTGTAGAACCACATTTCTGCTGCCTCTAGTTTTTTCTTCATCTGGGTCAATTGTCCAACATATATTTCCATATAAAAGAATGGATACGACATAGCAATTCATCACTCTTTTCTTTGTTTCTAACGTTATTTTTCCGTTCCTCAAAACCTTGCTTAAGTCTTGGAATGCCGCTTTCGTTAGCCCACTGCGTGTTCAGAGTTCGGTGTTACATTTTCCATCATCTGTTAAAACGCTTCTTAGATATTTGAACTTAGATCTTCAATTCTTAACTCGCAGGATGGGTTTTTTCTCTTGTTGATGACCATAATTTCTGCCTTGCAACTGTAACGTGAATTAAAAGCTCTGAAATATAAACATATGACTGATATTTCCAAGCAATGCCCCGTAAATAACCACCTTAAATGTAATATAACTTTTTGTTAAAAATGTTTAAAACCTATAACCTATCAGAATCTTGTTGATCATGTATTTCCGTATTTTGTCCTTTTATTACGCCTAATGTATCACATGCAGAGGAGTAACAGTCGAAAGGAGACGCCCTCTCGGTGCATAAAGCACGGTTAATATCTATCTTTCGAACTTTGATATAAACCGATTCTAAGTTTATTAGGTTATTCGAAAAATAATGTCCGACTTTAGAATAAAATCGTAATAATATATTCTTGTGGATTCCGGGATGAAATGCGGTATTAAATAATAACAAACGCCAAGAATGAATATAGGAAATAAATGTATTAACGTAATAATGCAAACTGGTAATACAGATTAGTAGTTCCAGGAATGCGAGGTTAGTAGACAAATATATATAAAGTCTTCGGTATCGACGTATCGCTGTATGACTTCTTACTGAGTCTATGGGCTCGTTACTGTGACTCTTGCACCGTCTGACTGTCCACTCACTCCGGGTATCCAATGGTAGTAGTATATGTATACCTTGGGTGAGTCCATTTGTGTAAATAGGGGAGTTCCCTCAACATTTATTATTATAGTAGCTGCACAAATATATTATTCATTCCTAATGATTAAAATGTCCTCTTTGTTAGTTTTATATCAATCTCTTTAAGAATTTAACTTATATAACCCTCATTTTGAAATTATATAACCCTCATCTTATATATATATATATATGTAACCCTCATCTTGAAAATAAGAAAGAAATGGTGTGTTTCTTTTTTTCACACAAGCTTAGTCATAATGCTTTTCAAACTTCTGCCAACATTAAGAAAGCATGGGGTGAAGGGCCACTTGTGATCAGACAGTACGGTGCTAGTTTCAGAAGCCCTGCCGTAGGGGATACGAGTCTTGAAATTGAATTGCTTGGTGCAATTGACAATCATTATCTGAAAACACTAGTCAAACAAAACTTACGTTAAATTTTTTTGTTTTTTTTTAAGTATTTCATCGCAAGCAAGGCGGGAGTTCCATTAGCATGCAAGGAGTTACAGAGAGTGAAAGTAAGAGTAAAGAGGAGTGCTTGAGGAAAGGATAAAGAGAAGGACAGGGATCAAAATCAAGGCATCAGAAGATGTCGATTGATAATACATTTAAATTTTTGAAGATTATATTTATCAGGGAATCAAGTAAGAGGAAGGGAGTTCCACTGTCAGGAAGTGCGAGAGAAGAAGCGGTTACATTTAACTGTTTCGACACTAAAAGTGCGGGACCGAAATGCCAACCTAGTATCACGCTTACTCTCAGACTATTTCAACAATATCGGGCCATCTCAAGGAAATTGCCAAAGGAAATGAACTCGATAAAT
Organism: Acanthosepion esculentum; assembly: GCA_964036315.1. Classification (NCBI taxonomy): domain Eukaryota; kingdom Metazoa; phylum Mollusca; class Cephalopoda; order Sepiida; family Sepiidae; genus Acanthosepion; species Acanthosepion esculentum. The sequence goes on from OZ038494.1 coordinate 47,996,744, forward strand.
GGGTCCATCCTGAACTCAGTGAAAGTCAAAGAGTTCGATGTTTTGGAGTGTGTTCGATGCTGCATTTTTGAAATTCGAATGAGCCATTTATTGACCGAATAATGACTTCTGACGCGAAATGGAACCATTATGACAATCGTAAAGTATCGTCCCAATGCTATGATGATGAAAAAGCACCCAAGACCGAAATTGCACTAACAGAAGATTATGGCGTTATCCATGACAGCTTTCTGAAATCTAATCAGATGATCACTACCGAAGTTTACTGCCAATAACTAGACGAAATCCAAATTCAGTTTAGCAAAATTTAATCGACACTGGTTAATCGAAGATTCAACTTCAAAACAATGCTCGGCTACATGTTGCTAGTAAGACATTGCAGAATCTCGCCGACTCAGGATACGAGACTTTACCACACCCACCATATTCTTTTGATCTAGCGCCTTCTGGCTACCACTTTTTCAAGCATCTTGACAATTTCCTAAGCCAAAGGACATTCCATTGCAAACAAGATGCAGAAATTAAAGATTTGTGACATCCAAACCATTAGAGTTGTATAGTAAAGGCATAAACATCCTTGCAACTCGATGGCAATATATATAGATGTCCAGGTTCCAATTTGTACTGATTTAAACCCCGTTTAATTACATTAATTTAAGAAATTGACATTATTTTCCGAAAAACTTAATATCCTATATTTACACTATTTATATCCGGACTCAACCTTGTTACTATCACAACGTTTCGGAAGTTGAGCTCTCCGATCTTTCTCAAGTGTATGTCGATCTGGATAAGCTACATGGAATTCTGAATCAAACTCTTTATTTAATATACGGGTGTAGACTGTTCTTGTTCAATTGTTCATATCTAGGGATATCGTCTAGTTCTGATTTTTAGTACTGCTCAGTTATTGCTTGTCTTTTTGCACCGACTCCAAAGAACATTGCCCAGACAAGGGACTGAACTCACAATCACAATGTCTTCCCATTCTACCAGTGTGACTACAGAACGACTGAACGAAGGCGGATTAATAAGGAAACATTTTTCATCAACAAGTTCAAACCCATACATAATTCATTGCATAAATAGATTCTACCAAATTCCCGTTACCATAAACGACATATATAGCCAGTTACGCCCCTTGATGTTTCAGTTTTTTTCATTGGTACAAAACATAAGCATCGACACGTGGAGAGAGAAACAGTTATAAACTTTTTGAAAAGCTAAGCGAAACCGGTTAAAATAAAAAAGTTTAATAAAAAGGAAAACAACAAATTATTTTTCTAAGAAAAAATACTGAAAATCCAATTGTCAGTAACAAAGTTTTAATTCTTCTCTGTAAAAATTCATACATTATAAATAAATATCACTATATGAAATTTTGTGTGCATTTTTCCAGTCCTCATTTTAGTCTCTCTTTCACTATCTCTCTCTCTCTCTCTCTCTCTCTCTCTATCTATCTATCTATATATATATATATATATATATATATATATGAAAAGAAGGTGTATATTGCAGCAATAAGTCTATCAAAAATATTTCATTAAATAATATGGAGAAGTTCTGTCGATCTATTTCTTTTTATTTAATTTTGAAAAATTTGCGAATTAGGTGTTTTGTATTATCCGTAAATTTGCCCAAATTCATATCGGATTTGAATAGATTTATAAAATATCTTAGTGTTATTTTTTTTATACTCATTTTCTAACCGTAGCTAAGATATGGCACAAAGTCAAAAGTATATGGCCCCCTTTGAAGATTCAACTCACTATATTTTTGTAATTGATTTATCGACACGAGCTTGCTAACCATTACACAAAGTCGAAGTTCCCAAATGTTTTTCTTATGGCGATTTTCTAAGCGTAGCTTAGATGTGACATAAGGCCAAACATATAGAATCGCCAGTGAGGATCGAATTCACTACTAAGTCATAATTGATCGAGCGAAACAAGCTTGTTAACCATTACACCAAGTCGAATGCCCAGATGCCATTTCTTCTGATGAATGGAAAAAAAACTACAATGTAATGTTATGCATCAAACTAAACAACAGCTAAAGAAAATAATATTTTACTTTCTTTTGTAACTTGGAATATTCGAATTTGCCTCAAGAAATGCTCTTCGCCAAAAAAAAAAGAAAAAAAAAAGAACAATGAAACCATAAAAGAAAATAATCATTTTAATTATACAAGGAAGTATATGTTTAAAATATCTAAATTTTATTCACGGCTAAGCAGCATTTTACTGAGATTTCACAACGTGAATATTTCCATTAATGGAGAATTTTCCTTTATTTTTTTAAGAAGTCCTTTTTAGAAAACCCATTTTCAACATTCCAAGCCGTGAATACAATAAGCGCGGTAAATTTTATCAGATAACACATTGAAAATGCACGTTGATCAGATATTAGAATTCCGTATCTATCGATTTGAAGCTGTCGATTTTTCACGAATGAAAGTTTTAGACAAATATCTCTTTTTCTTTATATCAGATGATCATTCTACAATTTTACTTGCTTATAAGAGAACGGTCCAATCCAACAAAAATACCGGTCCTTGTTAGATCACCGAAGATTGTTTGAGAATACCGGGTTCTGTAAACAGTCTCCTACAATGCGAAATTCATTTCTGCTTCAAATAACCCAGAAAGGGTTGATAAACTGTAACAAATTTAATCAATGATACTCTTGTAATGGTAATGACAAATAGGATTTTACCTATTTGCATATATTGGTTATAGAAGAAATACTGTGTAGTACAGTGTAACCCGGATATAAGAGAGTTGTCGGGACCGGAGAAGTATCTTATATCCGGGTTTCTCTTATATCCGGGTTTGGTCTATTATATATACATTAACACAGACTCTAATTTGGGACCAGATAAAATTTATTTTATATCCGGGTTTCTCTTATATCCGGGTCTCTTATATCCGGGTTACACTGTATAAGACAGGATGAAATTAACTACAGATCACTTGTAGAACAACACTATACAACAGTTCTCTCTAAAGGTATCGATTGTATGAAAATGAACTTGAGAGTTTCATTGATTCATTTGCAGGCTACTTAAAGCCAGAGAATACGTCTACATTGTAAGATTTGTTTTGAGATAATAATTATTTAGTGAAACAAGTCCTAATAATTAATCGACAGCTAGAGGGAGAAGAGGTACATTCATAACTTTTCCCAAGGGTATTTTGCATGAATATAACGAATACAACTGAAATTGGAACTCGTCTCTCCAATTAAGAATGTCGAGCCGTTACCGATGACACCAACCGCACATCCAAGCTTACAGCACCTAGTTTTCCCAAGCGTTCACCCATCTAGGTACTAACTAGGCTAGACGTTGCTTAACGTTGTTGATCGTGATATGGGCCTAGCGGGTAACTTGCGTTTTAAATGAGTTTTTCGTTAATAGGTGTCAATCTGGCAAGCGTCTTTAAAAGCATCTATTCTACCGAAATCTATATATTTTCGAGATAAAAATATCTGTTTTTAATCATTTCGTCGCAAACAAGGCGATAATGCCACTGAGACGGAAGGGGTTACGGTGAGTGGAGGAGAATGAGAAGACAATTGTGAGGAAAGGTGGGTGGAGGGGGCAATACAATAACCGGATTCAGGAAGACAGAAGTTTTTGAAGATTAGAGGTAGCGATGAATTCGTGCAAGCATATCTCCTTCGACATCTTCGTTGGTCAATAGATTTATTTTCATATATTACTGTTGATTAAGCATTCCAAATTACGAATTTCTAACTTTTAATGTGTCCTGTGTGTGATGATAAACTACGTACGGAAAAACAACATTACCAGCAATAAAAATCTTGTCGGCATCAATTAATCCATTGAGGTTGATATGCCGTAAAACAAAACAAATCGTTTTTAATATCTTAAAATTTGAATAAATCTTCGTATTTGATATTTCTTTCGGATTCCGTCGGTGGGATCCTAAATTCCTGTCACGCCCAACCAAAAAGTAAGGAGAAGAATAGAACAACAACTACTACAGTAATAAGAAGCACATGTACTGCATTCAGTTTATTCGCTTTCATTGAGGCTGTCACACATCGAGAAGGTCTCTACGAACACCGTCATTTTCGTGACATAAAATGATGCGGCGCCATGTCTTGTGTGATATTTTACGAAGCTGTGCTTTGTTGATTGTTACAAAGACGCTCCGAACAGTGTCCTTCAACTGATGGGTATTCTGGCATCCTTCATGTGAAATACTCCACAGCGTTGAAATAGAAAATTATATTATGTAGGGGTGAAACGACTTTCGGACCCTGTACAATGAAAAGGAATGAGATTGGTTGACCATTTCATTAGCCATACTTTCTTTTCTGTTTATCGAATTTTAGTTAAAAAAAGATGGCTGAAGTTATAGAATAGACAGAGCAACCAGAAATAATCTATTTCTTTTTTCAATTAAATTAATTATTACTATAGATTAAGCTGACCAGATTACGAATATAAAAAAAAAAAACTTATATAAAAGTCAATAAGTGGGGGTCCAGTTTTCTATGTAAATTAATCGTAAATTTATCCCCTTCACAAGTCAAAACAAATATGCTTTTACGAGATTTCTTAAAATGTAACCATTGTTTTTTTTTACTTAATTCATAAATCGGAGTTCTTATTTAATGTCTCCAAAATCAAGCTACAATTGGAAAAAAAAACCCCATACATTTGTGAAAGAGTAGCTATCGGAAATTTGCATGACATCATCTTCCATTATTCGACCAATAAAATTTCCTTATAATATACAGTGTAACCCGGATATAAGAGACCCGGATATAAGATAAACCCGGATATAAGAGACCCGGTATAAGAGAAACCCGGATATAAGAAACTTCTTCTCCGGTCCCGACAACTCTCTTATATCCGGGTTACACTGTACTGTCACATAGAAAAAACATTATTTCATTTGATAAAGAGATATAAAGTTTACAAAGTTTTTCCATTTTAATACGACTTTTGGGGTACCCTGTATTACTATTAAGGGAGCTAAATTTCAAATTTCAAAATTTATTTTGTTATTTTTTACATTTTAAGAAATCATATCTTATGCTTCATTTATTGATTTGGTTTTTAAATAACCTGAAAAAGGCAGATAAGAATTTATGGTTTGTCAACCCTTTGCAGGTTATTCAATATTCAAATTATTTAAAGTCAGGAAATATTACACATTTAGAAATGTATTCTTGTTATTTTTTTTTTTACATTTTAAGAAAACACGTCGTATGTTTAAGTTATTGATTTGTTCTTTAAATAACCTGCCTTTACGACTTATCAAATCTTTGGAGGTTATTTAAAGCCAGAAAATATTTTCAGATTGTCAGATTAAAAAAAATGATTTACTGATAAAAGTCCTTCTAATTAACCCATAGATGGGGAAAAGAGGTGGATTCCTAACTTCCCCTTATCGCTTATTTGTGCGTAATTGAATATAACGAACCCGATTGGGATTGGAATTCGGCTCTCCGCTTATTTTGAGCCGTTATCAATTATACAGCTCACACATCCAAGCTTCCAGTACTTGGTAATCCCAAGCGGTCACCTAGCTAAGTACTTACCAGGCTTGACGTTGCTTCGGTGACCATACGTGAACGTGATATATCAGTAAACCTCTCACGTCGTATGGGCATATTTGTTTTGTTTTACTTAGGGGAATCAATTTAAAATGGTAAACTGGAACTCACTATTAATTTTTATAAAAATTAATTTTTTTTCTTTGGATGTTCGTGATCTGGAGTGCGCCAAAAACAGAAATAATATCTTTTCTATTTTTTTTTCATCTTATAGAAAAGATATTATTTCTGTTTTTGGCGCTTAAAGTACATCTATACCAAGAGATGATAAAAGTTATTGCCCGAAATATTTTGTTAAGGACAAAAAGAAAAAGAAAAAGAAACGACAAGAAAAATTAATTACATCGTCTGGTCAACATAATGAGTTTGGTTTGGTTTGTTTTACGGTATATCAACCTCAATGGGTTATTTAATGCCGACAAAATTTTAATTGCTGGTAATATTTCTTTTGGTTTTCAAAAAATGTATTTCTGGTAATATTTTTTCGTCAAAAATATCTATTGCTGGTAATATCTTATTTTTTCAAAAATGTATTGCTGGTAATATCTGTTGTTTTTTTCAAAAATGTATTGCTGGTAATATAGTTTTTTTCAAAAATGGATTGCTGGTAATATCTTTTTTACAAAGAATTTCTGGTATTAAACATTTTTTTACTTTCATAGTGTTTTGACACCAGTTTTTTGCCCATAGCTGGGACCCTAACTGGTGCTACCACCCTGCCTCAGGGTGAACCTGTGAACACCATAAATTAAGAGATGGTTCCTCCTGCTCAGACGACTTGCTGTTGGATGTAGTTTATCGTCTAACCAAGGACGCGGATGTAGTTCATCGTCATACCCAGGACGGATCAACTGAATGAGGCATCTCGAAATTGTATATAATACTTATTAATAATATTCATTATTATTGGTTTGCAGTAATTTAGTTTTTCATGATCATAATAGTTTCACTGTTTCTGAATGACTTTCAATAAAGATTGGAGAATTGCACGAGAATATATAAAATAATTTCATTTGTCGTCCTTACGTTTTGTTTTCATCCATTTAATTCCCTACGTTACAATTTTAGTTTTTTTTCGAAATGAAACATTAAAAAAATAGAAAATTGAAGAAATACTATCTTTACGTTAAACATTTGAGCTTCTCTCACAGATGTCACCTTTGACGCAGGTCCTCGCCATTTGAAAAATTGATAAAACTGAGGTAAAAAATAACAAAAATAAAACACAAATGTTTCGAATGCATGTGTCAACAAACATACGCGGATAATGAAGCCGCAGAACATTGAAAATGAATGCATAGACGAGAGTATGAACATTCAGATGCAAATACATTCACATGTGCATACATTTTTTTCAAAAACACAATGGCGATAACAAAATATCTTACGAATAATACGAGAAACTTGGAACATGCCAAGTGCTTTTCAGATAAATTTAAAACTGATCGTTATTTTTCTAAAACATATGGGACATATTCGAAACATATCATACTTAAGGCTCCCTAGTTTTTCTTCAGCCCCAATTTCTAAGAAGAAACCCTAAAGAAGTGTAATTATATTCATTTTTAAACATATCTCGTCAAATAATATTTTTGCAATCTAAACACACCACGTAGATCGTATTCAACGAAAATTTATCCTGAATTAATGTGCTGAATATTTTGTTTAGAAAATAACCTGCGATTCCTTCAGATATTGTCCTCTAAATTTTATTATTTAAGCAATTTACATAGTTCGAACTCTTCTCCTCACCTTTATTGTCATATTCACAGCGTTTCGGGTGTCGTACGCGCCTGCCTTCTTCAGGTGAAACATTATGAATGCGACAATAAAGATGAGGACAACATTGTAAATGGTGTAAATAGTTACAATATCTCATCTGAAAAATATTGACAGATGACGCATTTTATTATCGTTTTTTTTTTGTTATCGAAATAGTCCGACTGATTTACACTATTTATATTGTTCGGACCGTTGTCCTCATCTTTATTGTCATATTCACAAAGTTTCGACCGTTGTACGATCCGGCCTTTTTCATGTGCTATACGTTGGAATTTCAAACCGAAAGGCCAGAGAGTACAGCGACCGAAACGTGAATATGGCAGTAAAGATTAGGACAACACTCCGAACAATGTAAATAGTGCAAATAGTTACAATACCTCATCTCAGAAATATAGACAGAAGTTCGGCTTATATTTTCTATCTTCTTCTTCGGGTGTAAAATCTGCAGGAAAATAGACATGTCGCTTTTCCAGATGTTGAATCTCTGACTGAACCTTGCTGAACACATACATCGAGATTCCAACTCGTTGAAAAGAGTGAAATGCCAACGACATAAAACAAGCAGCAATCGATAAGTCGGATATTCCTGAGTTCACAGGGGAAGAATGGCTAGTACGGTAGGTGACCCTAGCTGGACCGAGTAGTGATTTGGGAGACGATAATTCTGAAATGGAGATTGAACTCATATCTCGATGGGAGAAGCGGAAAGCTGTTGATAGCGAAGAACAAGGAAGATCTGCATACGAAGAATCAAACGAATAGCATGAAGATGGGATTCCCCTCATAGAATTGAAAAGGCGTCTGGGGGTAAGAACTAATAAGGTCAAGGAAGAATTACCACTGAAAGGAATTCTGAGAAATGCCACAAGGCAAGAGGAAGGTGATGGGTGTACAAAAGAATCTTCAAGGGAGATGAAGACTTAAGAACCATTCCATGAATGGAAAAGACGCGGAAATGATGTCACAAGTAGCTCTGGGTTTGCTTCCGGTTAGATGCAATGCCCCCGATTAGGTGTGAGCGTTTATATGACTTATATAGACATCGGAGAAGAAGAGAGTAAAGCCGTGAGATTGGAAATTATTCAAGAAATTAAAGGAAGCACCAGTTGTCTTTATAGGATACCTGCGAGGAGGCTACTACTGCTGTTGTGGCTGATTGTCAGAATCGATGCACTGAGGCATATTCAGAACGCAATATTTAAGAAAACCAGCGAAGTTAACATGACCTGATCTAGGTGGATGATAAATTCCTTTATCGATATCCGATCCTATAAGACGTTATTGGAAAAATTGCAGTATGAGATAACCCGAACGAAAAACGTCAGAGGAAAAAAGTGCTGAAGGATTACACCACTGTCAACGAAAAAAGGTTATCTGAAACTGCTGTTTATAAGCCAATACGATAGTTTAACAAAAAGGAACGAGGAAATGTTTAAGCATTTGCAGGAAATCGACTTGCTGAGAAAAAGTGTGAAGGAAGCAATAATATCTTTTGTAGGAAAGCCACTTTATGTACTGTTTGTCACGATGACGGAGGGCGACCTGAAATTAATAAAGGAAATATTTGAAATGGTAGAAAAGAAACAGGAAAAACAAACGCAGGTTGCCCAGGAAAGTGTGTCGACTCTGAACGTGACAAGAATCGAACTGGCGGAAAATAGGTAAAGAGTAAATTTGTTATTAACCCTTTGAGCCCTGTGTTCCAGAACAATTTTAACCCTTCTTCCTCAGCTTTAGAGTCAAAATTCGCAAATAATTGGTATATAATGTTTCACGGTAAATATAAAACTAGTTACAAAAATATTAGCAGGGTGAGTGTATGATTGCGTGCCTTCACTTTATCCCCAGAATTCTTTTTTGTGTGCCAGTCTACCCAGCAGGTGGTGCCTCTCTTGATGCATAACAAGCGGTGACATGTTGCACAGCCGGCTGAAGACTTCACAGCCTTGACAGGATAGTCTTTGTAGCCCACAGTTGGGTTTTTCTGTTTTAACTTATTGTATTTATGAGAGCGCACAGCACAGAGGTTGTTAGTGGAGGCATCTTCTGGTATCTCTGGGAGGTGGAGGCCGACATTTTGCAGGCGTTCCAGCGCATTAGCATTGATTGACTGTCTGCACTGCAGTTGGCCGGAATGCACCCACCAGATCTACACAGTATTGATCTAGGAACTTTCCGAAGGTGAGGGACTGGGCTTGCTAGGGGAAAGTTGCCTGGAACAAAACAATAGAAAAATACGATACAAGAGTTTACACGCCGTTCAACCGATTCTCTCTACCACCGGTAAAGCTGTGGTTAGGGCTCAAAGGGTTGAATACAATTCAACAAATATCGTGGGAAATAGGGTCTATAACCAACCAATGTTCTAACTGAAACGTTGGAGGTGGCAATGAAACAAATATTGTAATTAACAACAGTAAATGTTCGATTGAATCAGGTTTATCAATCGTTATTTTTGTCACTGGTGCACGTCAGAGGCCATCGAGACCTGTTGTAATTTGGGCATCTATCATCAAGTGTGGAGAATCCAGTGCATTTGAGAGAGCTGTTGTTAAAGATTCAATCACAGTTATCTAATCACCTTAGACTGCCTGCAAACCAAGTGAAAGTGTTATGACATTAATTTGAGTCCCTGGGTTGCCTCTTCAATTATCAGTGCGGAAAAAATAGTGGCCTTAGCGCCATTATTGAATAGAGAAAATAGCTTTGAAGTGTTCAAAGTAGTAAACTTACATGAACACTGAATTGTAGG
>OZ038494.1:48011869-48014369 GCA_964036315.1 Acanthosepion esculentum
TTTCCGAGGTATTTAAAATTGTGTTCTTGCTTGAGTTGGGCATTTCTTATTCGAAGTTTGCATCTTGGGCTGTTCCTCCTCTTGCTGACAACCATACATTCTGTCTTCTTAAAATTGAGGTTTAGTCCTTTCTTACCTTCTCTAGAAATTCCGGCAACTTCCTTTATGTGTCTGCTATCAACACTGTGTCATCTATATTATCGTAAGATTGTGACCGTCAATAATAAATCCTGGAGAGACTTGTAAATCTCTCAGGATCACTTCATTGTAAAGGTAAAATAAATTCGGTGAGAACCATGATCTTTTCTTACGCCCCTTTTTACTTTTGTCTATTTACTGGATACGTTTTCTCTTCGTAATGCAGTGGGTGGGGGTGATAAGTTCTGGGTTATTCCAATAAATAAAGCTTCTCTAGCAGTTCAAATAGTTATTTGCGTCGTAACTTACACAACGCTTATGCTTAATCTAAAAAACACAGCTACACATCCATCTACCTCAACATAAAAACATATTAACTTACGATACGAGCATCTTAAAAATAATCACGCTACAACACGGGCACTTTTATATTCACAATAGTTTAGTTAGTAAAAAAAAAACACGGGCCGTTTTGGCAGTACATTGTATACGTATCTCTTACTAATACAATTTTATCTATATTTATTCGAAACATCTGCTAAAAAAGTTCTAATCAATATTGTTGTGGGGCTCTCCCCTTTTTACACAAGATGGACTCATCTAAAGTATACTTATTCTGCCAGAGTGGAGATACGTTGAGTACACAGGGTGTTCACAAGGAGATACGTTGAGATACGTAGAGTCCACCCCCCCACACAGAGAGAGAGAGAGAGAGAGAGAGAGAAAGAGAGAGAGAGAGAGAGAGAGAGAGAGAGAATGAATTACGGCTCCACTTACAGAGGCTTGTACATATACTTTCTACTAACCCGTATTCCTGGACTACTAATCTTCATTTCAAGTTTGTATTCTTACGTTCAATACACTTATTTTCCTATTTCAATTACTGGCGTTCTTTATTTATTTGTGCAGGATTCCCTCCCCGGAATCCACAACAAATATTTTAAAATCAGAATAGATACTATCCATTGAAAGTTTAAAGATATACAGGTCATATAAATATACCCTGAAAATTTTTACCAGCATCCGATGGCAAATTATCTTAAAATAAGGATAGATATTATCCGGTGAAATTTTAAGGATATATTGCTCATATAAATATACGCTGGGAATTTTACCAACATCCTATGGTAAATTATTATTTATTATTATTACCGTTGAAAATTTAAAGACATATTGATTCTTTCTGTAGAACCTGTTTCTGTTGCCACAAGAATTCTCTTCCTCTGTAAGCAAAATTTCCAGCATTCTGTTCCTTACAGGATCATTCTTATTACATAGCAATTCAGTATCCCGAACTACATATTTTAAACCAGGTCAGCAGTTGTAACTTCCTTTTTCCTGTTTCAATTGCTAGGACAGTTGCTAGGAGAGTTGATTCACTGTGTTGTTTTAACCAATCTTACTTTCCAGAATATATCTTACACCTTTATAGGTCTACCATTTATCTACCATGCATTGAATACTGCTGCCACATCTGGTCTAGTGCTTCTGCTTTTTATCCAGAGATTCCTGATAAAATCTAAAGTAGAATCTGGAATGTCATCGTTCCTGAAATGGCATCTCGGCTTCAGTCACTTTCCCACCGGCGTAACGTAGCTTCTCTGTAATTTTATATAACTATTTTCATGGTAATTCTCCTTCATTGGTAAGTGAATTTTAATTTAAGCGCAGTACTAGATTGGCAGATAGGTCTCATCACTATACAGTTGAAATTGCTACATGTTACTATGGGTTCTATACTAAAAGCTTTTTCTCTCGCACTCCTCGCTTGTGGAATTCTCTCCCGGCTTCTTGAATTCCAGTCACATTTGATTGTCAAAAAAGTAAATACACTGTCAATCGCCATCTTGTATCTTCTTAATTCCTGTCTTGGCATTGTCTTATAGATAAATTAAATGTTTATTTATTGTTTCATTTCTTTTTCAGGCTTTTTCACACCAAGTAACCCCTTGCATCTTAGTGGCTTTATCTCTTTGCCTGGAGTGAAATGATAAAAAGTATCGTTTATTGCTCTTTTGATGTTAACATTTTTGCATTTTTAATCTTTTGTGAAGATGGTGAAAATAGATGGTAACTCTTATTTTTGGAACGGTGCGTAAGTAATTTTGCTGGTTAAGAAATCTGTGGACAAATGTTTTGATATTTATGTCTTAAAGCTGATACACACCCACTTACTAGGCAACATATGATTGGTACACATATCGAACGAAATTTAATTTGTTTTAGTTGTTGTTGCCGTAGAAAATTCTCATATATTTTTTGTTGTTTCTGTTTAAGTATTTTGGCTGCAAACAAAGTTTATCGTCTATATTTGCCCATTTTATACTTTTATTTCGTCCGGGGTAATTTCTTTTCTTTTTTT
>OZ038494.1:48021869-48029369 GCA_964036315.1 Acanthosepion esculentum
CGACGCTCCTGACGAAGGGCGGGTTAAACCATAAAACATTGCGTTTATGACGTTTTTAGTTTGTTTTGCTAAGAATTCGAGGTTAATTTTATGATTTCTAAGTTCTAGTCAGCCGTAGCTGAGAACCGTAACGCCTGGTGCCTCACCACCAACGATGACGTCTGCTTCTTTGAAAATACCTGCAGGGCCGATGTCAGAAACAAGAGACAGAGGCCGAAGTACTGCAACGCTATGCCATCGAGCCCTGGGTCGGATTTCCAGCTGCAACTCTTGTGACCGTGTATACCTGTCCTACATTGGACTTACAGTCCACAAATGAGCTTGCAAGCGACGTGTACAGATTTGATCTTCGTTTTATGAAGCCATGCCATTATGAAGTACTAGTGCTTCTACGCATTTGCCTTTATGTTTGTCAAGAATGCCCTCACTGACAGACCTGGGACTATCCGAATTGGACCAACTTATGTAAGTTATTCAGAATTCTAGGATGCTGGTTGGACTTTTTATTGATATATCCATCGTTGTATAAATCTTTGGTGTATGGTTTGTAAAGCCCATTAGACTGGTCAAATGTTACATCAAGGAAATTGATAATTTTAGCTCAGACCTTCAATATATTTTATTTATTTAATATATATTTTAAATAGCTTTGTTACTTAACATTGGTCACTGTTTTTTTTTACACTACAGAGTATTTATATGTATTTGCATACGGTCGCTCGCTCGCTCATATATTTACCTATATTTACCCCTACAATAATATATATATATATATATATATATATATATATATATATATACATATATATATATATATGTATACATATATATATATATATATATATATATATATATATATATATATATATATATATATATATATATATAATGTGTTTGTGTGTGCATGTATGTATGTATGTACCAGTAAAAGCAAATTATACGAACACGATAAATAACTGCGCAAGTGTTCGTCTTTTGTTTTTCCGATTTCTTTTACTGATTTAGTAGATTTGCCCTTTTTCCATTGAGCATTGTTCTTACGCAAATACCGTATCATATCAGGTTCGATGTTATTAAATAGAGGGTGTGCCCGGGAGTCACCTAGCGATTTAAAAACATAGTCATTTTAACATTTTTTTTTAATATTGAAAAATAGTTTTTACAGAATGAATTAAAACATTGGAAATATATTTCGATTTAATTTTGAAAAAAAATATACAACGTGAGCATCCTCCAATTTTGACTTGACACAGACGAACTCTTTCAATACCATTCTTCGTATTAGTAGCTAATAACTCTGGCTGCAGTCCTGAAATGTCTGCACTGATGTTATGTTTGAGTTGAGGAATTGTCTGTAGACATTCCTTAAGGTATCCACCCACCAAAAAATAACCAGTATGTATCAGGTCAGGGAGACGCAGTGACCATAAAAGAATGTAATTTCACGAAATGAGCCATCGTCAGAGTGGTCATATGTATAATTTAAACAAAGATATTGACTATCAAAGATAATGTCCTATTATGTTTAAACTTAGCCCGAGGAACATCATAATAAAAAAATTATCTAAATGTTGGACAGTTTTATTATTTATTTTCACCCGATATTAAAGCAACCATACGAAGCTTAGAACGGCTCATGATCAAACATAATAGACATTCGTTGTCTATTATATTTAACAATATATGTTTGAATAATCATCTGCTACCCCAATACACTACATATATATATATATATATATATATATATATATATATATATATATATATATATATATATATATATATAGGCACTAATGCAAAGCTCTTCAGTAAAATGAATGGAGCACTTCGGCTGATTGGCATTTGTTTACATTCGTAAACAGAGTGAAGATAGCTCAGTGGTAGAAGCTCTCACTGGTTAGGTTTCGATCCTGGCTTGAGGCATTCGGATGTCTAGTCTTACTGAAGACTTGTAATACAGCGAAATAGTACTGTCTGCGAATGACATACACACACACACACACACACACACACACACACACACACATATATATATATATATATATATATATATACGTTCGTGAACACTGATGAGAGAAAAATGATCATTCCGGCCTTAAATAATGGTACCAACATTCATTCTCTGGCTTCCATCTTCAAATTTTATTGAAGAACAATCAAGAGTGCGATGAATAGTTTTAAAAAAGAGGGAATAGTAGAGAGAACTAGATCATATATATATATATATATATATATATATATATATATATATATATATATATATATATATATATATAGATGATGACAACATGATATTCAATTATTGTCTATTTACACACATGTATACATACACCCACGCACACACAGACACACACATATATACATACATCCGTACGTACGTACATACATATATACATGTAAAAAAACTGGCACTACTAAAGATACACACACACACACACACACACACACACATACACACACACACACACACATAAATATATATAAAAATTAAACATATTTATTGACCAGTCTACTATTCTGTGAAGTTAGAAAAATGTGTCTCCCAGGGTATTTTAGACATCTCTCGGAATCACTCCATCAAGAATTTAAAAAAATCACTTTATTCTTTAACAGTTTTTTTTTCTTTGAGGTTGTTGTATATGTGTTTATTTCGCTCTGTGTGTGCGTGTGTATCTGTGTGTATTCTAAAATAAATAATATTGCTGGATAAATGATTGATATTTCAATGAAACGGAACACAGACACACGTAGATGTTTCAGTGTGTCTACAAACTAATGATGAATAAAAGAAATACAAGAGAAAACATTTATTTTACAAGTTAAATATTTGAAAACTTAATATCTTTATTTATTAACGAACTTAATCCAGTGGAGAATAAGAATCTTGCCATTCTAAGATTAGACAAAGAATATTTCACATTAAAATTGTGGTTTAATGTTAACAGTAAGGGTAAAAACAGCAGTTTCATTATAAAGAAACATTTGACAGTCTTTCCCCAAGGAGTCAATACTTTTGTCGGTTGAAATTCATAGCATTATACAGGGTGACCAAAAAAAAAAACGGGAATTCTTGAAATGCGTATTGCCAGATATGAGCAAGTGGCAACACTGCGAGACTGTGACCTTGAGCAAGTAAACATTTCGCCATTTTAGTAACGAGAATGAAATTCACAGTATCCCAGCTGAGATGTTGCAGCAGTCAATGAGGAATCTCAACAGCAGATTTCAAGAATGCATTCGTACAGGAGGACGCCATCTACAGGACATAATTAAAAAAAAATGAAAATTCCATCATTGTTTCTTAAATGGCATGTTTTAAGGTTTCAATTACTATGAATTAAATATTTTTCTTCCATCACTCTTGGTTTTAGTGGATTGTTAAAATGTTCCCGTTTTTTGGGGGTCACCCTGTATATACTTAAAATAATTTCTTATGGCAATAGGCTATTATCAGTCTTTTCTGTATTGATTTGGGTTTCCTTCCTAACCTTATATCTGAAGTAGGCTGGATGTTTAACATCTTTATTGCGCAATTATTTTCTCTTCAAGTTTTAAGTGCTATCCATTTCAATTGATGAGGTTTCTGTTATTTGGTATAGTTTTTTGCTTGCGATTCTCTAGCGCCGGTCCCGAAAGTTTGTCAAGGTCTACAGGTGCCACGTCTGTTAATTTGACATAGTTAATTTCAACGATCGACCTGAGAAAGCTTTTGTATAGAGTAAACAGTTTAAATATTTCTGAACTGGTTTGGCGCCATGCCTGACATCCATATTGAAAGCCTCGATCTGATGAGGCTACTTAAGAACATAATTCGAGTTTTTTTTTGTTTTTTAAGTTTTTCACCCCAGGCAAGGATAGTGATAGATCAATGCAACTGGAGATGTCGATTGACGTTACATTTGAATAGTTGGAGATTATAGTTGTCAGGTAAACAGGAATAAGGAAGGGAGTTCCACAGGCGTGAGGTTCGAGATATGAAGCTATTGGAGTAGAAGAGACGTCTACATTTAACAGTTTCAACAGTGAAAGGATGGGAACGAGATGCCAGCCTCGTACGACGCTTGAATTCATGGAGCCTGGGAACCAGCGATATTAGCTCATCGGAGCAATTGCCATGGAACTATTTGTAAAAGAGACAGAGAGAGGCGACGGTGCGACTGTGAGAGAGCGACTGCAGACGAGAAGCCAGATCAGGGCCAATTACATTGCATACCCGTCTCTGGATCTTATCAAGAACCTTGAGGCAAACAGAAGGGGCTCCAGACCATATATGGCAGCAATACTCCATGCAAGGGCGGATGGTTGATTTGTAAATTTGGAGGATCGATTCCGGGGAGAAAGTTTTCCTGGAGTTTTCCGGTTATTGTTTTGGTTTTGTGTCAATTTGCGGTGTTGGGTGAAACTATGTCTAGCGCAGCCTATTCTACGTTCAATTTTATTATTATTTGTTACAACAGATTCACGCACCGAAGTATTTGAAGTGTTTCGTATTCACGAATTCCATTTACTGCCTTCCACACACACGCACAAATATACATAAATGTTGCGATGGGTAAATTGTCACCATTTTATATTTTTCATTTCGCGCATGCGTAATATTGTTTTGATTTTGTCTACTGCACAGTATAGTAGGGTCAGTTGGGCACCGTCTGAGAGAAAAAGAGCACCATGACGCAATTCACTCTGCCAGAAATTTGGAAACGGCATACTGAACTGTTTGGCATTCGCGCTATGTATCTCCAATACGTACATTTCAGAATGTTTGGGTGTCAATGTGAGAACAGTGCAGAGGATTCCGAAAGAGTTGGATGAGTCTAATGGTGATTACGAATGTGTTTGGAGTGATCACTAGTGAAGACTTTATGTCTCCGTCAATCTTCCCACAGAGTCTCATACTCAACACGGAAACCTACATCAAGTGCCTTGAAGAAGTAGTACTTCCCTGGATCAAGTAGCTGACTGTTGGAAGACCCTATGTCTGGCAACAGAACTCTGCACCATGCCACACCAGCAGGAGAGCCCAGTCACGGCTATCAGACAATTTCTGCGACCGCATACCCCCATATATCTGGCATCTAACTGCTCAGACTGCAACCCCCTTTATTATGTGAGACACAGCTGGACGAAAGACTAACAAAAGTACCTGTAACACCGAAGAAGAACTGGGAGCAAGGATTATGGCAGCATTCACCAACTTAAACAAGGAGAGCGTCCAGAAGAGATGCAGGAAATTACGAAGTCAGCTGGAGACCGTGGTTAGAGACAATGGCTATTTTATTGAATAAACTGACTTTTTGGTATTCCAAAATATTTTGTGTAATTTTGATAAATATATCTATTAAAATGAGAGGTCAGCATTATTTTCATTTTTGCATAATTTAGATGAAAATTTATCCATTGCACCCTGCATATATATATATATATATATATATATATATATATATATATATATATATGAGATATGATAAACAACAAGCAGAAAAGAGATCTTAATCTAACATGTTTCACTTTATTAAAACTTCATCAGAGATCAATATGGATCATTCTATCATTTCTATCCTGATCTCTGATAAAGCTTTAGCTTTAATAAAGTGATAACAGGAAATTACGAAGTCGTCGGGAGGCCGTGGTTAGAGACAATGGCTATTTTATTGAGTAAATTTACTCTTTAGTATTTAAAGATATTTTTGCGTAATTTTGGTAAATATATCTGTTAAAATGAGATGTCAGCGTTTTTTCATTTTAGCCTTAGTGTTTAAATGTATATTAGTTTTTAAATACACACACACACACACATACACACATATACATATATATATATGTATATATATATGAGATGTAAACATGGTTTAAAACAGAATTATTGAATAAAGAACAAGTCGGAAATCTATAAATTGGAAGAAGGAGGATTCTGAATCCTCTTTCGATTATGTTATTTTGTTTTCATTGGTTATGTAGAGGCCACGTGTACATTGTGTTGATATATATATGTTCGCGTTGTCTTAAAATACAGGTGTATACAACCAATAAGAAAAGAAAAAATAGAACTTAAAAACTATAATATATCTACGAATCATTTCATTTCCAAACTTCTGATTAAACTAAAGAAATAGATAATTATTCAAGTTTATAAATATCTTTTACTTGTTATATCTTCATATATATATAATTATTTATTTAAAAATTATAACATAAATATGTTATAAAATCACTACAAAAATAGCCATTTTGTTTCAATACCTCCGGTGTCTTAACAAGTGATGATGTTGAATCTACATCATCACTTGATAAGACACCAGAAGTGTTGAAACAAAATGGCTATTTTTGTAGTGATTTTATAAAATATTTATGTTATAATTTGTAAATGAATAATTATATCTGCTCTACTCTGTATTGAGCACACTTTTAAGAATAGTAATTGTTGGTTATTGGAATTTATTCTGTATACACCAATCCTATACTTGGATATATATATATATATATATATATCAAGTCAAAAGCATTAGTCATATATGGAATTAATTAAGTGCAACCAGAACTTCGATCTAAAAAGGGCACATATTAAATGAGAAAGTAACTTACTTAGACGGAAAATTCTTGAGAATGCCGCTATCGAATTTTGCACAAATATAAACCTAAGTCCCGGATTTTTTCAAATATCTCCTTTCCTCAAAGAGATACGCCTTTCTGCTGTCAACATACATGGTTATAAAATGTAAAAAAAGTCAAAACTCTTAATATCAAAGTTTATATTATTTAAAATGCAAAAGTCATACATTAATCTCAAACTGATACAAAAGAAATTCACCGACAATAACTCCATTGTGTTCTCTGTGTGTGTGTGTGTGTGTGTGTGTATATATATATATATATATATATCATTCCATAATATTTTCCTCTGCATGACCTGGAAAAACATATACCATTAATATAAGTAATTTAATATAGATTGTTTAATGTATATTTTATTAAGCCAGACTGATTAGCTATTAAATATAAGAATGAGTCTTATTTCTAATTAGTTTGTTCACTGTTAATAAAAAAGAAAACTAAGTGAAGATTCTTTAAATTCAGTTAATTGCTCTTACCATAACTTTTGTCAGGGTTTGTATGCTTGTATGTTTGCTATTGTTGCTGGAATAATATTTTTTGTCAACTACCACGATTTCTTTATTATCTTTGAGCTATGATTTGTGTGTGTGTTATATTTCGGCTTGCTTTTTTTATTACTTATCTCTTATCGAGAAAGGATGCATTGACTTGACTTTGGCCTTCACTCTTCTCATTTTTAGTGGTGTCAAACGTCAAATATTTCTTTTGAATTTCTCTATATGGAATATCTGGAAGTATGTTTACAAATGTTTGGAAAAACTCCAAAACTGATAAAAACAAAATCATATACAGCCATATTTATGACATGTCTTTCTTAGTAAATAGTATTCTGTCTGTCTTTTGATATTTAAATATCGAATATATATATATATATATATATATATATAT